>CM033472.1:61377876-61867256 GCA_019447015.1 Hymenochirus boettgeri
AATCATCAATTGACAATGTTTTCCAGTGTTTTTCAAAGCTCTGACTGTAGCCCTGCCAATGGGCCGCGCTCAATGCAGCAGGTGGGAATTGGAATGAAGGTCGGGCGAGCTGGGAACGGCTTTAGAACAACAAGAAATAAATAAAATGTGACATCCCAGCATTCTCTGACATTGATAGGAAGGTCCCACAAATTTCTCTCAGAGCTTGACCCCCTATTGAGCCTTTAACATCGGTAATGTAAGGAAGTGAATGGGTTTACATACCCAGAGGGCTTGTACTACAGCTGGGGATCTGGTCTAAGGGTTGTACCAGCTTGCTTTATATGACAAAAGTGACCCTTGTGGAGCCAATAATACCAAATCTGTTAATTTGGTACTAAAAATCAGGAGACTTGACTTCTGGGTAATTTCCATATTCAGCTGTAACGCATTAAAAGCCTGACATTCATTAAAGTGCTTCTATAGAAAAAGTATACTTTCACATGTGGCTTATTTGCATACGCACGATCAGCTGTTTAAAAGAACATAACCGAACCGGAAGTTTGATTTCGGTCTTTTAAACAGCTGATCACGCATATGTTTCCTTCATACGTGCGACCAGCTGTTTAAAAACAGCTTATCGTGGACCGAAAGAGGGGAGGGGCCCAGCCTCCAATCATGTGGGGGGACCTGGGTCTCTGAAGTTACGCCCCTTTTGGTAAGTCTATTTCTGGGGCTTATTTTAAAAATCTAACATGGCAGTTGGGGGTGGGATGGGGTACCCTACACTACAGAAAATATCAGTTTTGGTGGTGGAAATACCCTTTAATAAACATTTTCAATTATTGAATGTGATTTTTATAGTTTCAGAAGCAAGCAGTGCCAGGCAGCAACAGCCAGAGCCAGCATGGTATTGTCTTGTATAAAGAGAGGTATGGATTCGAGGGAGGAAAATGTAATTCTCCCTCTTTACAAAGCATTGATAAGGCCTCATTTGGAATATGCAGTGCAATTTTGGAATTCTGTGTACAAAAAGGACATCTTTGAAATGGAAAGGGTTCAGAGAAGGGCAACTAAATTAATAAGGGGATTGGGGAGGCTTGAATATGAAGAGAGACTGGAAAAGTTACAATTATGTACGCTGGAGAAAAGGCGCTTGTGTGGGGATATGATTACTGTGTATAAATATATTAACGGCCATACAATAAACTATCTGGGGCATTGTTCACCAATAGAACATGTCAGAGGACACGTGGACATCCCTTAAGACTTGAAGAAAAAAGGTTTAGGCTTCAAGTTCGGAAAGGGTTTTTCACTGTGAGAACGGTAAAGCTATGGAACTGTCTTCCAGTGGACGTTGTTATGGCAGGTTCATTGGTCAGTTTAAAAAAAGCTGGATCAGTTTCTGCAAACAAGGAATGTTGCAAGTTACTGGTATTGATACATAAAGTAGAGTTGATCCAGGGAAATTTCTGATTGCCACTTGGAGTGAGGAAGGAATTTTTTTTCCCCTTCATAAATTTGGTGGTTTTTTTTGCCTTCCTTTGGATCAACAATTATGCAGGAAATTAGGGTATTGCTAGATGGGTTGGACTGGATGGACGTATGTCTTTATTCAAGAAATACTATATACTATACTATACTAATTTCAGAATTTTCAACGAAAAGTTCAGATTTCCAAAAATTCAGAAAATTCCATTTGATCTACGGATATTTGAAAGCAGCAGTTCCAAACCAGGGTTTTATCACAATCTCTAAGCCCTAAGATTCTATATAAGTCAAGGTTGAATAAAGACATATGTTCACCTGTTTTACCCTACCCCATTCTAATATTTATCCTTGTGTAATAGAAAACCATTTAATTTCACCACAGTTATGTATGGTGTAGACACTGCTGTTTAAGACACATATCTCACACTACCCTGGCTACTGAATAACGGCTATCAATAATTTAACTTGCAGTATTCGAATTCTAGCTTGCTGGATTGATGAATTAAATGTGAATTTCTAGCTACTTAAATAAAGCAAACATCAATCCCTTTGCTATCTTAAAGTAGAAAGTAAGTCATTTGGACTTGGTGATTCATTCAGAAGTAACAGGTCCATCTAAATTTGAGGAGGATGATGAAAAACCTGTATAGACAGACCTTGAGTTTTCAATCCCAACAGGAAGAAAGGTTGTATCAAATGTTGTTGGGTTGCTGGCCACACACAATATCTATGTCAAAAATTCTAAAAATACACAGCAGAGATATCATATAAAGAATAATGTGCCCTTACTGTAAATTATAAGGATATTAGAAGTAGATTATAAAATGATTAGAGATGGTGAACTTTATAAAGTCCAGTCCGTTTTCGAACTTTTGAACTTCAGAAAATGTTGGAAAGTTCAAAAACGGACCCATTTAAGTCAATGGGAAAGTAATATTTCGAAAAGTTGGGATGATTTACAGATAAACTAACAATGGTAACTTACTGTAAATGGCTGTGGCACATGGGAAATGGTCTGGGGAACATGTCACTATCACCAAAACCTGTTTAAACACTTCTTACTTCACGATCAGGCAATTGTCCATTTTTGCGGAAGCTACATTCGAGGGTTACGGGAAATTCGATAGTTACCGAATTATATGCTTGTGAAGGTTCTCATTCATCCAGGTCATGGTATATCTGCCATGTACAATGCTGTTTTAACACCTTACTCTGGGCGTTCCTATAACACCTCTTAGCCACTATGCAATCCCGCCCTTAACTCCTGGCTGTGATATGCTAATTGGGATTTTCCAGGGTACATAATTGCCACAGATTCTTGTACAAGTCATTCTGAATTGAGAAAGCCAGTCGGATGACTAGCGAAACGTCTTCAAGAACTACATTTCAAGTCCAGTTGATCTAATTGAATACAACAGATTTACCGAATTATACTTTCGACGGTTAGCGAACGATACATTCTAGGGTTTGCGAAAACGAACCATACATTCGAGGTTTACCAAAAATGAACAATACATTCAAGGGTTAGCGAGCGATACATTCTGAGGTTAGCAAACGGCCCGTAAATTCGATAATTATCGAAAATACAACCGCGAGTCCGAGAAATAGTCCGGTATAGTTTGAAAAGTCTGAGTCTGTTCGGACTTGTTAAGTTCAACTCAAACTCAGGTTCGAGTTTGAGTTCTAGTCCATCTCTAAAAATGACCAACATACACGTTAGAAAATGTGCTAGGAAAGTAATGTCTACCCTTCCATAAAACTGGGTACAGAATCTTTAAGATTTTCTCTGTTATTTTTAAAATATATATATATATATGAATAGGGAGAACATACGGGACTGACGCATTCCCATTTCTGTCAGGTCTGAGTGACCCGTGATAAATGTTTGTCGGCTTCGGGGAACGCTCAGGAGGGCAGTACACACTTTAACGATAAAGGGACGATTCAGTTGAATCCGACGGAATTGTTCCTTTATCGTTAAACTTACCTTAAGACCAGACCTAGTGGAGACATAACCCTAAGTGTATGTGGTGCCGGGCAATTCATGCAAAGATTTAAATCTCCACTTAATAGTTCAAGGCTTAGTCCACCTGTGTAGGAGTAATTTACAGGGAAATTTTCAGGGAAGCTTCTCTCCACTGGCTGTCCTTTAAGACACGCTGAAACATACGGTAATTAGCTGTAAGGACGGTTTAATTTAAAGTGCAATGCCTTAAATGTAGCGTTTGTACTGCCATTAAAGGAAATCATAAACGTAATGGCAGCAGTTCAACTATAAATATGGAGCTATTCATTGCAAACGTAAAGAAGCAACAAGCGCAATGGGGTCTAACAGACTTGTTTTATACACCCCCCATCTATTCAGTAGATTTAATAACAAGGATGCACTTTGTGCATTAGACTGCCCATTATCCGTTCCTGGTCCTTCATTGTATTTATGCCCTAGACGGCTGCCAATGAGCTGATATCTCCCTCTCACTGCTGGCTGCCCATAGCAGATGATTGATAAGGTCCCTATTATGGGTTTTGACTACTGATTACGTTTCATTAAAATACAGAAAAACTGTTTAGAAATAAGTCTAATGATTGTCCAAACAGCCATCGGCTACTAACACAATAGTAGAAATAGGAAAATAAAGGCAAAGTTTTGATTGGTCTAAAATGTTTGCTTCGTTGACTGCACACATAATATTGTCATGTTAGGGCTAGGCCACACTAGCGTGTTTTTCGAACATTTGCGCCCGCGTTTTGCGTTCGCGTTTGCGCCTGAGATTTCCGCTAAACTGGAAATCACAGAAACGAATAGTGTATATCTTTCACCTAAATACAGTAGCCCCTGAGATTCCCCCTCTCCCAGACAGACAAAGCATTACAGGGTCCTAATAATAAGAATAAAAAGTGGCAATCTGTATAAATATATTTATTAAAACCCAATGGATAATAAATCATTTATAATTTATTAATAGTAATACTGCTAAGCAAAATCCAGATAAAGGCTGGCCAGCCACATAAATCCACTTTTTATTCACATTGGTATCCGTTGGTACATTGGCCCTACACTGCACAATCAGTATCGGCTCCCTCTATTTAAGTAAAAGGAGCCGATGCCGACCGCCGGAAATTTTCTGTCTTTCCCGATCGATCGGAGTGCCGACTACGGTCGTTCGGCGACACTCCAATCGATGGGGAATATCCCCTACACACGAGCGATAATAGGTAAATCCCGTCGTTCCACCTTAAGCAGTGTGCAATATTACAAAAAAGGAAAACTATATAAAATACATAAATTAATAATCCTTAAATAAACATTAATAATAATCATAATTAAAGGGCATGTCCACCCTTAAAGCTGACCACTTTTAATTTATTTGCCCCTAATCCAAATTGCTATTTTTAGCACTTAGTTCACATGCATTTCTAACCAGATATTTAATGATAAGTATTGTGTGTGTTCTCTGCCTTCTCCCCTTATTCAATAAGCTTTAAGGGACCTGAGCATGTGCAGAAGACAGTGTAAAGAGCAGTCAATCATTGGTTGTGATGTCAGCAGTCATTATATCTGGTTAGTAATACATCTAATATCGTGTGGAATATATTAGTTGGAATTGTGGACCGGTAACTGACAACTGACCAGTTTTTGGGTTTTAAGGGTGGACACGTCCTTTAAGAATAGAGGTATCATAATATAATTGATTGAAACCTTAAAGGGTAACTGTGGTCCAAAAACGTGTTTAGGTAAATTCTCAGGAATTGCTTTCCTGAGTAATTTTGCAATTTACTTTCATTATTTTATTTTACATTGTTTTGAAGATATTTACATTTTTATGTGTGATATGGTAGCAGCATCACCAGATCCCCTGCTTCCTGCTCTAAAACCCCATGGCCCCTCCCCTTGCAGTCCCCTTGAAACCCCCGGTGGCCCCTCCCTCTCCTACTTTAGTCACTGTAAATTAATCTCTTCCTGGTTTCTTCTGCTTTCTCCTGCACTGAGCATGTGCCAACAATAGATTAGAGGAGGAACTAGTATTTGTGACCGCAGATTCAGAACCTTCCACCCCCTAACTTTCAGATCAGTGCTTTCTTCATATTTTGAGCTGTGCAGCACGTAGAGAGGTGGTTGATGGCTCATTTTAAAGGTAGGAAGCTGGCATTTCATTTAAAATCAACTTGTTTGAAAACCACAGTTCCGCTTTAAAACATAAGAAAAGTGGTCAATGTTGGTCGTACATCAGGAGCGCCCAACCTGAAACACACTTGATTTAACACCAGATGTGTTATAAGCCCCAAAACCCCAAACAGTTTTCTAAAGTTAGTTGTAGACCTGGAAGCATTCTTTGGGTTTTCCTCTGCCTATGGACTTTTAGTAAAAGTTTGGAAGTTCGGTAGTTTGAAAATGAAACCATTTAAGTCAATGTGGAGAAATAGTTTTAAAAAATCGCATAAAATACAGGTAAAATAGCAATGGTAACTTATTGTATATGGTTCTGGTACATAGGAAATTGTCTAGGGAACATGTCAATATCACCAAAACTTATTTAAATACTAACTTTCCCCACATTTGGGCAATTGTCGGGTTTCTGCATGCTACATTCGAGGGTTTTGGCCAATTTGAGGATTACTGAAATGCTACATTCGAGGGTTATTAAAAACGAATGCTACATTTGAGGGTTACCGAAATCGATGGCTACATTCGAGGGTTACCAAAATCGACTACATTCAAGGGTTACTAAAATCGATGGTTACATTCGAGGGTTACCGAATCATACACTTGAGTTTTACCAAAAATAAATGCTACATTCGAGGGTTGCACAAAATCAATGGCTACATTCGAGGGTTACCTAATAGTACATTTGAGGGTTACCGAAATTAAAGGCTACATTCGAGTGTTACCAAACTCAAATGCTACATTTGAGGGTTTCCGAATGATACATTCGAGGGTTACCAAATCATACATTTGAGGGTTACCTAAAACGAATGCTACATTCGAGGGTTACCAAAATCGAATGCTACATTTGTGGGTTACTGAACGATACATTCGAGGGTTATTGAAAATGAATGCTACATTCGAGAGTTTTGGCCAATTTGAGGATTACTAAAATGCTACATTTGAGGTTTACCGAAATAGAAGACTATATTCGAGTGTTACCAAAATCAAATGCTACATTCGAGGGTTATTAAAAACGAATGCTACATTTGAGGGTTACCGAAATCGATGGCTACATTCGAGGGTTACCGAAATCGAAGGCTACATTCAAGGGTTACTAAAATCGATGGTTACATTCGAGGGTTACCGAATCATACACTTGAGTTTTTCCAAAAATGAATGCTACATTCGAGGGTTGCACGAAATCAATGGCTACATTCGAGGGTTACCGAATAGTACATTTGAGGGTTACCGAAATTAAAGGCTACATTCGAGGGTTACCAAAATCAAATGCTACATTCGAGGGTTACCGAACGATACATTCGAGGGTTATTGAAAATGAATGCTACATTCAAGGTTTACCGAAATCGATGGCTACATTTGAGGGTTATCAAAATGGATGGCTACATTCGACGGTTACCGAAATTGATGGCAACATTCGAGGGTTACCGAAATCAATGGTTACATTCGAGGGTTACCAAAATCGATGGATACATTTGAGGGTTACTGAAATGACTGGCTACATTTGAGGGTTACCGAATCATACATTTGAGGGTTACCAAAAACGAATGCTATATTCAAGGGTTACCGAAATCAATGGCTACTAGAGATGGACTAGAACTCGAACTCGAACCCGAGTTCGAGCCGTACTATTCGAACGAATTCGGACTTCTCGAACTATCCCGGACCTGGATTTTCAATATTTTCGGACTTTCGATAAATATCGAATGTTCGACCGTTTGAATGTGAGAGTAAAATGCCTATTATACCTATACGTTAGCATCGAATCCGCGAGTAAAGTGTCCATTAAAACCTATATGCGAACATCGAATCCGCGAGAAAAGTGTCCATTAAAGCCTATACGCGAGCATCGAATCCGGGAGTAAAGTGTCCATTAAAACCTATATGCGAGCATCGAATCCGCAAGTAAAGTGTCCATTAAAACCTATATGCGAGCATCGAATCCGCGAGTAAAATATCCATGGTATCTAGGCACGAACATGAGCATCGAATCCGCGAGTAAAGTGTCCATTAAAACCTATAAGCGAGCATCGAATCCGCGAGTAAAATGTCCATGGTATCTAGGCGCGAACATCGAATCTACAAATAAAGTGTCCATTAAAGCCTATACGCGAGCATCGAATCTGGGAGTAAAATGTACATGGTACCTAGGCACGAACAAACTCGAAAATAGCGCGAGTGAGAGTAAAATTGATTTTTCGAATGTCCTGGATATTCGAACATGTTCCCCAGACCATTTCCCAGGTCCCACAGCCATTTACATTACCATTGATATTTTAATTGTATTTCATTAGAACTTTTCAAACTATTTGACTCCCGTTGACTTTAATGGGTCCGTTTTCGAACTTTCGAACTTTCCATATAGTTCGAAAGTTCCAAAACGGACCGAACTTTCGAAAGTTCGGCCATCTCTAATGGCTACATTCGAGGGTTACCGAATCATACATTTGAGGGTTACTGAAAACGAATGCTACATTTGAATGGTTACCGAAATCAATGGCTACATTCGAGGGTTACCTAACAATACATTTGAGGGTCACCAAAATTGAAGGCTACATTCGAGTGTTACCGAAATCAAATGCTACATTTGAGGGTTACCGAACGATACATTCAAGGGTTATTGAAATCAATGGCCACATTCGAGGGTTACCGAAATTGATGGCTACATTCAAGGGTTACCGAAATTGATGGCTACATTCGAGGGTTACCGAAATCGATGGCTACATTCGAGGGTTACCGAAATCAATGGCTACATTCGAAGCTTACCGAAATCGATGGCTACATTCGAGGGTTACCGAAATCGATGGCTACATTCGAAGGTTACCGAAATCGATGGCTACATCCGAGGGTTACCGAAATCGATGGCTACATTCGAGGGTTACCGAAATCAATGGCTACATTCGAGGGTTACCGAAATCGATGGCTACATTCGAAGGTTACCAAAATCGATGGCTACATTCGAGGGTTACTGAAATCGATGGCTACATTTGAGGGTTACCGAAATTGATGGCTACATTCGAGGGCTACTGAAATAGATGGCTACATTCGAGGGTTACTGAAATCGATGGCTAAATTCAAGGGTTACCGAAATCGATGGCTACATTCGCGGGCTACTGAAATCGATGGCTACATTCGAGGGTTACCAAAATTGAAGGATATATTTGAGGGTTACCAAATTAGAACACTACATTCGAGGGTTACTGATTCAAGAATTCGATAATTATCTAAATTAAGTCCGCAAGTTAAAAAAAAAAAAAAACTAGTTCAGATAGTTCGAGCTCGTACAAACTCATAACGTTCGACCCGAACTTGGCTTCGAGTTTGGGTCCATCACTAAAGTAGCGTAGGGACTGATGGGGCCCGCGATCAGCTGTTTTTAAAGAGCTCCTTGCACGTCCTCAGTAAAGAAACGTGATTTAAACAGCTGATTGCGCATATCTTTTATTAAGGACGCACAATCAGCTGTTTAGAAACAGCTGATTAGGCCAGAGCAGGGGAGTGCCAGGGGCCCAGCCTCCAAGTCTGCAGGAGGGCCCGGGCCCCTGTTGTTTCGCTCCTGCATCACTAGTAGCGAGTAATATTCCTATGGACTATGACCCCTTCCTTATCAGGGTAAACTCTGCTTCCATCAGTGGAAACGCAGCAATGAGTTTGCAGTTACCAATTTCTCTCGTGATAAACAATAAACAAGAGCAGAACGTAGGACCAAAGTCTTTCCATTCGTCATGCGAAAAGACCATTTCAATTGATATGTTATCAACCAAAGCAACCAATGGGGAAGCGTGGCCCTAGGCAGGAATATGTAGAGAAATTCCTACAGAGACTGCAGGACCATATCGTACAGAGATGTGATTCCCTTTTCACATTCCTTTCATTTCTCTCGTTTCGTCTTAACAAGCCTGGCTGTTCGTGTTTACACTAAGATAAGATATCCAATGTAACAACAGCCAACGCACGGGAAGAAAGGAGATATATATATATATATATATAAAACCCAATTCAGGGACACTGCTTATTAAATGAATTGTGTAATACCAAGTGTATACCAAGTAGCAATATTAAAGGCTATATAGATCTAGGTCAGTGTTTCTTAACCAGGGCATGGCCACCCTGGTGTCTTGTCAGTGTAGTACATGCATATATAACCAGATATTTAATGGTAAGTTCTCTTCCATTCTGGCAAAGGTATCTGCATCCTCCCTCTGCTCAATGAGCTATTTATCAGCTTGAGCATGTGCAGATGAGGCGGCAGTCAGTCTGCCAGAATGGGGACAATAATTATCCTTAAATATCTGGTTAGTGATGCAGGAAATAAAGTGTAAAATATATATCGGTTGAGGGCAGGTAACTGACAATTGACCAGTTTTTTGTTTTATAGGGTATGCCAACCCCCTCAAACACACTTTCTCCTGTGATTGGCTGAGACGCAATGTCTCAGCCAATCACAGGCATTGTTGCCTGTCCGGAACCCCCTCCAGCTTCTGTGTACAGAAAAGGCAAGGCAAAAGACAGTCGGTAGAACGAGGGCTGGTAAGTACATTTCAACGCTATAAACTTTGCGAGATCACGGTTGTGAGAGGGATAGCAATATACAGGGGGTTAGTAGAATTTAGAATCATATAAAACAACCTAACTCAGTTTTTTCCCAGTAGAAATAGTTGAAACCGGAGAAACTATTCCACACAATAGTCTCAAACACCAAAATACCAATTATGTTTCTGTTATTTTTTTTGACAAATGTGTTTCTGTATCTTGGGTAGATAAGCAGAGAACAAGCTTTCTGGGATGGCAGTCTCTCCTTTCTATTGCATTATATAGTAATCAGAACAATCTGCAACACTTATTAGAACAAACAACAAAAAGGATTTGCATAGAGGCAGACTGACTGTTATTTCTTTAATGTTTGTATATTGAAAACACAATATGAAACCAATAGAGGAAGAATCCTATTTAAAGGGCTGGAAATATAACTCTCCTCTCATAATATCTTGCATTAGCAAATTAACCTTTGCAGCGATTGACTAATAACAGGACGTGTTCAGGATGGAAGAGTACCTCCCAACTTCCAGGGGACCAGGCATCTGAGGTGATGATGGAATCTATTTATGCTCCACCTAGCCCCAGACTGCCCAGATATGAACCTGACCACCCCAACCACACACCCCAGAAAGTCCAAGTCCACCCCCTTCCCCCATTGGGCAAACCTGGATTTTCTGGAATTCCTGGACAAACCGTTCTGATCACGTCTGCCCCAGCAAAATTGGGAATGTTGGGGGATATGCGCAGTGACATAACTAGAAGTCACTGGGCCCCTCAGCAAAACTAATGGGGCCCTCTTCCCTGCTTCTTATATCTGTACATGGAGCAGGAAGGCTGTGTTCGTCATGGAGAAAGTAGGAAGGTAGGGCCCCCTTGTGGTCGCAGGGTCTGCTCCCCTGGTAGTTACACCCCTGGATATGAGTAAGTTTAGCAGGATTATGGCCCTGGAACAGTAGTTTTGTTTATCCAGCTGTTGGGTTACTATTGATTAGGATCAGGGCTGTAAAGTACCGCCCATATATGCAGGATCTGCAGGAAGTACAGGAAGGAAGGGCAAGTTCTTTCAGCATCTTTCAGCTATAGGTGGCTCTATTGTGGATATTATTTGTACTAGAAAGCGATAAGTTTGATATCATATGCACTGTAGTGGCCGTAATTCTTCCTTGTGCTGTCAATGGGAGACGCTCTATGTGAAGATCCGTATAATTGTCATGAACTACAGCTTTTAGCATCCAAATGAACTTCTATAAGGGCTTCAGGGCAATGATTGGGCATTATTCATAACTTACTGCAAGCGTGCCCACTAAGTTACACATAACACACACTGAGCTAGCATATTCTTATAGGTGTTCTGTGCTTGCAGGGTTAGGTTGTAACACAAAGACATTCATGATTCAGTATTCCATCATCATCAGCTTTCATTATTGTTAATGCAGTTGACTGTAAATAGCCTCATTGGTTTACTGGGCACAATTATAATTGACTGTACTCAAGACTTATTTAATAAGAGGGGTTAAAGCTTCCCAATGCTATTAACCCGCCAACCAATCATATGATACCTTTTTACTGGTCTTCTACAGTTAAAAAAATCTTATCTGATTGGTCACTGCAAATTATTAGCACAGGGAATTTTTGGTAACTTTATTACTGTTCTTAGACTTAGACCCTAGAGGGTATCACACCCGCGCACCAACATAAACAGATACCCTTTACCCGCCACCGTTAGCTGGAGGCTTGCAGGTTGCACACCTCAACATTATAACGGAAACCTCTAGTTTTAATAATAATGGATCTATCTCTTACCAATGACTATTTTAGCCTAATGGTTGACACCTGGGACAAATCTCCCTTCTGTATAACCCTAAAACTGCTATGGAATAAAATGTCTGGATTTTCATCCAAGAATAAATCATTTTATCTACCTAGAACTGGGCTGTCCTTTTATATCCGACTCCACATTATTCAATAATATAAAATGCTTTAATAGTCATTGTCTGTGCAGAGGGCACATTTAGTAGCCTGAACACCAGGCACGGCTGACAGCTTTCATGTAAGTAGAGAAATTATCGGCCTAGGAGGGTCAGACTGTCTTCTGGGCTGTCAAAGTATGAATGTGTGTAATTGCGCAATTTACATCTCTAACAGCATATGACAGCAGACTGATAGCTATATACATTGTACTAGACAACACATGGCCTGGATTATACAGAACAGCCTGGACTTGCTTTGGGCTGTCAGCCACACAACAGAATATAACTGGAAACGCCAGAACAGGTCTTGTATCTCCGCATGTTGCATGATGACCAAAGAGCAATCCCAAAGGGGAATGTTCCATGGTAATATGAGCAGACTGCTGGTAAATTTGTACTAGTTACATAGTTTTTAATGGGTGAACAGTCACCTCTACCCATAGGACCTTGTCCTACTTAACCGTCCCATGAATACTAACCCAGTTATATATGTAAAACTATGTACACACCCTCTTTTAAATGTGTTTACAGACTCTTCCACACTATTTTTAGGCATACAACAAATTTATTGCACTCAGAGGAACCAACTACCCTACCATTTAAAGCGCCCAGGATGAGGACTTGCCTAAAGTGTATCTTCCTATTGGTCAGGCCCTGGACAGGGGGCATAATCTGGAACATCAAGCACAGTTTCAGAACAGAAGTTTAGGTCCTTATCTTGGTTACTTTCAAGGGGAGGGAGGGGAGTATGGACTGAGTATAATTGCCCTTTTAGGAGGAGTGAAGGGAAAATGGGATATAAGCTTGGGTAGAATCCAGTACAGGGGAGGGGAGAATCTTTATGGCATAGAAAAGGAAGAATCTTTTTGGACTGGAAAAGAAAGCTCTTTTGGACTAGGAGAAGCCAGTTGGACTACTGAGAGACTGAGGACACAGACTGGAGATTGAGGACAGGGTGGGAGCCATGCTAGAAGGATGTTGGGTGAGATCTGTTGGATACAGGTCAAGAAAAGATCATCATGTTGTAAAGTTGTATGGTTACTAATGTAGACTACATCTCATCATTTATAATGTATATATTGTAACATAATGTGTGTTTTTTTTAAAATAATCTTTATTTTATTTGTAACTGTAACTTGATTAAAGGGTAAGTCCACCCCTAAAACGAAATTTTACTATGCAGCTGGAAATGGCTATAAACCTCGACCTTGTGAGGTTCATAGTAGTGACTGGTCCCCACAAATATACTTACCAGCCTTCGTTACCCCAACGCCTTATGCTTAACTTCCCTGTCTTTTCCGTGCACGGAAGTCAAGCAGGAGGGGCTCGACCGGCATCCGCTCCTGTGATTGGTTAAGGCATTGCATCATGTTTTGTGATCCGTTAGCGCACCAGAATTGCGTGGTAGTGTATTGGAATGTGGCAGGCCACACTGTTTGTGCTGTACTCGGATCTGTTATCAGAGCACATGAAAACATTATTTTTTATGCCAATAGCACGTGTGGGAAAATTGCAGCACAAAAGCACAGTAATGCACGTGAAACTTTCACTGTGCGTTGTAGTGTGCCAACAGTCTGAATGGGAATTGGTCAATGGATTGGCCAATCAGGCATTGGAAAATTTCCCTGGGCACTAAATTCTAATGTGGTAGAAAAATGGCCAAATTCTAATTACCTGTATCACTAAATTTACTGCCATGAGTTGACTTAGGTTTATCCTGGGCCACCTGTTTGGGAGAAATGATTAGTGTCAGGGTGATAGTAGCAGAGCAGGAACCATCTGTATGTCTGGCTTTAATCTCTTTATGTAACCCTTTAGACCAAAAAACGTTTTATTTTTCCTAAAACCAATGTATTTGAATTCCTACAGCATGCAGAGGATCGATAAATAAACTGTATTAACAGCGGTGACATATTTCATGGATTAATTCCTCATAAGGACTTGTATTCTAATGAATCTGACATTTGAAATAGATCATTCCTTTTAAAGACCTTACACCTGCACTCGACAGTGATGCATTTCAGAGACTTGTATCATTAGGCAAAAAGAATATTAAACACAGTAAGCAACAGTTATCATTAAAGGTGAGGACACAAACAGCCAACCAGTGAACTGCATACCATGTTCACTGACCAATCACTGAGCTCTTGGGTGGTTGATATCATGGACAATGTTTAGAGGCCAAGTGCTCTGAAATTCCAAGGTGACTTCTCATATCCTTATTAGATTTTATTGTTTTTCTCCCCCTACAGTTATTACTTGGGCAGTGACATAATCTGTGATATAAATAAGTGATTATTTTATAAGAGTAAATACGTTCTTACAGTGTAATATAATGATATTACGTCACCGAGGAGTACCCTTACTATAGAGAAGCACAAGGTTGGCCTCACCCTGGGTGCTTTTATACATGGCAAGGAACTCTGTGGTAGGGTGATATTCTTATATTATAATGTGAAGGGGAACATTATTACTTATAGTACATATGTTTCAGATCCCCCCCCCTAACTGCTGTAACTTTAGATAGACTGCAGATAGCATGATCCTGAAATCATTTTATATCTGCTCTTTTTAATAAATGGCACTTGTTTGGAGACCACAGTTACCCTTTAATGTGGCACCATATTCACCAACATCACTTCTAGCCACCCACCTTGGGGTTAGACCAATGCCACCTAATCTCCATAATTATCCTCCATTTATTTATTTCCCATGGCCCACTGACAGAGACCCTCCAAGTACTAAGTAGTCCTAAGGACCCCCAAGGAGAATACCAAGCTAATTGTTGCTCACTCCTCCCTAACAATTGGCTGCCATGTGGTCCTACCCCTTTTCAAAGCTTTCCTGCCTGCCCCTTCCTGCTTTCCCCCCTCCCTGCCCTATCCATTTGGGTCTTGCTATATTATATATTATATTATATATAAGAGCAGAGGAGGTGGATGACTTGGCCTTAAAATTATGCCTCACTTAACACAAAAGAAGATAAATGATAGAATAGCAAATGATGGTCTGTTCTGGGGCTGTTCCCTATTCACCGAGCTGTCTTGCAAACAAGGTTATTTATTGGATTGTCTATTGGCGTTCGTCTCGTATCTTGAAAGTTTTAATTTTTCTCCCAGTGAAGGAAGATAAGCCAGGGCTTAGTTAAAACATACGGTTATCAAATGATGTTTACCTTCATTGTTTTCATTGAAATTCTGTATTTACGGCCATGTTATTAGGCAGATGGCATGAAATAATGTAAGAGACGTCCTCTAGGCAAAGCCTATTGAGAACAAGTGTGATGTGCAATGAAAAGGAGTCGTAGGGGTTAAACAGATAGACGTTCTTTAGCTGAATGGTCCTTCACTGATACTCTGCATGAAGGACAGGAGGATGTTTGGGAGAGAAGGAGGAGTGGGTCAAAGGTGCTGTATAAACCCTTCCCTTTGTCTCATGGCGCTGATGATGTTTAGAGGTTTGGCCCTGTCAGAATATCCTTAAGATTAATGACTCTGAATTAAGGACAATGCCTTATGGTTACAAACAACACTCAAGAGTAGACAGTCACAGTTCATCTTCTGGTGCACTGATAGCTCCCTCTTGTGGGGCAACTGTAAAATACTACCACCAAGATAGACCCCCCCTGCCCCAGTCAAGTCTGGCAGAAGGCTTACGGAGTGGCTGAGCTATTTATAATTATGTTCACCTAGAAGTATTAAAACAATAACGGAGAGATTCAATAACGCAGCGGCGTTAACTTACCTCAGCCCGATCCCGCGATACAATAACTGACGTAAACGAGATTACGTCAGTTATTGCATCGCGGGATCGGGCTAAGGTAAGGAGCGGCACTTTAACGCTCCATAACCCATAGCATTAAGTTTCACGCTACAAAGTAGCGCAAAACTTAACACTACAGGTTTTGGATCGTTAGCACAGCGATATTTCCAAAAACATTCGGAAATGGCACTGTGCTCGAAAATCCGTCCAAAACCCACATTAACCCAAATTTTTTTAGGGTTAACGTGGGTTTTAGACGGAAAAGGGGCATATTGAATCTCCCCCTAAGACTGTTATGATATTATTATTATTCTTACCTTGATGATTACCAAATACCCATAGTTATGTAATACCATCCATGCTCAAGAGCTCAATAGTCTGCAATAATATCTTGTGATCATTACCTTAGATTTGGTTCAGTGGGATCCCCGTATTAAAGGGACCATACCTGTGTATGTGTAATATTTACAGAAAACCAAACTGGCGAGTTTAAAATCTCAAAGATCCAAAAGGGTGGGGTTTTTTTTAACACAATTTCTACATTTCTGACACTGATTTTAGATTTTCGTTCGTAAAACTTTCATTTTGACTTTATTTTTCTGATTTTAAGTTAAAAAATTTTTTTCAGTTAAAACCTAGATAATGCTAAAAACAACGATGTATCACTTTCATTTCTACCGCAGGTACACAACACACACTAAACATTGGGTAAAGCACAATGAGCATGCTTGTAACCCATGGCAGAGGGTTGGGGAAGAATACTTAAGTTAGGAATGACTTAAAGGACCATAATATGATTCACTGTAAAAAACACATGTTGGCTGACATTTTGTTTCCCAGGCTTTATTCCTATTAAGAATGAAATACAATCATTATGTTTTCCAAGGATTAAAGGATCTGGTAGCCTATGTAAATGGTATCTAAAAATAAAAATGAAAATGTTTATGACTTAGTTATCTTTAAATGGATTGCCTTGTTTCTAACTAGACCATAGAACAATAATACAGTTGGTTTATGTATCTAACGCTAGAAATTACTAATACTGGTTGGTTCGAGTTTTTAGGTGCCTAATAGGATGCAGTGTGAAAGCCAATGAAGCGAATGCCCGTGGTTTTTATATGATGTGTCTTAGAGGGCAGGGTGAATCAATATCTTTTGTACACTGCCATTTATCATAGAGTGATGCCATTGGTGTGGTATGAATAGGAAGCATCCTTCATCCTTACATACGATTACAATTCCACTGCTAAGCTACTTCTCATCTGTCACCCCCACTGCCCCAATCGGGTGCCTACCTGACTGCCCCTATACCATCCTATGGGCATTACTGTCTACCTCTCCTTTACTGCAATGGAGAGTCTTTTGCTTTGTAGATCTATTTTAACTACAACTTTTTGAATCCCGCCATATAGTTAAAAGACTATAGCATGGGGGGGTACGAGGCTAAATCCTTCTTTTTAGTAGAACATTTGACATGTTAACTGTGCCCTGAGTTGTAGATTATGATCCTCCATTTGTTATCATTTTCTTTATTACTTGCATCACGTCACTGCTTACCATTCTATAATAATAAATGAATGATACCAGATGGTTCACTGTGCTCCTAGATTAATATTATCCAGGTATCACACCACTACCCCTTCCCCTACCCTGTCCGGAAGCTTTAAATGGCAGGGTGGGATTACTGATTATTTGAAGGAATCCCCAGAGTTCCTCTTACCATCCAAATCAGCTGAGATGTTACAGTGATGTCACAGCTGAAACCTACTGTACAGTTATTTTAACTGACCTGCTAAAACAACAGTACTTACAATTAGTTTTCTTGCTGCTAGGTTTAGAGATCATGGGCAGATCAGTTAGTAGTTACTTTATTATGCTGGAAGGGGTGGGGCTAAAGAATTCACTGAGCATGTGCAACTCCATAAAAGTGTCCAGGACACACTCTGGTAGGAGAGCTGCTGAAAAGCCAGAAACCAGCAGAATTAAATGGATAATTTCTCCAAAATTCTTCTGATTTGAAGGTGTTAGAATCCATTCAGAATTATTTACCCAGTGAGGTTAACATACAAGGAATCGTAAAGGGGTTTCAGTTTTATTTCCCATCCTGCTTTGGGGATGGGAAATGTACAAGAAGAGAGTGCCTCTCCCCATACATATCAGCTGAGGTGTTACAGTGATGTCACAGCAGAAACATACTATACAGTTATCGTAATTTCCCTGCTAATACAACATCAATTCATTAAAGGGCATGTCTCCCAATAAATTTAAATTTTAAGTATTGGCACAGGACCCCCCAAACCCCAGTTATGTTTTACTTACCTCTCCCAAAGATGCAACTAAACATACTTACCAGATCCCTCGCTGTTCTGCTTTGCCTCCCCTCCCTGCTTCCTGGTCACGACTGTCAGTCAAAGGTGCAACAATGACATCACGCCCAATTACCTGACAGCCAAAACAGGAAGTGCCTCACTGCTGCTGCTTGTTTTCGGAATGAGTTTGCAGCAGCAGGAGGCAGTACCCAGGCATCGAGGGTCTTGTTTAGCTGCATCTTTGGGGAAGGTATGTAAAATGTAAATGGGGTCCTGCACCAATATCTAAAGTTTCAATTTATGGGTTGACCTGCCCTTTAATTACAAACTCTTTTACAAGCTCACACATGCTCAGAGAAGGCAGCAAGGGGAATAGCAATCTGTCATTGGTTGTGATTGACATACAGCTGCTTACCAAAAGAACCAGAAAGCAGAAAGATGGCTAACAGAACACAGGCGGCATTTAAGGTTAATCCTACATCTTTCAGCTTTTGGTGTTTGGGGGAGGTAATTTAGCTATATAAAACTTTTCATTTAAGGGGTGGACTCGAGCTTTGTTTGTGTACAAATTCTGTACTCAGGGGAAGAGGTTTTTCTCACACATTTGGGTCCATTATTTTTTTTTTGGAGGGGTTGTTTTTTTTCTACATTTTTCCCCCAGCAATCCATCGGCTAATGCTGTAATAATCAATGTCTGACCTAGTAACATACTTATTATGATATACTCCTCAATATAACACACCTTCCTATTATAGAGGCAATACTAGTCCCTGGAAATCAAACAATGATAGGTCTAGAGGACAAAGCCAATAATACGCAGACTGCTGAATGATTAATACATGTCACGGAAGCCAATTGTTAGGTCTGCCTGGGTATACGGAAGAATCATATCAGCTTGCTAGTTTATTAAAGAATCTGTTCACTGATCTGTTAACCTTAAAAAAAATACTTTTTCCCAGAGGAAACCCTAACTTAAAGGACAAGTCCACCCCACAAAAAATTAATATAGGTAAAACACCCCCCAAACTGCAATAGTAATCTGAGAGATGTAAGAATAACCTAACATTTTTGCCTTGCTTTCTTGCTGCTCATTCTTGGTCATACTCATATAGAGATCATGGTCAGGTCAGTCAGTAGTTACATTACTGTCCTGGAAGGGGTGGGGCTAGAGAATTTACAGAGCATGTGCAACTTCATAAAAGTGTCCAGGACACACTCTGGTAGGAGAGCTGCTGAACTCTGAAAAAGCCAGAAACCTGCAGAATTAAATAATTTCTCCAAAATTCTGCTGATTTGAAAGGTGTTAGAATCTATTCAGGCTTATTTGCCCAGCGGGGTAAACATACAAAAATCGTAAGGGGGGTTTCAGTTTATAACTTCATGTTTTTTATTTCCCATCCTGCTTTGGGGCTGCTGGTATGTACAAGGCTCTCGGTAGAAATACATCAACTATGTTAGCTTGGAGCTGAAGGCCATTTTAACACAGCTGGATAGACACAGCAAGTAGAAACTCAAGGCTGAAAGAATGCAGGCATTGCACAGAAAGCTTTCTTTATATATACACCCAGTCATCTCAAAATGGAAGTTAAGTCACAATCCCTAACCAATTTAATATTCAGAATACTTGTGATGTCTATCTGACCCCTGTACGGTATATTCAGGTATGTAGCCACTCAGCTATGGAATTGCATTTCAATTTTATCTCTAGTGCAGCAATTAACACAAGTATGTGTTTTCTGTATTTTATGTCTATGTTTGCGTACGACCATTTGGCCCTGTTTTGGGAGATAGTTATGTATTTACATAGAGATTTAGGATTTAAATAAAAACAACATCACAAATCCAACAGAATAATGCAATAGATAAATACATACATCCAAGATGTTGTTTCTTAAAGGAGACCATATTAAAATCCACTCTGGGTTACTTACATGGCATGGATGACTTTGCTTTTTCACCATTTAAAGGCTACAGGTACTGTAGGTCCCACTTGCTGCCTTAGGTTGGCTCCTGGTGCAGGACATGTGGTCAGCTCTTAGGGACACTATACTGAAAAAATGACTCATAATACTCATATTAATCTATAATTGAATATATGTAAGTAGCACTTACTCTGAGGTGTGTGTCTTGCTGCATGCCTTCAATCCAGCACGTTTTGCTCTTTTAACCACTCCCACTTCCATCCGACCTGACTTTTTCCCACAAACCAACTGTCAAACCTGCACACGGCATACAGCATTCCAACTTATAAAACTCTGTCACCATTCCAGCTACAACAAAACACAGAAAAATAGTTTTTGAGAGCAAGGAACTTGATTGACAGCTGAAATGTAAGATGTTTTAGATTGAATATCTAATAAAATAGAGGGCAGATCAACAAAACAGTGGTGGTTGGGAAGAATTACAGTTTCCAGTTATGGTAAATTTAAAATAACCTATTTTTCAGTATAGATTCCCTATAAAGTTTTTTTCAAAAACGGTTAAAATAAAAAGTACCTGAGGCAGGGAGGTAGGATTGGTACTTTTTACCTCCCAATATCCTTTCTATGAGGAGCAGCAGGATGAAGAAAACTGCTTCTGCCAGTCTTCCTGTATGCTTCAGCACTATCTTTAATATAGTATTGCCCTGGGCCTTAACCTGGCAGATGAAAACTGTTTGTGCTGTAGCTTCTCAACAAAACAATATTGGGAGGTGGGAATAATCAATCCTATCTCCTTGCCCCAGGTGCTTTTTATTTTTAAAAAGTTCATTTTTACAGTATAGTTGTCCTTTAATGGCTGGAACTTGCAATCCCATTTGTGTGGACTGGCACTGAAAGACATTTTGAAGGTAACATCAATTCCCTTGTGCTTAAAACTTTTTGCCACTTTCCAGTGCAAATCAGAAAAGAAAAGGGGGCAAAAGGCACCAAATCTACTAACAAAGTCTTCTAATTGTTTTATTACCCATTATACCCCCAGCCCTCAGTGATCTGAAATTCTATTATTGGAACATATAAAACCCAATATAACGATTCTTTCATTCATTCTAGACCATCTTTATTTAACGCTGGACTGCCTTCTTGACATATCCATTTATGTCTATACTCTAAGGCTAATGGCAGCAAGAGGTGATATTGAACGTATGGAGGGTTATGTTTATATTGGTTTTTTAATGGATTTTTTTCTATTCTAAATGAAGCGCTGGTTAGTTAGTAAAGATATGTGATTAAGTGATAAGAAGAGTTCATTAGCTGTTGCTCCTCCAACACGTAAGGAGAGCTCTAAGGGAAAGATGGCAATTAACCATCCGTAAACACCTCAATGACATTTCTATGGGTAGAAAATGATTTACATATATTATCTTTAGTCTATTCCTATTTTCCACATGTTTAAATTTGTTTAGTAGTTCTCAGTTTATTAAATCAAATGACCCACAACAATAGGTTTAGTCTAGAGAAGTAAAGACATTAAGTGTCCAAGACTCCATTAAGGTGGTTATTCTCCAAGCAAACGCCAAACTGTTGAATTTTCTTTTATATTTATTTCTCCACATGTATTTTCATGGCAGTAACTGACTCATGCAGTAACTGACTCATTTCTGGCCCCTCCCACAGACATTGTCACTGACTATTCTCCCATCTCTGACATTGGAGAGTATATGTAAATGAAGGAGGGGGAGGAGATTAGAATCCATTCAGTTACTGCATGAGTACAATTCTCTTTTAATCCTCTTTAACTTTCGATGCATTGATTCCCAGCTGATGGTAATATAGTTTTGACCAAATACAATAATATTTTTTTCATGAGTACACGGCTCTATTAATTATTATTAGCGTGATCCACTTAATTTGACAGGCACCCAAGTTCTTGCCCAGTAGACCTCACTAACTGTGTTAAATAAGGGAAATTAAATTAAAGGGAAATCAAGAGACTCACTCAAGGCCACAAGGAATTAACATTGTATTTGACAGGAATCAAACCCAGGACCTTCTGGCTGAAATAAATCCAAAGCTATTTCTTTTCCTAATTAACTTTCAATGGCATTTTGTATCCCGTGACTTTACCGCGTCTTTACTTGGTACTTCTGCGTTTAACGTAATAACACGGCTCAAACAATTCAGAAATAGCGCATCATACAGTATATTATTCACAGAGCACATGACTGTCCGTAATCAATACCCCCCCTCAGTAGATCTCCGTACATTGCACCGTTCCAGTGCATGGCATTAAAAGTGTTAAATATATAGCGAGATTTAACATAGCTAAATGTAATAATGGGTTAATGTGGGTTTATTTTAGGGCACTGCGCCATTTCTAAATGTTTTTGGAAATAGCACAGCACGCCCAATGCAATTCCCCATTTGTTAAGTATTGCGCTACTTTGTAGTGTGAAATATAAGGGGTATCTACACCGCTAAGAAAAAAAAGAATTGGTATTCAGTTTTATTGAAGAACGGGAGGTAAAGGAACTGTGTCTTACCTCCCATGCAGGAGCCGGAAGCGAAGGTACTTACCTGATTGCTCACTTCTCCGCTGCATAGTCTGACAGGTCCCCATGGACTAAGTACTCTATGCGCATGTGCAAATGACATGCGCAAAGAAGACAGAGTCCGTCGGGAGGAGCAAGTGATTGGATAAGTACTTTACCTTCTCTTCCGGCTCTTGCAGGTTTTATTGACGAACAGGAGCTTTATTCTCCAATAAGACCGAATACCAACATTTTTTTTTAGCAGTGGAGATAACCTTAAATGGAGGATTGTATAGGGACTTTAAACTATTACAAAGCTGCAATTTTACCTTTATCTTGCGATGCAGTCACTGCGAAAATGTCCAGTATTGCATCACCGGATCAAAAAAAAAAAAAAGCCTTTGGGATATTAACAGGGAAATGTAATAAAAGTTCTTATCATTAAGAATGGTGCAAATTTTGCCCCAACCAATCAGATGTTATTTGCCATTTGAAAGCTAATATCTGATTGGTTGGGGCAAACTTGCCACCATTTTTAAAGGGTATGTCCAGCAAGTATGTTTCTAACTGATTTACTGAAGAACACGAGGAGGAGACACTTACCCGTGGACTCGCTGCAGCACTGAAATCCCCGGCGCCTCCAGCGAGGACGCATCGGGGGCGTCAGGGATTTCGGCGCTGGAGCGGGTAAGTATCTCCTCCTTTCCTGGAAGATTTACTGAAGAACGGGAGGTAAGAGATAGTGCATTTACCTCCTGTTTTTCAGTAAATCAGTTAGAAACAAACTTACTTTTTAGCTGGACATACCCTTTAACGATAAGAAGTTTTATTACTTCTCCCTGAAAATCTCCTTGAAGTTTCCACATTTTTTAACTAGCCCCGTCGATTTCTTCTCTCCGTCCTGGTGCAGTAACAAGGACAGTTTTGCCATTAATGTAGCAGCCGTCTTCTCAGATGGTCATATCAATGAATGCACACGCTTTGTTTTTCCCAATAAAACAAACACAGAAGAATCAGAGGAAAGTAAATGAATTATAAATCAAAATGGATATGGAATGTATTTTATAATATACAAGGGAGCATGTTTATAATGGAGAGCAACAGGGAATAATAATAACAAAATAATAATAATAATTATTGAGGCAGTATGGTGGCTCAGTAATTAGCACTAATTCCTTGCAGCGCTGAAGTCCTAAGTTCGATTCCACCCTTGGACACATCTGCAAGGAGTTTGTATGTTCTCCCCGTGCTTGCGTGGGTTTCCTCCGGGCACTCCGGTTTCCCCCATATATTAAGCATTCGCAGCCCAGGTTGGATCTATTGCTGTATATTAACATTTTGTTTACACTATGAAGCTTTAATTATAAACCCAATCCTAGGGATTTGAATTTGATCATCCCTCAGTGATGATGAGGCACAGCCTGTGTGGGACGGTAGCAGGCTCGAGGTTAATGGTCCCTTGGTTCATAACATTTTATAACAAGACCATTCAAGTCTTTCTTCTCCTAAAAATCTCCCCAAACCCTGACCCGCCAGGTAAATTGAGGCCTTTGCTTTGGTGCTGCTGAAAGTGCAAGATAACTAGAGCTTTAATAGGCCCAGATAGGAAAAGAGCCATCTGTCCGTTTCTAGATGATGAGCTTGGGTCTACCGAAAAAAGATGGCCAAATGTTATGTATTATATATAACAATATGCTTCTCCTTCTGCCGTCCCTTTCTAGCAGCTGCCTTTTTACATCTTCCAGTCCCTTTTTCTCCATGTATTTTTCCTTCTTCTTCCTGCTAGGACTTGGACGCATTCTCCCATTTATCTTGACATGTGCCTCTCTTTGTTTTCTTATCTGTTGGTGCCCCGCTTCCTCTCCCTGCGCGCTTCCCCTGCCCTCTCTCTCTCTCGGAGACTGTTCATCTCCCTCTTACAAAGCCTGCCTCCCGCATCCCTGCTTTTTATTCACAAGTTGACAAGCCTGGATGTGCGCCCTTAACAATACTGCATCTCCGTGTTAATAGGAATTAAAATGTCATTAACTATATATTATCCCTCAGGTCCTTCTCCGTGCTTTTTAATCTCTGTCACTTGCTTGTTCCTCTCGGTGCATTTCCTGTGGGGTCCATGTATCAGGTCTCTTGTAAGGGATTCTGGGACTTTTCGGGGATAATATATCGAGAAGTCTATTCATCCCGTCTGTTTTTTTCATTAACCTTGCTTTGTTTCTTGGATTGGTTTTATCTACGTGATTTTTTTTTTCTTAGAACTGACATTGATAATAGATGGGAATCACCGCTGCGAGATAAAGTAACCCCGTCCTTTCCAGAACAAATGAAGACTTGGAGATGGTGGGTCTTATGCTGTCCATACAGTTCATTTTTAGATCTGCCTTAAGCTCCAATGTCAAACAAAAATGAATGGCAGAGGCTGACACGTTTCAATCGTCTCCCACACTTAATCGTAGGCGCACCTGGTAAAATGTCATTGCTTTAAGTACAATGAGGGTTATTCAATAAAAGTTCTTATCGTTAAAAATGGTGCTAATTGTGCCCCAACCAATCAGATGTTATTTAACATTTGAAAGGTAACATATGATTGGTTGGGGCACAATTAGCACCATTTTTAACGATAAGAACTTTTATTGAATAATAAAGTATCCAATCAGCCAAAAAATCTTATCCAATAAAGAACAAACAGTTACATATTTACCTCTATAGTATCAAGATAAAATAAGCAGTACCTAACGTGTATGAAACCAATGTTGCTATTATGTCTGTTCGATTTAAAGGACAACTAAACCCAATTTTTTATACTCCAGAATCTGAAAACAACCCCCCTAAACACACCAATAAACTATAAAATCCCACTTTATTAAACTCTGTTAAAGTAAATCAAAGCCTGTTAAGAACTGGATGAAGTATCTGTGTGTATGGGCAGTATCAGACCACACCTCCTGACCTCAGTCACATGCTTCCTTGCTTTATCTGTCCTGTAAAAGGATTGGCTAGAGATTATTAATGGGTGTGACCAACTGTAACAAGTTTCTGCCATAGCTAAGGACTGAGCATGTGCAGAACATATAATGGTCGTTGACCCAACTGTCTGATATTAGAATTCTGAGAAGTAAAGCACAAACCATATGTTATTTAGGTAAATTTCCCAACGGCCATATCAAAATGAGAGGTAAGACACAGATTATTGGTTTTATATCAAGGTGTCCTGACTTCTGGTTCAGTTTTGTTCTGTGGCTTTAGTTGCCCTTTAAACTGACACTTGGTATACACAATATCAGGGTTATTCAATAAACGTTCTTAGCGTTAAAAATGGTGCTAATTTTACCCCAACCCTTTGCCCCAACCAATCATATGTTACCTTTCAAATGTTAAATAATATCTGATTCATTGGGGCAAAATTAGCACCATTTTTAATAATAACTGGAAAATATAATTCTCCCCAACCACCACTGTAACATTTTTTGTTGCTCTGCCCCCTATTTCTTTAGATATCCAATCTAAAACTTCTTATATTTCAGCTGTCAATCAAGTTCCTTGCTTTCAAAAACTATACTTCTGTGAGTGGTTTTACTGTAGCTGGAATGGTTTTGACAGTTGGAATGCTGTGTGCTGTGTGCAGGATTGACAGTTGGTTTGTGGGGAAAAAGTCAGGTCGGATGGAAGTGGGAGTGGTTAAAAAAGGAAGGGGGGATACTGCGCCTAAACAAAATGTGTGCTGGATTGTTACTTACATGTATTGAATTATAGATTAAGATGAGGCAAAGTAATTTTTTCAGTATAGTGTCCCTTTAAGTAAAATCAGAGGTAGGAGGCGTCTCTCATATCACCTGGAAATTACACATTTATTTTTTAAATCATTTATTGGGAAGTGTAATGCCATTAAATATTAATGTCAGTGTGGGTAACCTACCTCCAGCAAGTATGTGGCAACTTACCACCGCCACTTAGTTTAATTGCAAGCCTTATCATTCTATTGAAAACTAAAGGCAGTTAAAAGGTTATGGGAGCTGTAGTTTAACAAATACAATAGGGATCTAGGATGAATCTTATTGATCTATTCTTTTTCCATTTTGGTCAGGTTTGGGCCCCAACACCCTTCATTGCCTTGGGGGCCCTTTCTCGTTGTCTTTATCTCAGTCAGAGCCGAGTTTATGAATTATTCAGATTTCTATAACAGAAGCCACATTCCAGCATGCCAGGCTATTTACAAACGATGAACATTCCAGTTATTAACGGGTCTCGGTGGGCAGATGCTTTCCCCCTTCCCTGTAGGAAATCTAGGTTATTAATGACAATATCCCCCTTGGCACACTGAAAGTTGAAGGGGAATGAACTAAATCTGAGCTATTGAAAACACTGAGTATTCCAGGGAAATGGTAAATATCTTTCCTGCTAACACTAAACTAAAACTTACTATAAAAACAACATTGAAACGACATATACATAGAAACTTGGAAGATCTATAACCTCCAATCAAAGACTTCCTCGTAAGCCTCATTTCAACAATAATTTAATTCAATATGTTCTGCCTATTTTCAATAAAAGTTCAAATAGATATTGATGATTAAAGGAGTAAGTTTTAAGTGATTTTTAACCAAATATAAACTTGTTATGAATGACAATCAATAGCAGGGGATAAATATGGTAGCAGAAAACATGAACGGAAGGATAATTTCTTTAGAGGGTGTCATCCCAGGGCAGAGAAATTACTATTTAGGACTAAGATTGCACTAACCCACTGTGACTCGTTTTGCAAGTGGATACACAGAACAGTTCCGGGTTTCATTCCAGAATTTTAGCTGTTAAAAAATCTCGTCATCTAATTCTATTTCCAAAGGGGTATTTTCAACCTGAAGCTGGGTTTGGGTCAACACTACTGTACATTCCGAGTTAAAGGGATGTTCTCTATATAAGGGCCCTCTATTATAAAGAGCAAACTCCTACTTTTAAAATGACCTCAGGATCATGCTTCTAGCTGCAGTCTAACCAGACTTACATCACTATAAAGTGTGGTATAAAGGGTACACAGTGAGCTGTGACATCACCAGCACCAGCAAGCCCCTGGCTTGAGCATGCCCACTTGTTTCATCAGCTGCATCATAAGCCCCTCCCCAAACTTCTTTATGAATTTTAAAGATAGCCTCAAACCTGAAAAGAAAAATCGCTCCCTAAGGTGTCCAAAGTCAGAGGGAAGTACAGATATTGATTGGAAGCCTGCAGTTAGCTTCAGAAAAGATGAGGGGGGGGGGGGGTTGGGGGGCTTATGACTCAGCTTATAACAAATGGCTGTCACAGAGTCACAGAAACAGTGCAGAGTAGAAAGTAAAACTTTACAAGCCTATAACTTTGGATTGGCAGCAGCTAGAGACAGCTTGTTTGAAAGGCACAAGAGTGCTCTTTACAACAGGTATCTGCATGGAGACCACAGTTCCTCTTTAATAGTTTACCAAATCATTAGACCATTAACATATAAAAGAATGTGTAAAATTCTTTATTTACAGTAAACCTGTTCTTAAAGGATGAACAGTAAATAAGACAGAACATGCTCTGCTTTTTTCTTTTTTTGCCAGTGAGTAAGTTGCATTTTGACATAATTTTTCCCTTTAAATCATCTTCATTAAAATCGCACAGGGTTATTTCGCAATGATTAATACTTGCAGGTTAACTCTTCCAGATCTCCAGCGAGTCCTGAGAACCAAACCACATGAACATTTTAATACAGACTTTGACACTCAGGATTACACTTTCTATGTTGATTTGTGAATCTCAACTGGAGCTTCCCTAATCCTATTGATAAACAGACTCATATTCTCTCTTGTTTTCATGGCATCTCGCTCCAAGTGCTCTCTGTTCTACCTGCTCCTTTCATTACTGTGCTACGAGGTAGATTCATGACTATCTGAGAAAAGACATTCACATTCGTGTCACATAGTCCTGAGTGGCAAATTTATCTCTCTGACACTGTATATGTTTATTAAAAGCTTTATCCATTTCACCTGAATACACCTCGAACATTAACAAGGAGGAGGAATGGAAAGGGGGGAAAGGAACGTGGAAGAGATATCGAGGATCCGGGATGGAGCGATAGAGCTAAAGATAGAGAAACACAAAGCGTAAGATGGATTCTTTTTGTGGGTTATACAGCTTAATGGCCTGTACCTATAGATATTAAAGGAGAACTATAGCGCGTTTACATTTTTTTTTTTAAAAAACAGTTAAAATGAAAAGAACCTGGGACAGGGAGAAAGGATTGGTACTTTCTACCATCCAATATCATTTCTATGAGGAGCGGTACAAAGAAATCTGCTTATGCCAGGCCTACTGAGTGCTTCATCACTATCTTTACTACAGGAAAGCCCAAGGCACTAACCTGGCAGATGAAAACTGTATTTCTTGTAACTCATCAATGCTGCAATTAATGAGAGGTAGGAATAATCAATATAGTTCTAACGCACTACAGTTCTCCTTTAACGTCTATGGGTTCATGCCATCAAGCTGTATAATGCACAAAAAGAATCCATCTTATGCTTTGTGTCTCTTTTTTAAAAAGTTAACTTGTACAATATAGTTGTCCTTAAAGGAATAGTTCACTGAAGAAGTAAACTTTTCCTTTAATGAATTGATTGCAGAACGGAAGGTAAAGGAGCTATAGCTTTACCTTCCGTTCTTCAATGAGATGAGCGGGAGCCTGGAACGAAGGTGAGTATATGAGTATATTTACTTATTTACTTACTCATGATCCACAGCTGGCTGAAGTGATAGGTCCCAACCACTTCCGCTTTTTACTTTAACTATAGCGTGCATTTGCTTGCATGCTTGCTTTAAGCGGTCGGAACCTATCACCGTCAGAACTGGTAGTGGATTAGAGGCCACACTAAATTGGACATTAGCACATGCGAGAGTGCGCATTGTGCTGCAATTAGTGTGTGCTTTTTACTGCCATTTCCCGTCTCTGTAGAGACCAGAGTGATATTACTGTGATATTGAATCCAGCCATTGCAGCTCTGGGTATATGTCCCGGGAAGGTATTTACACAATCTATTGACTTCCTTCTTCATTCCATAAACCTATTACCTCCCTCTCTCCCCTTAATCTTCCTTTCTGCCCTCGGCACCTCCTGCTACTTTTATCCTGCCCAATTATTAGGATTTCATCCTTCCCTCTCTCTCCGAAGGAATCAGGTTAAAATCAGAAGTGGTTCCCGCTGCTGTATTAAATGTTAATCCTCTCTGTACGATAGGAAGGTGGCGGTTGGATTAACCCTTTCCCTGACGTTTGATTTGTTGTCCAATGGTGACTAAGACAATTGGAAGCCTCATTACAGCCTGAGATACGAATAGCTAAACAGTGGAAAGTAGGAGGTTGTATAGACAAAGAGAAATGTATCTTTAATGAGTGTCCGTTTGGAATTTCCAATAACAGATGATAGAAAGTGGGCACCGCGTAGCTAACTGGGGATTGATATACTTTTCATTTAACTAATGGCTGGTGGAACTTGCTGAAATGCTTTTTAAAAAGAAAAAATAATTAAATGAAAGGATTGATCGGGTGCAATAAAACCGAACATTACCGTAAAGGGCAATATAAAACCATACAGAAGTGTTCTCATAGCCGATAATAATAAATAACCTACACTGTTTATAATGACTAGTGGTGCTTTATTTAAATCAAATTAAAATTTCAGTTTAAATAATTTTTTCTGCCCACCTCAGTGTATAAATAAATGAGTTTGTACTAATTTCCCCTTTTCTGGGGGGTGTGAATGTCCCTTTATAGGACAATTTCACGGTAGATGCTCCACCTCCCTTTTGGCCCAAGGCCTAACCAATGGAAAGGCACATTCTGCAAGAAGTGCCTTTTCCCATTGGACAGATCCCCTGTCCCCCTGAACTCATTTGTGGGCAGAGCTTATACTGTACAATACAGTTTGTCCCATAAGTATCTACAGGAAATTCCTACCATCTAAAGACCACATTAAACTGTTAAAAATAATTCCTATAATTATTACTCTGCCATAGCACATTATTCCTTTATTTTCAATATTAACACTGAAGTAAGAGATTTAAACAAGTCAGGTTACACGAGCCATAGGTGGCTGGGAAAGGAGCAGGATTCGTGTTTTCCGAGCATTTACTGAATGTGCATTATTCATTGACAAGCTGCTAGTTTAGGAAGGTGACAAGAATATGGCTGAACATGTCTGCGCAGGAATGGATAAGCCATTCATTGGCTCGTAGTCATTTCGCCTGTCATATAGTTAGAGTAAGGAAACTTATCTTTCCTGAGTCAACAAGCTATTGATTGGATAGAGCTGCACACAGACAACTGTAAATCTCGAATATATTCCAGACCTTTCCAGTTTGATAGAGATGGTCAATAGCTCTTACAGAAGAGCAATGTAAATATATCATTGCCCTATAAATAAACATGCAGGTTCCCACACGTGTATGATAATAATATCGAATCCAACAGTAGTTTGGACATGAGTTTAACGTGGACATGAGTATAACGTGTTATTTACACACCCGTTTCCCCCTATTGCTGCCTAATATTAGGAAAAATAAAGTCCATTATGATTATGAAACTTTGGTTGGACTGGATGGACGTATGTCTTTATTCAACCTCAAATACTATAATATACTATACAATTGGCATTGGAGAAATTTCAACACCTGTTTTGGTCCAAAGCAGTGTTAATTGTCACAGACAATGCAACAGCGATTTCATACATAAATCGAATGGGGGGAACCAGAAGCAGAGACCTTTGCAATCTAGCACAGTAAATTTTCAATTGGGCAGAAACTCTCCAGATAGATATCAAGGCGCTTTACATCCCTTCTCACCTGAACATTCGGGCAGATTTCCTCAGCAGGAACAAAATATTAGCAGGGGAATGGTCACTAAGCAAATCGGTTTTTCAAATGGAAAGGAAATGGGGTCAACCAGAAATAGAAAATAGAAAATTCTGTTCCAGGTACCCATGTCAAACTGCGACTCTAGTGGATGTCTTTTCGTTCAGATGGAAATTCAAAATGGCATATGTTTTTCCTCCATTCCCCATGATAGGAAAGGTTCTTCAGAAGATTCTCCAGGACAAGGCTACAGTACTACTATTAGCCCCATGGTGACCCAGAAGAGCATGGTTCCCACTGCTAATGGAACTAGCTACGGACAAGCCAATGCGGTTACAACCTGTTCCGGATCTATTATCTCAGGGTCCTGTAAATCATCCATTTCCAGAGAGTCTATCCTTGACGGCTTGAATGTTGAAAGGGAGATCTTAAAACAAAAAGGTTTATCGAATTCTACAATTAATACATTACTGGAAGCTAGAAAAAAATCTACTAACATGTCATATAACAAAACTTGGAATACCTTTACTCAATGGTGCTCTTCCAGAAATCCTCCTATCTCGGAAGTCACAGATATCCAATTACTGTAATCTTTACAATCAGGATTAGACAAAGGTTTGGCTCCGGCTAATTTGAAAGCACAAGTTTGTGCTATTTCCTGTATTTCTGAAGTAAAATGGTTTTCTCAACCGTTAATTGGACGTTTTTTCAAAGCCTTGAAACGTCTTCATCCTCCCAGAAGGTTGAAACCTCCTCCTTGGGACTTACCTTTGGTTTTAAAGGCCTTGTCTGTTCCTCCATTTGAACCAATAACTAAAATTCCAATGACAAAATGAACTTGGAAACTAATTTTTCTTCTGGTGATCTCTTCAGCAAGAAGAGTATGTGAGATCTCAGAATTTAGAATCTCAAGCAAGTACCTAAAGATGATAAATTAATATGCAGATTACATGAGTCATTCATTCCAAAAGTTGTCACAGAATTTCATCTTAATGAAAATGTGGTTTTTCCCTATTTCTTCCCAAATCCTCAAAATGAAGAGGAAGAGAAACTGCATTCCTTAGATGTTGCTAGATGTACTAAAGTATACCTGGAAAGAACTAAGTCGTTAAGAAAGACGGATTATCTGCTAGTTCTTTACGCAGGAAAAAGAGCGGGGGAAAAACCTCTGATTTCCTCATCAGATCAAACGGTGCCTTCCTCTGTAAAAGCTCATTCTTCTAGAGCGATAGCCACGACATGGGCATGTCAGGCTGGGGTGTCTCTTCAGGATATCTGAAAGCAGCAATCTGGAGTTCCATACTTTTATCAAGCATTACAAATTAGACTTAAATTCTTCTGTTTTTGTGGAAAAAGTATTGGAATTTATTCTGTTATAATAAATATTTGTTCACTCCCTCCCTTCTTGTTACTGCTTTGGTATGTCCCATTAGTGACTAAGAATCAGGAAAACTGATAATTTCTTCATATCTTACCGTAATTTTAATTTCCTGGACTGTAGTGGCAGTGGTCACTAAGCTCCCCCCCTTAATTTGCCACGCTCGGGTCAGTCTGGACTGGTGAGGTGGGGGGGGGTACCTTTTTAAAAGCTTGCATAATTCCTGTCCATGGGTTGTGCAGAAGGGTTAACCCATTAGTGACCACTGCCACTACAGTCCAGGAAATGAAAATTATAGTGGCATATAGTGGCATTATTTGAAAGGCATGCTTGCCTGATCATTTCCTCAACGAAAAGTGCTGCACAAATTCAGAATAAGCCATCTAACTATACTGTATTGTTATTAGAGTTAGATGAATAGGTAAAGCTTTCACTGAATGAAAGATGTATAGTAAAGGGCCAAAATAAAATAACAAATCATTGGTGACTGAGACATATACCAGGTAAGAATATTGTCTACATACGTGCCACCATCAGGCCTCTCCGGTTCGCTTTTCTCCTGCGACCATAATGAATAATAACAGTTTAAAAAAAGTGAAGATCCCGATGGATTCCAAGATGCCACAAGGTATGCCAAAAAGTGCTTTATTGTACCATCAACAGCACTACATGTTTAGAATCCAACTGATCCGTTATCAAGTGTGTTTTGATAAAGGATCAGTCGGATGCGAAACATGTTGTGTTGTTGATGGTACAATAAAGCACTTTTTGGCATACCTTGTGGTGACTGAGACATAATTGATTTAGAGGCAAACAAGGAAAAAGTAGGTAGTGTGTCTGTCAACTGATAACTTTTTAAGAAGTGGTACTCATATTAAGTTCAAAAGGGAAATAAATTCACAAACAACAAGAAGGTAAAAAAGGGGCCCTGTTTAAAAACATTCTCATGCTAGAGCGTGATTATACTTTATATGTATTTCATTCCTCAGCTTCCAGTATTTTAACATTATTTTCTTAAATTCTGCAGCATCTGTGTCCCTGGACTTCTCAATTCGTCCTCACATTCTCTTAGTTCACTCCTACAAGTCTCCAGCCTTTTGTGACTACTGCGGAGAAATGTTATGGGGACTGGTGAGGCAGGGATTAAAATGCCAAGGTAAGAGAACAGTGTGTCTCTATGAAAATAAATGACTACACTCCTTACATGTTGAAATGATGCATATCTCTCGATGAATGATCCCATTTTAAATAAATGTAGAAATACAAAAAGGGTAATTTAATAAAATTTCTTATCATTAAAAATGGTGCTAATTATGTCCCAACCAATCAGATGTTATTTACCATTTAAAAACATCTGATTGGTTAAGACAAAATTAACACCATTTTTAACTATAAGAACTTTTATTACATTGCCCTGAAAGTGAAATAGCACAAACTGCAAACAGGCTGGGTTTTGAATTGTCTTTAGCCCATATTTAAGACAAGCCAGCACAGGTTAAAATGTTTCTGAAGCCTAGAGCTGATGAAGGTGGATGTAACCCCCCAGGAACATTGGCACATAAAATAGAGTTGATCCAGGGAAATTTCTGATTGCCACTTGGCGTCAGGAAGGAATTTTTTCCCCCTTCATAAATTTGTTGGGTTTTTGCCTTCCTCTGGATCAACAGTTAGGCAGGAAATGAGGATATTGCTAGATGGGTTGGACTGGATGGACATGTGTCTTTATTCAACCTTAAAATACTATACTACATAACTATATACATAATATACTATAACATAATACTATATTACATAAACTGGTTTGGATAATAAATGGGCTAAGGGCTACAAACAATTTGGAAATTATTCACAGAAAGTTCTATGTAGATAAGATAAAGATTAAAATACCAAAAATCCTTGCAGAGCCGGTGCAATTAGAACGCAAATTTTTAAAAAGGAAATTTTGTGCAATTCACAGAAAACCGGGAAATGTGGTTGAAAAACTGACACACAAATGTGCATGTTTCTAAAGGTTCCTTAGATTTTTTTGCCTCCGTCATTGCCGCATTTGGACTTTTCGCAATTATAAATCAGTGATAACCAGTGGTGAAAAGTCATTATGGCTACTTTTCGCTATTTTGCTTTTCACCAAACATCGCTGCGGTAACTTGTCAAGCATATTTATAAAATGGTGAAAAGTATTTTATTTTGTTAAGTTCAGCAATTCAAATTCTCCAAGTCTGAGGTGGTGAAAACGCATAAGTGGCCATTTATTTAGCCTGCCAATGGGTCCATCGAAGGTGTCAGTACATTGTGGAGTGTTTCTCAATACTGATAACTACCCAAGGGGGTGTTAGATTATTTTCGCTAATTTGGCGAAAAGGCTGCATTAAGGAGGCGAAAAGTTTTACAAACCTTTATAAATATGTCCCTAAGTGCATGTTGACTTCTTAGATCATAAAAACATTTACTGTTTGCTCTAAAACATAGATGTTGGTGATCAATTTTTTTAAAATGTATCTAAATTTTAAGTAAAGTAAATTTTTATTACTGTTCTTACATGATTTTGCAGGATGTGGCCTAAATTATCACAAGAGATGTGCCTTTAAAATACCAAACAATTGTAGAGGTGTAAAGAGGAGCCATCTTTCCAGTCGTTCCTTTACTGGAAGCCATTCCACCAGACAAGCAGCTTCATTACCATCAGGAGGCAGCCTGGAGGACCTGGGGATGCATTACTCAGAATTCAGGGATTCACAGCAGGTGACCAAATGAGGCCAGAAAAATAACTCACTTTGAGATTACATAATAGACACATTTACTTACACATTACCAATGGGATACTGGTTAGAAATTAGTTTTGTAACATTTTCACTTTGGTCTGTATTAAAGGGTATGTCCACCCTTAGAATCATTTTTTAATATATGATTCCTCCTGTCCCCCCAGCCCCAACCGCTATATTTTTACTCTACCCTATATTTTTACTTTTACCCTATATGGACTCTGCTATCCTCCTGGTGGGCAGTTTTTGGGACTTTGGGGGGGGACTACAGGAGAACCTTATGGAGCTGGGATGTTAGGTAAGGATTAAACTACACTACACAATGGGGCCAGTAGTGGGGGGGATTATAGTTTTGGGGTTGGACATGCCCTTTCAGTTATATTTAATAAGAAAAAAGTCCTAGATAGTAAAACATTTTATCATATCATAATGTTTTATGGTTACACCACTTCACTCTGCAAAACTAATAAATGTATGTAATCAGTAAGATGGGGGCTACAATACAGAAGAGCTAACCACAGAGTGTAACACAATGTTATTTTATTTTTTGCTTCAGTTAATCATTAAGAAGTCTCGGGTCCCTTCCTTTTCTGGGCGTCCAATATGGAAGGACTGGCAGGAAATGAACAAAGTTAAAGTCCCACACACTTTTCAGGTCCATTCCTATACTCGCCCCACCATCTGTCAACACTGCAGGCGTCTTTTAAGAGGTCTCTTCAGACAGGGCATGCAATGTAGAGGTAATTTAAAAGAAATCATTTGTGAAATGAAGTATTTATGTAGGACTATGATAAAAAAAAAAACTACATTAATTCATTCAAGTCAACAATGCTTGAGCCCTGCACTAATTGGAGAAACTATTTAATGGACATTTCCATTTTATCATTCATTCTCCTTCAAGGAAAGGTTGATTTTGTGAGGTATGGGAATTAAAATCTCCCCAATAACCTATAGTGATTTGCAGTTGTGACTTCAAAAAAAGTGCAGCATGATTGGTAATAGCTGATATTTCCTTATTAATCCTTATTAATTATCCTTATATATGGTTAGTAATGCATTTAATAAAGTGCTGAATAAATCAATATGGATTGGAGGCAGGTAACTGACAAGTTACCAGGTTTTTGTTTTAAGGGAGAAGATGCCCTTTAAATGTAATTGTTGCAGTCTTTCCTGTCTTGGAATCTGTTAATATGCTGATCTGATAAATTTAAAGGATGATCTAAAACATAGTTAGAGTTATTCAATTAAAGTTCTTATCATTTAAAATGGTGCTAACTTTGCCCCAACCAATCAGATGTAAGCTTACAAATGTTAAATAAGATCTGATTGGTTGTGGCAAAATTAGCACCATTTTAAACAATAAGAACTTTTATTGAATCTCCCTGAGTGTCTATTACATTGAGGTGTTAAAGCATGCCTTACCCAAAATATACTAGGGGCCCTGTGAATTACCACTGTAAGCAATAATATTAGAATTTTTAAAATGCTAATAGTTTACACATTTAGGGCTAGGCCACACTGAAACGCAAACGCAAACGCAATCGCAATCGCATGCGATTTCATGTGCGATTTTTTTGCGTTTGCGCTTGCGATTTCTTCAATAAGTATAGGAAATCGCATGCGATTGCGATTAAAAATGCAGAACGCAAAACGCAAACGCAAACGCATCGAAAAACGCGCGTTTTTTTTGCGTTGCCGCGTTTTCAATAATTTCGAAAAATCGCAAGCGCAATCGCAATCGCAAACGCAAGCGCAAACGCAAAAAAAACGCAGCAGTGTGGCCTAGCCCTTATAGTGGATTATTCCTTACACAATGTGGCATTAATGTTTGTGGAAAACATGCATAGTAATCAATAATATTTTCTGTAATGTTTTGTCTAAGTTTAAATCTTGTTGAGACATCCACCTCTGAACTCTTTTATTATTAAGACCTTTAAAGGGCATGCCCTTCTCCCTATGCTCCAAAAGAATGTCTGTACTCTGCACCAATTTAGCAAAGGGTTTTTTCTCCAACTGAAAGGTTGCAAGTTTTTACTGTCATTTCTTTTTAGACTGCCGTTTCAATTGTCACCAACGCTGCATGGAATACGTCCCTGATGAGTGTCTAGGTGAGGTGTCCAACCCTGACGAAGAAGGTAAATGAAATAACAGTTTTGATTACAATATAGAATAAAACAGGAAAATAAATGGCTTTTGCAGGGTTGCCTGCTAATAATATCTGTAAAATGACATACATACTAGGATGCTGACATCAATGACCCTGATCAAAGCACTAATATGTGGGCTAGTGGTATGGAGATCTGGCACAATCAGCAGTGGGATCACATTAGTTCAAGATTGCAATAGGGTCAAACCTCTGTTAATTTAAATTTTTTTGCTGCGGGGGGCAGAAGGGGTAATGACAAGTACCTTTTGGGGCTTAGTGGGTCCTGCAGCTCGAACTGAAACCCCCCTCCCCACCACTTATAAGTGCTTTTGCTGCATTTAGAAGTGTCATTGTGGGGATCAAGGGGCAACTCGAAACTAGGACCCATCTCCCGCGGCGCTTCTCGCAGCAAGAACAGTCGGATTTCTAAATACACCAGTAATGCCAATTTTTCCATGGCAATGTGTGGCGCTAATAAAACTAATAAAAAGGACCTTTATAAATATGCCCCTTAATAGATATTTAGGGAGATATAATAAAAGTTTTTATCATTAAAAATAGTGCTATCTTTGCCCCAACCAATCAGATGTTAGCTTTCAAATGGTACATAACATCTGATTGGTTGGGGCAAAATTAGCACCATTTTTAACGATAAGAACTTTTATTACATCTCAACAATTGTGTGTTATAATGCAAACCTATACCAACAATTTACATGATTCAAAGTGCACTGGTGTGAGCAGTGTATATAGCAGTGTAAATAATGGGGCGCCTGTTTTTTCTGCACTCTTCAGAAAGGCTGATTTTAATATTAAGCAAGTATATTCAAGCTTCAGATGTTTGAAAGCTATAACTCACAGAATTCCCTGACCATACCCCCCAACCAGGACAGACCCCGTTTAAAGGTTCTGCCCCAGAGTCCCAGTAATCCCTGTAAAGTCCTGTGATGGGGGAGCGTAGGCATTCCAGGGGCATGTCCATGAAATATGGGGAAGCCGGCCGTGACATTTGAGGGATGTGGCCATGATGTTCGGGGGGGGGGGGCAGGGGGGGGGAGGGGCCAGTTACCTCTCAACTTTCTGAAGACAGAGGTCGGGGTGGGGGGCGGAGTTTAAAGGCATGCTGATCTTATAAAATAGCGTGCTGAAACACACCAAGCCAAATTTTTTACCTGGATAAGTGCAAATTTTTTAAACAACCAGTGTTCTGTATCGTGTATGAGCAGATGAATGCTTTACAAACATAAGAAATGGAAGCACGGACATTAAATATCACCAAAATGGTGAGAAATCGCACACCGCTATTAAATATTTTCAGTGCGAGTCTGAGAAACACTTATTACACATGTATCAATATCGTCCATAAAAGTTACCTTAATAGCTCTGAAATTTAAACTATCTAGAGGAACTTTGCAACAATGTTGAGTGAACTCATATAAACGAACAGATGGTCCGGGTGCTAAAAGCCCTGCATCCTTCGCAATATCTAGTTCCTTTAGATAGAGGAGGACCTGGGCGTCTGCCCTTTTACTGTTGGACTTCAATAAAGTGAATTGCTTTTAACTTACTTGAGATATAGTACGTTTGTGGTGGGCACGCCTCTTCTCCGTTTTGTCTTCATGTATGAGCAGATGTCTCCCTGATGCAAAGCAATAACAGCAATAAAACCCCAAAATTTTGGATGTGTGATTTCTAAGCAAGGTGCTCTTCCTTCACCGCCCAATGAATGTCACTGTTTGTCACATCTACATTTTGGCTTAAGTTTGTTAGCTGCAAGTAAATAATTACCAATGAAATGTAAAAATATTTACCAATTCCAGTGGTGCGTTTAGGGGGAGATTACTGGTGCCTGTTACATAGACTGTTACATTAATTGTTTCATTGTTAATTTAACAGCGAGTGAGAAGCAAAATTTATTTTGTTTAAAAAATGTATCCAGTCTGCCCTGTGATTGACAGCAGCATAGAGACTTTATCATCATATGCCTGAGGTGATTGCTGAGACTGGGTTTATACTCTGTACTTAGGGCTAGGTCCCACTAGCTGCGTTTCTTTATGCTTTTTTTTATTTTCCGATCTGCAATGACGTTTTTTTTAATGGAAATCCCAGAAACCGGTTCCCACTATGTGTGTTGTGTTTTGATCCCTTTATCATTTGCATGGATACACAACTTTTGGTCCATTCCTGTCCATTCCTGTCCATTTTGCAATTCAAGTCATGTCTTTGCCACAGTAGTAATTAGAAAACACAAATGCAGATAGAAAGCGGACACAAAATCACACTGCGTTTTTTAATCTGATGAAGTGGGACCTAGCCCTTACTGTACCTAATGCACTGTGGTGGAGCATTGTGAGAAGGAAGAGGGATGCTGACTGTCAACATAATATTATATATACATAGGAGCGAAGTTTTCATATATTCTTTATAAAGAACAATCATTCGATGTGCCCATACATGGTCCGATGTTATTGGCTCCCTCTACTGTAGTAAAGGGAGCCGATAGTGGCCTGATCAGAATAAGATGAGCTATCGGTACGTGGCAGGACAGAGAATAAAAATAAGGTGAGCTACCTGTACATGGCAGGACAGAGAATATGAATAAGATGAGCTACTTGTACATGGCAGGACAGTGAATAAAAATAATACTGATGTTACCTGTTGGCGTGCTCTGCTAAGTGGCTGGTTTAGGAAAAAAAACCATCAGACTATTGGGACACCGGTTTTTCGAGTTTTTTTTCCCCCCCATGTTCCCTTTTTTTTGTTTAATGTGTGTCTAGCAAAAGATAAAGACTCTACATGATACTAGTCCATTACTTATTAGCCCTGTGGCCAAGTGGTAGTAAGCTTATTTTTAGAAAGACACAGAATGAGAAGTTGCTGGTTTCGATTCCCCATACTTACTTTTATATTTTTGCTGAAATGTAAATGTTCTGTTTCTTTCATCATGCTAGCAAAGCACTACCCTCAAAGTACTTTTCTTTTTTTGTATGTTAAAGCATAGGAATTTACATTGTTAGGGACAGGAGCATTTCTAATGTGTTTCCAACAAAAACTGCACTGGTATCTGTGTTCTGTGTCAAGGAGGGAACTCTGAGCTTAACATTGATTGGCTGTCAGCTTCCAGGAGGCAAGACTGAGTTCCTGTGAAGTGTCCGCGCGACACTTGATGGGTGTTCCCAGATAAGGTGAATTATGGGGCTGACCCCTTAGTACACACAGGTTATTTTCATAAAATCACCCAGCATCCACAGCAAAGGAGAGAACGGAGACACAGCTTGTTGTTCGTTGTGATGTGCTCTCTCTATGGGAACATGTTGTCTTGGGACTTTAGTTTCCCTTTAAAACACTCACTGCGCATCCACCCAGTGGCACTTCAGGTTTTGCTGTTCTGATGCTTGCTTGGTCTGTATATCCCCCCAAAACCTCTGCACACGGAATAAGGTTGCCAACAAACTTAATAAACTACATAAAAAACGCTAAAAACCTTGCAGAAACAGTCCTTTAGCAGTTGTTAAAGTTGCACCTCTCTACTATGGTGTGGACCCTTTTAATCATACCCTCACAAGCCATACCAAGTGGATTATACCTTACCACAACCCCAACGATTAAGGGTCATACCATAGCAGAGCGCCACCTTTCAACAAACTGCTAATGGACTGTTTTCTGCAAGGTTTTGTTTGTTTTCTTTTTATTGTTTTAATTTATTATAATAAAGTTTGTGGCAACCTTATTCCTCATGTAGAGGTTTTGAGAGCATACACGGCCATCAGTTTCAGACAGAACAAAAGAGCTAGAAGTGCCCCTAGTGATGGATGTTAATATATGGAAGTGTCATTTTAAAAACTAGTTTTTTTTTACAGAGATCTCTATTTATTTTTTATTTTCTGCTTTTAACCCTTCCCCTACCCATATCCCCAAGCGCACAGAAACGTTTTAAGATTCTATAAATTGCACCCATGAGTCTAAATATGAATAATGGGTCTCAGCTGTAAATTGCTTCCATACATATTTCATTATCATCCAGTAACCCCCTCCCATCCACTTAGCACTAGCACCACACAGACTGGACACCTGTAGAACCAAGATTTTCTGCATGCTAGATTTGTAACATAAATTTGCATTGCTTCATGGTTTTCTTTTAAGATTGTTTTATTTTCAATTTTTTCAGCTTTGAACATGTTATTGCTTCTAATTTCTATTGTACTAACTAGAGGAATAGAGAAGAAAAAAAAGTCCTATACAATTATTTATCAGGGATAGCCAAACTGGCCCCTGGTGACATAGCATTTAACCTTGCAAAAGATAGCAACAGACATTGCATGCCAAGTTCCTTGTCAACAGCAAAGTTTAAGAAAGCTAAGGAGGAAAGAATGGCACCAGGTTTGTGCACTTTACATTCTCGTTTAATGCTAGAGGAGGAAGAAAGGGGAGGAGGTGTAGGAAAAAAGGAGGAGGGGGGAAAAAGGGGAGAAAAATAGAAGAGAACATGCTAACGCTGGGTACACACATTAAAAATCTTTAAAAAATGACAGACAAGTATGCAGAACCACGTCCTGAGTGTTCTTCCCTTTGTAAGTATAAAGAGAATGCGCGGACTGCAAATTTCCCTCAGCCGAGGCGCTCCCTATGCTTAATTTAAAAGGAGACCACCACGGGCGAGGAATTTTCAGGCATTTTCTGACCAATCGCAAGGCTGAACATTTGTTTGCCTCAGGAGCCCACGGAAATCGCTACACTATCATAAAGAACGTTACCATCAGATTTGACGTATCGTTCCTTTATTGTTAGTGTACATACCCAATTTAAACTTGGGGCCCAAAACCCTCAAGGCACTCTCTCTGCTAAAAAGTGGCACAAATATTCTGAATTAATCTAATAACCTACTGCACAGTGGGTGTTATGTGCCCATGAGCTAATTCCAATTACTTGGATGTAAGTTATTGCTTCCCTAGAACATGCTGGGTATCATTACTTACATGAGTTTTATGTGAGTGCCTTTTTGGTCCTTTAAGTGGATGCCTGGAAGCTGTTTTCCTATACAGGTTTCTCTTGTTGGCTGCCTGCATTCCAATGATGCTGCCTGTATTTACCATACTATTTATACTATTGCTATTTAGTAAAATTTAAAAAAAAACTGACTGAAAGGCATTGTCCACCCTAAATCTTAACTTCCAGGGCCACCATCAGGGGGGGTGAAAAGGAAGTACTCTGTCCAGGCCCTAGAGGCTCTGGGGCCCGGAGACCCTAGTTTCTAAAAGAAACTGGCCCAGAATTAAATTGAAATTTTATGACTTCCGAGTGGATCATCGGGTCTTAATGTTCACTTACACGACTTTGCCGCTCATGAACGTCAACCCCTAAGCCTTCCACCTGCGGAGTGCATCCACTGACTTTACTACCAGTGTTGTCAGTGCACCAGCACATCATTAAGTCCAGCCCAAGCTATTGGTGCAGTCCTGCAGAGTGGTACATGGGGGAAACTAGCCAGGACTAGAATCATGGAGTATCCCCTGACCCATGATCTAGCCAGCAGCCAGCAGACACACTGTGCTTGCAAATTTACAAATTTTATGTATGTTGAATTTTATTTAGTAAATCTGCTTTGGCTACTTGCTTGGGTTGGGGTGCCAACCATTTATCAGGGAGCGTTGCCAATGATTTTACCAGTCTGTGTGCTCAACCATGTTTTTCAGAGTCTTTGCCAATGATTTAATCAGTCTGAGTGGCAACCATTTATCATGGGACTGTGTCAATGATTTTATCAGTCTGGGTACAACCATTTATCAGAGTCCTTTGCTAATGATTTTATCAGTCTGGTGCCACCCATTTATCAGGGACTATGCCAATGATTTTATCAGTCTGGTGCCAACCATTTTCAGAGTTTTGCTAATGATTTTATTAGTCTGGTTGCCAACCATTTTATCAGGGACTATGCCAATGATTGTATCAGTCTGGGTGCCAACCATTTTCAGGGACTTGCCAATGATTGTATCAGTCTGGGTGCCATCAATTTATCAGGAATTTGAAGATGAATTATCGATCTGTGTGGCAACCATTTATCAGCGTTTTGCCAATTTTTTTTAATCAGCCTGTGTGCCAACCATTTATCAGAGTTGTGTCAATGCTTTTATCAGTCTGGATGCCAACCATTTACAGAGTCTGTGCCAATGATCTTATAATTCTGGGTGATAACTATTTATCAGAGTCTTGGGTGTTAACGATTTATCAGAGTCTGTGCCAAGGATTTTAATCAGTCTGTGTGCCAACCATTTATCAGAGTTCTTGGCCAATGATGTTTATCAGTCTGTGTCCCAACCATTTATCCGATTCTCTGTGCCAGCTATTTATCAGAATCTGTGCCAATATTTTTTATCAGAGTCTTTGTGACAACTTTTATCAGAGTCTGTGCCAATGATTTATGAGTCTGTGTGAAACTATTTATCAGAGTCGGGGTGCCAATGATTTTATCATCTAGGTGCCAATGTTTATCAGCTGTGCCAGGATTTTATCCTTCTGTGTGCTAACCATTATCAGAGTCGTGCCAATGATTTTATCAGTCTGTTTGCCAACCATTTATCAGAGTCTGTGCCAATGATGTTATCAGTCTGTGGTGCCAACCACATTTTTCAGAGTCTGTGCAAATGATTTATCAGACTGGTGCAAACCTTTTTCAGAGCATTTGCCATGTTTTTATCAGACTGGTAAACTGTTTTGCCTACTTTGCTGGTTGGGTGCCAACCATGTATCAGGGACTTGCCAATGATTTTATCAGTCTGGTGGAACCATTTATCAGGGACTGGACAATCATTTTATCAGTCTGTGTGCCAATCATTTATCAGAACGTGCCATGATTTTATCAGTCTGGGTGAACCATTTATCAGGACCGTGCAAATGATTTATCAATCTGTGTGCACCATTAGAGTCTGGCATTTACAGTCTTCAACCATTTGTCAGGACTGTCCATGATTTAATAATCATCTGTTGCCAACATTATCAGGACTGTGCCAATGTTTTTATCAGTCTGGGTAACCAACCATTTATCAGGGACGTGTGCCAATGATTTTATCAATCTGTGTGCCAACCATTAGAGTCTGTGCCCAATTTTTTTATCATTTCTGGGTGCCAACCATTATCAGGGAATATGCCAATGATTTTATCAGCCTGGGTGCCAATCATTTATCAGGGACTGTGGCAATGTTTATTATGTCGTGTGCCAACCATGCCAGAGTTTGGGTGCCAAACATATATCAGAATCTATCAATATTTCATCAAATCTGGGTGCCAACTATTTATAAGAATCTGTGCCAATAATGTTATCAGTCTGTGTGCCAACCATTTATCCGAGTCTGTGTGCAACTATTTATCAGGTTTTGAACTCATTTAAGTCTTTCTCCAGAGAGATCAGCTCTTGAGCGATTTTCTTTCAAAGGGATTTTCTGTTTTAAGGGGTTCTGTATTTAAGGGGTGTGTTAAGAAAAAAGCGTTTATTAACTGTGGTTTGCAGCCTAGTAAATGTACTAACCTAGTCATTTATTTCTAGGAGATGTGCCTGTGTAAGTAATTAATCACTGGTGTGTTTCTTGTTTTTTTTTTTTTTTTTGCTACTTGATAATGTAGTAGGAATTTTTTAGTAAACTCAAAGCACTGGGTTACTAACAAATACTGGGTTAAAAGAACTGTTACCTGTAGAGCGGGGGCTGGTAAGAGACAAAGGAAGGCAAATGGGTATAGCTAATTGTTTAAAATTGGCTGAGGGCTGTTGGCTCTTTGGTTTTGAACCTCATTTAAGTCATTTCTCCAGAGCGATTTTCTGTTCTAAAGGGTTTCTGTATTTAGGGGTGCATTAAAAAACAAAAGTGTTTAGAACAAGAAAGGGTTTAAGACCACTGCTGGTGTATTGCTGTGTCTCTCTGTGTATTGCTGTGTCTCTGCTGTGTTTGCTATTTAGTATGGACAGTTGTGTTGGGGCCCACGCAATGGTGCACCTGCTGCATGTATGGATCTTGGAGCAGCGCCCCAGGGGACCTATGTATGTGTCAATGTGAGTGGGTTGCCCATTTGGAATCTGAGGTCCAATCTAAAGGGTAAACTTGCAGCATTGCAGGGCTTGGCAAATCTGGGGAAAATGCAGTACTGCCAGGGGCCAGTAAACTGGAGGGTGGAGATGGGGCAGATAAGGTGGAGAAGGAAGATAGATTTGTAAGGTCACCAAGGAAGTAAGGGACAGAAGGATAGGGACGCTTCTTCCCGCGTGGTCGATCCCACCAGATTTGCCATTTTAGGCGAAGATGTGGAGGATGAGGGCTTGGAAGCAGCATGTATGGGACGGCCTTTCCCTTGAGCACCCAGGGGATGGCCATCTCCAATACAAGGAGGAGAACTGGGGGTTAGGAAGGATAGCAGTGGTAGGGACTCCATTATTAGAAGGGTAGATAGGGTAATCTGTCGCCAAGACCCTACATTGCCAAACAGTGTGTTGTCTGCCTTGTGCTAGGGTTCGACATGTGGTGGATCGTGTAGACAGATTATTGGGTGGGGCTGGGAGTGACCCAGCGGTCTTGGTTCACATTGTGTGCCAATGACAAAGTTAGAGGTGGAGGTGAGGTCCTTAAAATATTTCCGAGAATTAGGGGCCAATTTAAAAGCAAGGACCTCAAGGGTAGTGATTCAAAAATACTACCGCAGCCACGTGCTACGCTAGGAGACAACTGGAGCTCAGGAGTTTAAATGTGTGGCTAAGAGAGTGGTGTAAGGAGATGGAGTTTGGGTTTTTAGAGAACTGGGCAGATTTTTCTGTGTTGCTACAGCTCTTTAGTAGAGACGGATTGCACCTCAATGGTGATGGTGCAGCTGTTTTGGGGAGAAGATAGCTAGGGGGTTGGAGGAGATTTTAAACTAGGTATGTGGGGGGTACGTTGAACTACACAGGGGTAATAGAAAGTTAGGGATCAGGGGCTATTAACCACAACGAGGGAGGAGAAGGGGGGAGCATAGAGGTAAAAGAGGCATGTAACACATGTATGGAGTAAATCATTGATAATCTAAATGTATGTTTACAAATGCAAGAGTCGGCTGGAAAAACCGGCGAACTGTGAAATAATAGCTTTAAAGGAAAGTATGATGTAATGTATAGCAGAATCATGGCTTAATGATTCACACGACTGGAAGTAAATATCGAAGGATACTCCTTATTTAGACATGACAAGTTAATAAGAAAGGAGGAGGAGTATGTATGTATGTTAAACAGGAATTGAAGCCAAATTTAAAATATGGAATAGATGGGGGAGTAAACGATATGGCAAAAGAAACAATATGGTGGAACTGTGTACAGGAAGGTAAATTAATTGTTGGAGTATGTTATAAGCCGCCAAATGCCGGGGAAGAGGTGGAAATGAATCTCACTATGCAGTTGGCGAAGGCTGCTGGTATGGGGCATGTTCTGGTTATGGGGGATTTTAACTACCCTGACATAGATTGGAGTAAGGGAACACAGCACCTCAAAAGGTATAATTTCTTAATATTTCCTATTTTTCATTTTCAAGCATTTTCTTTCACAGATGGTAAGAAGTTCCTACGACAGAATGCATTGTTGGATCTGGTGATATCTAATAAACCCTGAGCTCATTTTGAGATAGGGTAATGGAAGCTAGGAAAGTGACCATGATATAGTGTCATTTAATATAGGTTGCAAAACTAAGTGCACTGGGTTAACAAAAACTTTTAACTTTAGGAAAGCTAATTTTATGCTGTTAAAGGACGCTCCTGTCCTAGAGATGGGGGGAACTGTTTCTAGTAAAGATACTGAGCAGATGTGACCACTTTTAAAGGGATATTAACTATTACATTTCTAAATCTGTACCTTTAGGTAACAGTGTAAAAAAATGAGGTCCACTCCTGCATGGCTTAATGCTCAGGTAAAAGGGAAATGGAAAAAAGAAAAAGACTTTTAAAATTTTGAAAAAGAAGGCACAGAAAAGGCTTACCGGGAGTAAAAAGCTGTAATAAAGACTGCAAGAAAGCAATTAAACTAGCTAAAAAGAAATGAAATACGGATTGCCGACAAAGCAAGTCCAACCCCAAAATTTTTTTAAGTATATAATGGTAAAAAGATGAGGACGGAGAGTGGACCATAAATATAGAGCTGAGGTGTTTTAGAGGATGCCGAAAAGGCTATCTGACTAAACCGTTTTTTTACATCGGTTTTTACTGTTGAGATCCTTGTCCTACAGTAGGGATTGTATAATATGCAGGAAGAAATGAAGAGTATTCACATTGGCTAACAGAGGATATGGTACGAAACAATTAGACAAATTAATACATAAAGCCCCAGGACCAGATGGATTGCTCCTCGGTTTTAAAAGAGCTTAGTTCATTCTATCTAGACCACGCTGTTCTCATTCGGATTCACTTTTGTCTGGGGATGTCCGCGGATTGGAAAAAAGTTAATGTAACCAATATTCAAAAAAGGTAGTCGTTCACAGCCTGGAAACTATAGACCTTAAGCCTAACATCAGTGGTAGGGAAGGTGATGGAAATGTGTTAAGGGATCATATCCTTGACTTTGTCTCCAGAGATCATCTTATTAGCAGTAGTCAGCATGGATTTATGAGAATAGGTTCATGCCAGACATGTGTATATTGGATTTTGCAAACTTTTGATACTGTGCCACATAGCGACTAATGTATAAACTGAGGACTGTTGGTCTTGAAAAACATTTGTCATGGATAGAGAAACTGTTATTGGACCGAAAACAGAGAGTGGTGGTAAATGGAGCTACTCTCTGTGGGCTAAAGTTCTAAGCGTGCCTCAGGGTTCTGTACTGGGGCCGCTTCTGTTTAATCTGTTTATAAATGACTTAAAGGGGCATTGGAAGCAAGTCTCAGTGTTGCTGATGACACTAACTATAAGAGCTTTGGAAACTTCCAATGATGTGCAAGTGCTGCAAGCAGACCTAGATAGATTATCAAAATGGGCAGCAGAAATGGCATGTGATTCATTTTGATAAATGTAAGGTGATCATTTGGGATTTATAATCCCTGTGCCACCTACACCATAAATAACTCTGTGTTAAGTTCATCTGTAATGGAAAAAGATTTGGGGGTTCGGGTAGATAACAGACTTAGCTATAGCAAACAATGCCAGGTAGCACAGGCTAGAGCTAGCAAGATATTGTCTTGTATAAAAGGGGAATGATTCAAGAGAGAAAAATATTATTCTCCCTCTTTACAAGGCACTGGTAAGGCCTCATTTGGAATATGCGGTGCAGTTTTGGAATCCCATATCAAAGGACATCTTGGAAATTGAGGCAGTTCAGAGAAGGGCAACTAAATTAATAAGGGGAATGGGGGGGCTGAATATGCAGGCAGATTAGACAAGTTATGGCGTGCCTGTTACTTGGAGAAGCGACGTTTTGCGTGGGGACATGATAACCTTATACAAATATATTAATGGCCCATACAATGAACTCTCTGGTGCATGTTTACTAATAGGTCTATCAGAGGACTCGTAGACTCCTTAAGGTTGAAGAAAAGAAGTTTATCTTCAGGTTAGGAAAGGTTTCTTTACAGTGAAACGTGTGAAACTGTGGAACTGTCTTCCAGCAGAGGTGGAGATGGCAAGTTCATTGAATAACTTTAAAAAGGCCTGAGATAGTTTCTAACCTAAAATATTGGAATTACTGGTATTAAGCATATAGATCTGTGATCCAGGGATACTTTCCGATTGCCGTTTGGAGTCAGGAAGGAATTATTTCCCCCTTTTTTAGAGCTGTTTTTTTTTTTTTCCTTCCTCTGGATCAACTGTAGGTTAGGGTTAAAAAAAAAAAAAAAGAGGCTGAATAGGTTGGACTTGATGGACTTTGTCTTTATTCAACCTTAATACTATGATATGTGTGCCAATAATTTTACTAGTACCAATGCAATGATTGTACCAGTGTTAGGTTTCCAAACAGTTATCAGAGTCTTTTCCAATTATTATTTTATTTGTTGTGGATCTTATAGCGCAGCATCTTCCGTAGGGCTTTACATTACATGTATGCATTCACACCAAGCCCTGCTCCGAAGAGCTTAGAACCTAAGCACTTTTATTTGCACATACATGTACATCCTATCGTATTCTTTATGATTGTGGGGAAACCAGAGTGCCCGAAGGAAACCCACGCAAGCACGGGGAGAACATACAAACTCCTTGCAGGTGTGTCCAGGGTGGAATCAAACTGGACATCAGTGCTAACCACTAATGTTTTACATGTGTCTGGGTTCCCACCATTTATCGGAGACTGTGCCAATGATTTTACCATGTATGAGTTCCAACTATTTAGTGTAATATAATAAGTGGGTCTCTTTAATATGTTGTTTCTGGTCTGTGTGTAATGTGTCTAATTTATTTGTTAGGGGGGGGCATAATTTACCCACTTGGGGCCCAGAAAGTCTGATAGCGGCCCTGGTGCAGTCCAAAGACGTTGTGACATCACATGTGGTCGCTGCTCCTCATGATTGACAGCTCTTCCCTCCTATCACAGCAACAACAGAACAAAATGAAAAGTAAAGCATTGTTCTATTCTGGATAATCTGTGACAGTTTAATTTAAAAGGGGTCGGTAAAAAGGGGTTGTGGGTGTGTGTGATTTTTCTGGACATACTACACACATACATTGACTTATATATATATATAGTATAATATCAAAACAGATTTGACTGGTTGGTTAAATATAGCATGAAATACTCCTTAAATAGATGTATTGTAAGCACCTAAGTAGGCAGTAATTGGCTTATATCTGTGTAACTGGTGTTTTTTTTTTCTGTTTTTGCTTGTAGTACCCAGATTCACTTTTCTTGGAGTATCAAGAAAGTCCAGCTTTTCGCCACACATGAACTCAAAATGTTCTGGAACGACTTTTCTTAATAATTCCATCCTAGGGGGGACTTAATTGAAGTGGTGCTGCCTGGTAATATTCTTATACGATGTCAAATATTCAAACACAAACAAACTTACTAGACTGATCAGGTGGGAGTGATTTCCAACAGATTAGGCCGACGCTCCTCCAAGCCTCCATAGATCACTGTCTCCTCTGGGCTAGAATACACGATGCCAAGACCAACCCAAAGGGTAGAAGGAGGCGGGCAACCGGACTTCAGTAAAACATCTTCAATCGTTTATTTAAAGTCCTTAAAAACCACACATAGACCATCGCACAGGTTGTTGCAGACAACAAAACAGAAAACATGGGAAACCCCGCAGGCTCCGCCCAACACGTTTCGTGGCCAATAGCCACTTCCTCAGGGGCATCATGATTGAAGATGTTTTACTGAAGTCCGGTTGCTCGCCTCCTTTCTAGCGCCGTTAATGGAATGGGCTTAATGTCTAGTATAATATAAAGTAAAAGCTAATGGATCAAGAAATAAACAGTGGCCCTTATTTAAAGGACAACTAGACTTTTTTAAAAATTGAAAAGAACCTGAGACAGCCAGGTCGGATTGGTAATGCCAACCCCCATATTATTTCACTGAGGAGTGCCAGCATGACATTTTCATCTGCCAGGTGTACTGGGTTCCGTATTAAAGATAATGCTGAGTAACTGAAGAAGCCAAGCTTTTTTGATCTGGCGCTCCTCACAGAAACGATATTCTTGGTAGGATTATGAATCCTACTCTCTCTTGCCCCAGGTAGGTTTCATTTTATTATTTTTTGTCAACCCACGAGGTTGAGGTTTATAGCCATTTCCAGCCACATACTAAACTTAGTTGGGGGTGGACATACCCTTTAATAAGTTTGAAAAACAGAAATATCCTGGACGCACACCTTGAAGATAATGGTGTTTTTACTAACACGTGACGTTTCGGTGTGAAACGCACACCTTCCTCAGACAAACAAACAGTTGAAAAAGTGCTAGGTGCTTGGCCTTAAATAGGGAGGTTAACAAGTTACACATGAATAGGGGACCTCTAGTGTTAATTTCATTTATTATGATAATAATTAAGTGCAAACTGTTCGTCATCACATAACATTCTAATAAAAAACAATGTTGTATATAGTGTATCCTTATACAAAACTATTATATATAATATAAAGTGTATCCTGTATGTAAAATATCTAGCTGCAAGCTCAATAAAGTGCAAACTGTGTCAATATATAACATATCATACATGTTTCATATGTGCAATTGATTAATAAATAATATTTTTTTTAGTGTACACTAAAAAAATATTTATTTATTGCAAAATTGCTAATAAAGGGGAGGAATGTTCCATGTGTGATAAACCTTCAGTTTGTGAAGACTGCCTGGCTGCTTTTTGTAGCAATCCTATTCAACAGAAATGGAGGTTGCTGAATGGTTTAAAGAGTCTCTTTCTAGCATTGATACCAGCTATGATTTCTCAGGTGGTGAAGTCAGTTAACCCACTTCACCAGTGTCTCAATCCTATTGCATCACTTCTGAAATGTTCTTGTGTGTCAGAATGTAGAATCCCATAACTCAGAACAGGAAGAAGAGGTCAATTTAGGTTTCCCTCAAGAAACCATTCAGAGTTTAATAATGCAATGAGATCCACTCTGTATACGAAATCGATATCTTCCACCTAATCCTGATAAAATGTTTAGTACCCGTCTCCTAAACTTTCTTTTTATTTACATCCCTTTATGGCAAAAACTATTTCTGACGAATGGGAAAATACAGATAAAAAATGTGTTATTTCTACTCATTTGCTTCTAAATATCCTATGTCAGAAGAGGATGTGTAAAATTATGGGATATGTCAAGGTTGGCTAAAAAACTTTATTACCGGTTGGAAGAAGGGGTGGCTCTTAGAGTCCTGTAGACAGAAAGCATATGTAGTTGCAGGGGCCTCACTTAGACCTGCAACTGCTGCCATTGATCTGTCCAAAGCTTCAGGATATTTTAAAAAAAGTAGAAGACTAAAGTAGAAGAAGCTGTCCAGAAAGGAGCTCCTAAAGAAGAAATTATAACGCCCTAAAAGATATTAGATTAGCTACAGATTTCGTACAGAGGCCACTATGGAATTTAAGATTATCAGCAGGGTTTATGAACCTTGGTCCTAGCTAGGAGATCTTTGGTTGCGTCAATGGCAAGCAGATGTTCCATCAAAATGAGTCTACTCAATTTACCTTTCCAGGGTGATCTGCTGTTTGGTAAGAACTTGAAGAAGCAATAGCCAGGAATGCAGCTGACAAAAGAACCTTTTTACCTCATTCCAAACCAGTCTTTAGGCGTTCTCCTAAGAGAGTGTCATTTAACTTTAAAGAAGTCAGCAAATATCGCCTGGGGCGCAATCTAGCGCATAGATCCTGGCGCATCAACCAATCATTACCATTTCGCGATTCCTTTCATCAAAAAAAAGGCAAAATTTCCATCTAAAAAGTTATTATGAAGGGAGTGAGTCCATCAGGAAGCTGTGGGGGGAAGGCTTTCCTCTCATTTTCCGGATGGCTCAAAAATACAGGACAAATGGGTTTTGGAGTTGTTCAATTAGGTTATCAGCTGGAGTTCAACCCATCCCAACAATATGATGACAGTGTCTTCCAATCCATTGACAGAGCAGCACTCTCTTAAGAGAAGTCCACGTCATTCTTTAGAAAGTCCTTTCAGAACTCTGATTAAAGAAAGTAATGAACCAGTTCCGTTAGATCAAAGGGAAAAGGGAGTATACTCTCCCTATTTCTAGTAAAGAAACCGTCAGGAAAATTTCAGAGCGGTATTGGATCTAAAAAAGCTAAATTCTTTTATCAGAGTAAGATTATTCAGAATGGAGACTTTAAGATCTATCGGCTTCACATCAGAGAAAACGATTGGTTAGTCAAATCGACTTGCAAGATGCATATCTCCACAATATAATCTGGGGGCCCCAAGGTCCTTCGCTTTCAAGTGTTAGGCCAGCATTTCAGTGTTAGCCAGTGTTAGCCAGTACTGTCCCTTCCGTTGGTCTTGCCACAGCCCCGAGAACATTCACAGAGGTCCTAGCTCCTATTCTTGCCCTTCTCAGATCTAAGGGAATTTTCCTATTTGCTTATCTGGAGATATTCTCCTAAGAGCTCAGGATATGATGACATTGATCAATCACATAGATACTGTATTGAGTCTTCTCCAGGAATTTGGTTTGATCATCAATTACGAAAAGTCTATCCTTCCTCCAGTGCAGACCATCGAAATTCTGGGGTCAATTCTGGATACCATTCAATTCCAGGTCTACTTACCTCTTCAAAAAAGTTGGAAATTATAAAATGGTAAAAAATGTACAATCAAAAACCTTAGTACCGGTAATTCAATGTCAGCAGTTAATAGGAAAATAGTTTCTTCCATACAATCGGTAAGATGGCAATGATTCATAAAGGCCATTTCAACTAAATTTCCTGGAACTGTGGGACAAATGCACAATCTCCTTTTAGCTGATCTCTTTCTTCCATCAACCCGTCAAAGTCTTTATGGTGGGTGGATCTGAAAAACTTAAATCCAGTTTCTCTTACTCAAAATTACCACGATGCTAGTTGGTCGGGTTGGGGAGACTATTGTTGTAGCACCTGGGTACAGAACATGAATGAATCATAAACTTCAAAGAACTAAGGCTATCCAAACTAACTTGCTTGGCTTTTATGAGGAAGTAAGTAGAAATTTAGACTCTGGCATAGCAGTAGATGTATTTACTTGGATTTTGCAAAGGCTTTTGATAGAGTCCCCCATAAGCGACTAATTATAAGCTGAGGTCTGTTGGTCTGGGGAGTCACATTTGTACATGGATAGAAAATTGGTTAATGAATGGATCAGAGAGTATTGTAAAATGGGGCTTCATCATTATGGACTAAGTGCTAAGTGGGGTGCCACAGGGTTCTGTGTTGGGGCCGCTTCTATTTAATCTATTTATTAATGATTTGGAAGTGGGTATTGTCAGCAAGGTTTCTGTGTTTGCTGATGACACAAAACTTTGTCAAGCATTAAAAAATTCAGAGGATGTGCATTCGTTGCAAGGGGATCTAGATAGATTGTCACATTGGGCTGCTATGTGGCAGATGAAATTCAATGTTGATAAATGTAAGGTGATGCATTTTGGACTTAAAAATCCTTGTACTACTTATTCTATAAATGGCTCTGTGTTAAGTGAATCCCTGTTGAAAGGGATCTTGTTTTGTGGATAACAAACTTAAAGGTAGCAAGCAGTGCCAGGCGGCAACAGTCGAGCAAGCGCGGTATTGTCTTGTATAAAGAGAGGTATGGATACAAGGGAGGAAAATGTAATTCTCCCTCTTTACAAAGCATTGGTAAGGCCTCATTTGTATATGCAGTGCAATTTTGGAATCCTGTGTACAAAAAGGACATCTTTGAAATGGAAAGGGTTCGTGGGGCATTGTTCACCAATAGAACATGTCAGAGGACACGTGGACACCCCTTAAGACTTGAAGAAAAAGGTTTAGGCTTCAAGTTCGGAAAGGGTTTTTCACTGTGAGAACGGTAAAGCTATGGAACTGTCTTCCAGTGGACGTTGTTATGGCAGGTTCATTGTCAGTTTAAAAAAAGCTGGATGATTTTCTGCAAACAAGGAATGTTGCAAGTTACTGGTATTGATACATAAAGTAGAGTTGATCCAGGGAAATTTCCGATTGCCACTTGGAGTCAGGAAGGAATTTTTTCCCCTTCATAAATTTGGTGTTTTTTTTGCCTTCCTCTGGATCAACAGTTAGGCAGGAAATGAGGATATGCTAGATGGGTTGGACTGGATGGACGTATGTCTTTATTCAACCTCAAATACTATAATATACTATACAATTGGCATTGGAGAATTTCAACACCTGTTTTGGTCCAAAGCAGTGTTAATTGTCACAGACAATGCAACAGCGATTTCAACATAAATCGAATGGGGGGAACCAGAGCAGAGACCTTTGCAATCTAGCACAGTAAATTTTCAATTGGGCAGAAACTCTCCAGATAGATATCAAGGCGCTTTACATCCCTTCTCACCTGAACATTCGGGCAGATTTCCTCAGCAGAACAAATATTAGCAGGGAATGGTCACTAAGCAAATCGGTTTTTCAAATGGAAAGAAATGGGGTCAACCAGAAATAGAAAATAGAAATTCTGTTCCAGGTACCCTGTCAAACTGCGACTCTAGTGGATTTCTTTTCGTTCAGATGAAATTCAAAATGGCATATGTTTTTCCTCCATTCCCCATGATAGGAAAGGCTTCACGAAGATTCTCCAGGACAAGCTACAGTACTACTATTAGCCCCATGGTGACCACAAGAGCATGGTTCCCACTGCTAATGGAACTAGCTACGGACAAGCCAATGCGGTTACAACCTGTTCCGGATCTATTATCTCAGGGTCCTGAAATCATCCATTTCCAGAGAGTCTATCCTTGACGGCTTGAATGTTGAAAGGAGATCTTAAAACAAAAAGGTTTATCGAATTCTACAATTAATACATTACTGGAAGCTAGAAAAAATCTACTAACATGTCATATAACAAAACTTGGAATACCTTTACTCAATGGTGCTCTTCCAGAAATCCTCCTATCTCGGAAGTCACAGATATCCAATTACTGTAATCTTTACAATCAGGATTAGACAAAGGTTTGGCTCCGCTAATTTGAAAGCACAAGTTTGTGCTATTTCCTGTATTCTGAAGTAAAATGGTTTTCTCAACCGTTAATTGGACGTTTTTTCAAAGCCTTGAAACGTCTTCATCCTCCCGAAGTTGAACACCTCCTCCTTGGGACTTACCTTTGGTTTTAAAGGCCTTGTCTGTCTGTCCTCCATTTAACCAATAACTAAAATTCCAATGACAAAATGAACTTGGAAACTAATTTTTCTTCTGGTGTCTCTTCAGCAAGAAGAGTATGTGAGATCTCAGAATTTAGAATCTCAAGCAAGTACCTAAAGATGATAAATTAATATGCAGATTACATGAGTCATTCATTCCAAAAGTTGTCACAGAATTTCATCTTAATGAAAATGTGGTTTTTCCCTATTTCTTCCCAAATCCTCAAAATGAAGAGAAGAGAAACTGCATTCCTTAGATGTTGCTAGATGTACTAAAGTATACCTGGAAAGAACTAAGTCGTTAAGAAAGACGGATTATGCTAGTTTCTTACGCAGGAAAAAGAGCGGGGGAAAAACCTCTGATTTCCTCATCAGATCAAACGGTGCCTTCCTCTGTAAAAGCTCATTCTTCTAGAGCGATAGCCACGACATGGGCATGTCAGGCTGGGGTGTCTCTTCAGGATATCTGAAAGCAGCAATCTGGAGTTCCATACTTTTATCAAGCATTACAATTAGACTTAAATTCTTCTGTTTTGTGGAAAAGTATTGGAATTTATTCTGTTATAATAAATATTTGTTCACTCCCTCCCTTCTTGTACTGCTTTGGTATGTCCCATTAGTGACTAAGAATCAGGAAACTGATAATTTCTTCATATCTTACCGTAATTTTATTTCCTGGACTGTAGTGGCGTGGTCACTAAGCTCCCCCCCTAATTTGCCACGCTCGGGTCAGTCTGGACTGGTGAGGTGGGGGGGGGTACTTTTTAAAAGCTTGCATAATTCCTGTCCATGGGTTGTGCAGAAGGTTAACCCATTAGTGACCACTGCCACCAGTCCGAAATGAAAATTATAGTGGCATTAGTGGCTTATTGAAAGGCATGCTTGCCTGATCATTTCCTCAAACAAAAGTGCTGCACAAATTCAGAATAAGCCATCTAACTATACTGTATTGTTATTAGAGTTAGATGAATAGGTAAAGCTTTCACTGAAGAAAGATGTATAGTAAAGGCACAAATAAAATAACAATCATTGGTGACTGAGACATATACCAGGTAAGAATATTGTCTACATACGTGCCACCATCAGGCCTCTCCGGTTCGCTTTTCTCCTGCGACCATAATGATAATAACAGTTTAAAAAAAAGTGAAGATCCCGATGGATTCCAAGATGCCACAGGTAGCCAAAAAGTGCTTTATTGTACCATCAACAGCACTACATGTTTAGAATCCAACTGATCCGTTATCAAGTGTGTTTTGATAGGATCAGTCGGATGCGAAACATGTTGTGTTGTTGATGGTACAATAAAGCACTTTTTGGCATACCTTGTGGCTGAGGACATAATTGATTTAGAGGCAAACAAGGAAAAAGTAGGTAGTGTGTCTGTCAACTGATAACTTTTTAAGAAGTGGTACTCATATTAAGTTCAAAAGGGAATAAATTCACAAACAACAAGAAGGTAAAAAAGGGGCCCTGTTTAAAAACATTCTCATGCTAGAGCGTGATTATACTTTATATGTATTTCATTCCTCAGCTTCCAGTATTTTAACATTATTTTCTTAAATTCTGCAGCATCTGTGTCCTGGACTTCTCAATTCGTCCTCACATTCTCTTAGTTCACTCCTACAGTCTCCAGCCTTTTGTGACTACTGCGGAGAAATGTTTATGGGGACTGGTGAGGCAGGGATTAAAATGCCAAGGTAAGAACAGTGTGTCTCTATGAAAATAAATGACTACACTCCTTAACTGTTGAAATGATGCATATCTCTCGATGAATGATCCCATTTTAAATAATGTAGAAATACAAAAAGGGTAATTTAATAAAATTTCTTATCATTAAAAATGGTGCTAATTATGTCCCAACCAATCAGATGTTATTTACCATTTAAAAACATCTGATTGGTTGACAAAATTAACACCATTTTTAACTATAAGAACTTTTATTACATTGCCCTGAAAGTGAAATAGCACAAACTGCAAACAGGCTGGGTTTTGAATTGTCTTTAGCCCATATTTAAGACAAGCCAGCACAGGTTAAAATGTTTCTGAAGCCTAGAGCTGATGAAGGTGGATGTAACCCCCAGGAACATTGGCACATAAAATAGAGTTGATCCAGGGAAATTTCTGATTGCCACTTGCGTGCAGGAGGAATTTTTTCCCCCTTCATAAATTTGTTGGGTTTTTGCCTTCCTGGATCAACAGTTAGGCAGGAAATGAGGATATTGCTAGATGGGTTGGACTGTGACATGTGTTCTTTATTCAACCTTAAAATACTATACTACATACATATACATAATAACTATAACATAATACTATATACATAAACTGGTTTGGATAATAAATGCTAAGGCTACAAACAATTTGGAAATTATTCACAGAAAGTTCTATGTAGATAAGATAAAATTAAAATACCAAAAATCCTTGCAGAGCCGGTGCAATTAGAACGCAAATTTTTAAAAAGGAAATTTTGTGCAATTCACAGAAAACCGGAAATGTGGTTGAAAAACTGACACACACAATGTCATGTTCTAAAGGTTCCTTAGTTTTTTTGCCTCCGTCATTGCCGCATTTGGACTTTTCGCAATTATAAATCAGTGATAACCAGTGGTGAAAATCATTATGGCTACTTTTCGCTATTTGCTTTTCACCAAACATCGCTGCGGTAACTTGTCAAGCATATTTATAATGGTGAAAAGTATTTTATTTTGTTAAGTTCAGCAATTCAAATTCTCCAAGTCTGAGGTGGTGAAAACGCTAATGCCATTTATTTAGCCTGCCAATGGGTCCATGCAGGTGTCATACATTGTGGAGGTTTTTCTCAATACTGATAACTACCCAAGGGTTGTTAGATTATTTTCGCTAATTTGGCGAAAAGGCTGCATTAGGAGGCGAAAAGTTTTACAAACCTTTATAAATATGTCCCTAAGTGCATGTTACTTCTTAGATCATAAAAACATTTACTGTTTGCTCTAAAACATAGATGTTGTGATCAATTTTTTTAAAATGTATCTAAATTTTAAGTAAAGTAAATTTTTTATACTGTTCTTACATGATTTTGCAGGATGTGGCCTAAATTATCACAAGAGATGTGCCTTTAAAATACCAAACAATTGTAGAGGTGTAAAAGAGAGCCATCTTTCCAGTCGTTCCTTTACTGGAAGCCATTCCACCAGACAAGCAGCTTCATTACCATCAGGAGGCAGCCTGGAGCCTGGGGATGCATTACTCAGAATTCAGGGATTCACAGCAGGTGACCAAATGAGGCCAGAAAAATAACTCACTTTGAGATTACATAATAACACATTTACTACACATTACCAATGGGATACTGGTTAGAAATTAGTTTTGTAACATTTTCACTTTGGTCTGTATTAAGGGTATGTCCACCCTTAGAATCATTTTTTAATATATGATTCCTCCTGTCCCCCCAGCCCAACCGCTATATTTTTACTCTACCCTATATTTTTACTTTTACCCTATATGGACTCTGCTATCCTCCTGGTGGGCAGTTTTTGGGACTTTGGGGGGGGACTACAGGAGAACCTTAGGAGCTGGGATGTTAGGTAAGGATTAAACTACACTACACAATGGGGCCAGTAGTGGGGGGGATTATAGTTTTGGGGTTGGACATGCCCTTTCGTATATTTAATAAGAAAAAATTCTAGATAGTAAAACATTTTTCATATCATAATGTTTATGGTTTACACCACTTATCTGCAAAACTAATAAATGTATGTAATCAGTAAGATGGGGGCTACAATACAGAAGAGCTAACCACAGAGTGTAACACAATGTTATTTTATTTTTTGCTTCAGTTAATCATTAAGAAGTCTCGGTCCCTTCCTTTCTGGCGTCCAATATGGAAGGACTGGCAGGAAATGAACAAAGTTAAAGTCCCACACACTTTTCGGTCCATTCCTATACTCGCCCCACATCTGTCAACACTGCAGGCGTCTTTTAAGAGTCTCTTCAACAGGGCATGCAATGTAGAGGTAATTTAAAAGAAATCATTTGTGAAATGAAGTATTATGTAGGACTATGATAAAAAAAAAACTACATTAATTCATTCAAGTCAACAATGCTTGAGCCCTGCACTAATTGGAGAAACTATTTAATGGACATTCCATTTTATCATTCATTCTCCTTCAAGGAAAGGTTGATTTTGTGAGGTATGGGAATTAAAATCTCCCCAATAACCTATAGTGATTTGCAGTTGTGACTTCAAAAAAAGTGCAGCATGATTGGTAATAGCTGATATTTCCTATTAATCCTTATAATTATCCTTATATTGGTTTAATGCATTTAATAAATGCTGAAATATCATATGGATTGGAGGCAGGTAACTGACAAGTTCCAGGTTTTTTGTTTAAGGGAGAAGATGCCCTTTAAATGTTTTGTGCAGTCTTTCCTGTCTTGGAATCTGTTAATATGCTGATCTGATAAATTTAAAGGATGATCTAAACATAGTTAGAGTTATTCAATTAAATGTCTTATCATTTAAAATGGTGCTAACTTTGCCCCAACCAATCAGATGTAAGCTTACAAATGTTAATAAGATCTGATTGGTTGTGGCAAATTAGCACCATTTTAAACAATAAGAACTTTTATTGAATCTCCCTGAGTGTCTATTACATTGAGGTGTTAAAGCATGCCTTACCCAAAATATACTAGGGGCCCTGTGAATTACCACTGTAACAATATATTAGAATTTTTAAAATGCATAGTTTACACATTTAGGGCTAGGCCACACTGAAACCAAACGCAAACGCATCGCAATCGCATGCGATTTCATGCGATTTTTTTGCGTTTGCGCTTGCGATTTCTTCATAAGTATAGGAAATCGCATGCGTTGCGATTAAAAATGCAGAACCAAACGCAAACGCAACGCATCGAAAAACGCGCGTTTTTTTGCGTTGCGCGTTTCAATAATTTCGAAAAATCGCAAGCGCAATCGCAATCGCAAACGCAAGCGCAAACGCAAAAAACGCAGCAGTGTGGCCTAGCCTTTAGTGGATATTCCTTACACAATGTGGCATTAATGTTTGTGGAAACATGCTAGTAATCATAATATTTCTGTAATGTTTTGTCTAAGTTTAAATCTTGTTGAGACATCCACCTCTGAACTCTTTTATTATTAGACTTTAAAGGGCATGCCCTTCTCCCTATGCTCCAAAAGATGTCTGTACTCTGCACCATTTAGCAAAGGGTTTTTTCTCCAACTGAAAGGTTGCAAGTTTTTCTGTCATTTCTTTTTAACTGCCGTTTCAATTGTCACCAACGCTGCATGGAATACGTCCCTGATGAGTGTCTAGGTGAGGTGTCCAACCCTGACGAAGAAGGTAATGAAATAACAGTTTTGATTACAATATAGAATAAAACAGGAAAATAAATGGCTTTTGCAGGGTTGCCTGCTAATAATTCTGTAAATGACATACATACTAGATGCTGACATCAATGACCTGATCAAAGCACTAATATGTGGGCTAGTGGTATGGAGATCCTTTAAGGTTGGAAGAAAAGAAGTTTCATCTTCAAGTTAGGAAAGGTTTCTTTACAGTGAGAACTGCCACACAGCAGATGTGGTAATGGCAAGTTCATTAAATAGCTTTAAAAATAGCCTGGATAAGTTTTAAAACTAAAAAATATTGAGAACTACTGGTATTCATACATTTACAGTAGATATGGTTGATCCAGGGATAATTTCCAATTGCCATTTGGAGTCAGGAAGGAATTTTTTCCCACCCTTTTTTAGCTGTTTTTTTTGCCTTCCTTTGGATCAACTGTTAGGAAGGGTTAACAAAAAAAAGTGAATAGGTTGGACTTGATGGACATGTGTCTTTATTCAACATCAATTACTATGTTACTATGTTTTTATGTTTACACAGGTATATTTTAAACTGTTACCCAGACAGTCACCAGCTTCCAGAGGAACCAAATAGGCTAATCCTGCAGGTCTGAGAGTAGACCCAGGCAATCCTGCTACACTGTGTGGTTGAAACTAAACATGCTAGGTTAATACTTATTAGTATTCAAGTGGTGGTGATGGTACCTCATACCTTATAACAGAAGGTACCTCACAGCATCATGTTAATATAATAGCATTGCCCTAATAATCTAACGTATAAACAAACATTTCTCATTCCCAGGCTACCTAAAAAAATGGATTTATCCTTTATATGCTCTTTTATACAGATCTAATTGAAAGAAAATTGCTTCAGAACAATTTTTAATAACAGATAACTGCTTTTTATTTCAGTATTACAGTAAATCCTTGGTATACCTTCCTGGCTTTACCACTAAGCAAAAGGCTAAGGACTTGCAAGCAAATACCTTCATCCCAACCATTAATAGTGACTGCCAATTTAAATTGTTCTAGCCAATCAGTCCACTCCCTAGTTACCCCATTAAATGGATCAGGTTTAAAAATAGGTTTGGCAATTGGGCCTGGTAGAGCTACTGAGGGCCATATTTATAAACGGCCGAAATTAGCACTGTAAAATTACTGCCGCACATCGTCGCGGAAAAAATACCGATATCTCCATATTTATAATGGAGAGCAGCATTGTGGCTAAATGTTTTGCGGCCGCAATGTGCAGCGGTAATTTTAACTATCTTTGCAGTGATACTGCACTTATTGCGATGCATTAAGTACAATACCTGGCTGGGAGGGGATGTTGGGAAAGGATCGCAGCAGGTGGTCGCGTTCCTCAGAGGGGCATGGCGGGGTGTAAGCCATTTTCGCAATTTTTGCGAAAATGGCGGGAAAAGCGGTTGCGAAAAGATAAAGCTTGTTTATAAATATGCCCGAGTCTAATTGGGGAATTTCATCTGCAGGTACAAGGACAGGAAGATTTAAATCAGTAGCAGACTCCATAGCTTAATACAGAGAACAAACATACAGAGAAAACAGGGAGAATAAATGGTATTGTAAAGGTTACCTGTAAGAGGACAGGCGAAGTCGGGACCAACGAGGAAGTCGACACCACCGGAACGGCAAGCCACAGGAACAAACTCACAAATATGGAGTGAGGAATAAAGTCCAATAATACTAGAAGAATCCAGGCACAAAGTTCATAGGCAAGGACAACTGGAAAGCAGGAGAGGCAAATCAGGAACCCAATGGAAAACTAGGGTACAAACAGTTGCAGGGAACCCAGCACAGCTCAAAGGCAAGCGATGCTATTTTCGGGCATCTGCCTGATGTTTCCGACTCTTTTTAAATCTGGGCGCACTTCCGTGACGTCACTAGCGTCACGCACCATTCCATCGCACTTCCGTGACGTCACGCGCATGGCGTGCTGACGTCGGTGCGACGGGAGACTGGGCGCCGCCATCTTGGAGGGACCGGAGCGGCAGAGCAGGTAAGTATGTGTCCTTACAGTACCCCCTTCCCCAGGAGGGGCCTCAGGACCATCGTGTCCAGGTTTTCGTGGAAAGTCCTTGTAGAATTTCTGAAGTAAATGAGGAGCACGTACATCCACATGTTTGACCCAGGAACATTCTTCAGGCCCAAAGCCCTTCCATTGGATAAGATATTGTAGGGTTCCTCTGGAAAATCTGGAATCGAGGATCTTCTCTACTTCATATTCTTGTTGGCCATTAACCAAAATAGGAATAGGGGTGGAATGAGGAGAAGAAAAGTGGTTAGAGATCACAGGTTTAAGTAAGGACACATGAAATACATTAGGAATCTTCATCTGAGGAGGCAGAGATAACCGAAAGGCGGTAGGGTTGATTATTTCCATGATGGGAAAAGGACCAATGAACTTAGGGCCGAGTTTGGGAGATGGAAGCTTAAGGTTAATATTCTTAGTAGAGAGCCAAACTTGATCTCCGATGGAGTAAGGAGGGGAAGGTCTGCGTTTTTTATCAGAGTATGACTTCTGTATCAAGGAGGTCTTTTCTAAATGTGATTTGGTAGCACTCCAGATGGCAGAGATGTGAGCTGCATGGTCATTGGCTGCTGGGACTTCAGTAAGAAGAAAATCTTGTGGGAAGGCTAAGGGATGTTGTCCATACACAGTCAGAAATGGTGATCTACCAGTAGAGGAATGTGTGGCATTATTATGGGCTTCTTGATATTGTACAGGTAGGGATTCTAGGTTCACGGAACCAACAGGAATTATTGAAGCAGAGGAAATGCATCAGGTCTGGCAGGTAGGACTCCAGTGTGCTATGCTGTTAGTATGCCAGTCTATGTGAGGGTAATGAAGGTGGAGCCAAGGGAGACCAAGAACAAGGGGCGTGGAGGGGCAATCGGTAATAAGAAATGAGATTTCCTCTTTATGGAAAGGACCGACATTCATGGATAACGGATGAGTCATGGAAATAACATCAGAGGAGAGAGGTTTGTTGTCAATGGAAAATACAAAGAGAGGATTGGGTAGTGGTAATAGGGGAATATTCAGTTGTTTGGCAAAGGTTGTGTCCATGAAGTTGCCAGCTGCTCCTGAGTCAAGGAACGCCAGGAGTTCCAAGACTGTGGTGGTTTTAATTTGAAGAAGAACTTGAAGGAAAAAACAGGAAGAGTCTTGTAGGGTGATGTTAGGAATTCTGCCCAGATGAGTCACCCTATCTTGATCTAGGCTTGAGAGTTTCCCTGTTTGAGGGAGCAATTCTTTGCGAAATGACCCCTTCCTCCACAGTAGAGGCATAAGCCTGCTGTGCGCCTCCGAAGTTTTTCCTCTTCAGAAGGGTGGGCCCTTCCTATCTGCATAGGTTCTACTGTTGAGGAAAAATCAGCTGAAGTCTGAGGAGGGGGCGTGAAGCGGGGAGCCAAAGGGGGAAATCTGCCCCGTTCTTTCTCAGAATGACGCTCCCTAAGCCGAGTATCTATTTTGATACTGAGGGAGATGAGTTCATCTAGGTTAGTAGGTAAGTCTCTAGAAACCAGGTCATCTTTAAGCTTGTCGCACAAAGTTCATAGGCAAGGACAACTGGAAAGCAGGAGAGGCAAATCAGGAATCCAATGGAAAACTAGGGTACAAACAGTTGCAGGGAACCCAGCACAGCTGAAAGTCAAGCGATGCTATTTTCGGGCATATGCCTGATGTTTCCGGCTCTTTTTAAATCTTCGCGCTGGGCGCACTTCCGTGACGTCACTAGCGCCACGCAACGTTCCGTCGCACTTCCGTGACGTCACGCTGACGTCGGTGCGACGGGAGACTGGGCACCGCCATCTTGGAGGGACCGGAGCGGCGGAGCAGGTAAGTATGTGTCCTTACAAGTATTACCAGCACCGCTGCCACCAATTTGTACCAGATCACTGCTTTATGGAAGAATTATGGGTAGCATGGCATACAGTAAGTTACTCTGGTGGTCTGCCACAAAGCAGACAGTGCACATAAACAGGTTCATAACAAAGATAAAAATAAGCCCCCCTCAAAAATTATTATAAAATTACTATTGAAATAACAGGGTGATAGTCCGGATCCCAACTTGACTATCAAATCGTGCTCCAAGCCGGAACACCTCAGATAAAAACTCAATGACCCCAAAAGATCAAAAAATTAAAAAAAAAGGGGGGGGGGATTCAGTTTATTCATAGACTCCGAATACCAATTGTACCAACAATGGTATTGGGAGTCTATGAATAAAACTGAATCCCCCCCCCCTTTTTTTTTAAATTTGTTGATCTTTTGGGGTCATTGAGTTTTTTTCACATAAACAGATTCCCCACATAAAATATGCAGTATCAGGGGTGTCGTGTCTATGGTGCACTACTTTGAATATTGACCAGGCCTGTATATTGTGTGTCCTTGTAAGTTGGTGTACACTTATCTGTTGCCTCAGAGTTTGGTAACACGATCTTATACACAGGATCTTGTGTTGCAGTCAATATCCTTCCAAAGCACACACTACACCACCTTCTCTCCTCCTAGCCATAGAGAGCAGGGATGTCTCGTCTTTTATCACTAACTGACACCATCTGCAGGATGGAGGGGTATATAAGGAGCCTTGGTGTATATGTCCATTACAATACACATCACATCCAGACAGAAACTTTTTTTGGATTACACTTCCTTTCACATGGAGCAGACACAGGGGTGTGGTTTAAGCTGCCATTTGACCATTCCATGTTGAAATAGGAATCTCAGCCCTGTAAGTAAGCGTATGTATTTTTTATATTTTGTGTTGTACCTAATATAAGTCACTGCTATTCTTTATATACATTTACTGATGGTCAGCACACACATACATATACAACTTTCCTATATGTAATATCATATACTCTCCACCACATTGGTAGCTCCTAAAAACTCAATGCAAAAAGATATAAATATATTCATATAATATAAGGGATATATATATAGATAGATAGATAGATAGATAGATAGATAATAAACATGCATACATACACGTGCAAACTATATATAGCAAAAGTTTGAAGTTTGTCACAGTTTAAACTGTAAAATGGAAGTATTTTTGTTGCACAGTTTTGTTTGGTGTATAAATAACAGCTAAGACTATTGTTGCTAGGAGTGGGTGATGTTTAACAGTGTGCTAACACATAGAGGGAGAGGGGCAATATGATTTTACACACCAGTAGAGAAATTTACAGTGTACATTATATATGACCCAAACTGGGCCCATAGAGCCTACTATGCCCACCCCACCAATATTATTATCAGCACCCAAACCAGCTTTTATTTAGAGGCAATCACCCGCTCAATCCCTAGATCAATTCCGTAGTCTTAATACATAAAGGGGGTTATTCAATAAAAGTTCTTATCGTTTAAAATGGTGCTAATTTTGCCCCAACCAATCAGATGTTAGCTTTCAAATGTTACATAAGTTCTGATTGGTTGGGGCAAAATTAGCACCATTTTAAATGATAAGAACTTTTATTGAATCTCCCTGAAAATGCCTAATTCCATGTAGTTTTACTCTTGCAACATTACAATTGTCCGGGTCAGGAGGCATGGCTATATTAGATGCTGCAGATTAAAAGCACAAACTGTCTGCCATGTACAATGCTGTTTTAACACCTTACTCTGGGCGTTCCTATAACACCTCTTAGCCACTATCCAATCACACCCTTAACACCTGGCTGTGATATGCTAATTGGGATTTTCCAGGGTACATAATTGCCACAGATTCTTGTACAAGTCATTCTGAATTGAGAAAGCCAGTCGGATGACTAGCGAAACGTCTTCAAGAACTACATTTCAAGTCCAGTTGATCTAATTGAATACAACAGATATACCATGACCTGGATGAATGAGAACCTTCACAAACAAAAAGCACAAACAAAATTTGCATCTCTAATAGGATAGGAATTTAAGGATTACCCCCTAATCTAACTAACAAGCACCTTTTAATACATATATTGCATTTGTATATCATCTCTGTGGCGTAAGTAGGACAAAACTATAATGGGGCCCCTATCCGTGCTTCATCCACAGTGGTTTTCTGGGAGGGGGCTATATTTGTCATGAGAAAAATAAGAAGATTTGCCCCCCCCCCTGCGGTTGCTCCTCTGGCAATTAGATACTTGTATCAGCTCAGTAAACCAGGCAACACTTCAAGGTTCTGGACACTTTATCCGGGTACTGTACTTTGTTGAAACCACATTGCATAACTTAGACTGACAATTTCCTTAGTGTAGGTAAGTGCTGATTGGGTGCTTGTTTATGGTAGAGTTCTGGTAGAATACATGCAGAATACAATGTAGACCTGCACATACAATTATTACACATTACAAATAAATCAAATTCAGACTTATATACGATATAAACTCACCATGCTGTCCTTGCTGGTAAAATGGACCAACCAACCTTCCATTAGTACACAGCTATTCTTCTTTTTGTTATGTCGCACAGACTGCACAACTCTCATGAGTGGGATGAAGTTACTGGTTGGAGCAAAATTATAGGTATTATAATTATATTTAGCTTCAATTTAAAAAGCAGGGAAATAAATCTTAAATGTTTTTTAAAAATTAGTTAGTATCAGCTGAAATATGTATTTGGTTAAACCATACAGAACAGAACAGGAAGGGAGGGGGAAAAAAAACTACATTCTATATAAAATTCAAAAAACAAAAAAACAAATCTAATGTTGCTTCTGCTTAAGCTTCCCCGGAATCGACCCCAAACCTAAATAATATATTCCTAAAGATGGCAATACATACGAACGATAATGGATATATCCCGTTGTTCCACAATGGGATATACCCATTATCGCTCATGTATATGGGCTTTTCCCAACTGACCGGACTAATGACCGTAGTCGCCACTACAGTCGGTCGGGAAAGATGGAAATTTTTCATTGGTCGTTATCAGGTCCCTTTACTTTAGTAAATGGAAATGATACAATTGTACCGTGTATGGCCACATGACAGACCGATCCCAATACCGCGTATGGGGATCGGTCAGGTATGTCTATGCGGTTCCCACAGCATGTGTGCCGACATACACCAATGTAATCTGTCAGTACACATGCTGTACAAATAGCATGTGTATGGCCACCTTAACACTTCCCTATGGGCTACAAAACAAAAACATCTCCTACCACTGCCTTTTAGGGCTAGGCCACACTTTAAACTAATCCATTTAATGCGCGATCAAATTGCGATCCGATTGCGTGTGCACACGAGTCTTGGCCATTTGGTCTGGCCACACTAGGTGCACTGGTGTCCATTGTGCTTATCAGAGCGCATTGAAATTGATCACCATTTTTGGTGCGATTCACATGCGCTCCAATACCCAAATATCACAGGATCCGCAGTGCAAGCAGACATCAATGCATACAAATCGTGTGCACATGCACAATTGCACACATTAAGTGTGGCCTCACCCTTACTTAACTGAAGGAAAGTCACGGTAGGCCCAACAGGAGGGATTGTAGGCCCATTATGTTAAAGGGACACTAAACAGATTGTACCTAAAATCTGTTTCTGTTATTCACAGGGAGGTGAGAACACTTATTCCCACCTTCCTGTGAATAATAGAACGCCCGGGGGAACAGTGTTGACTTACAGATAAGAACAAAGTCCATATGCACACTGACCCCAGGCGGGTGCAAACAGTCCAAAATCCCTACTTCAAAGGGAACGAATAGCTAGAAAATATCACGGTAGACTTGCAGTCCAAACGGTGAATAGTTTATTAACAGCCAAACATCAGCAAATCAACAACGTTTCGGGGTAACAACACCCTTCATCAGGTGATGTGAACAGCAACACAGTGTGGGCTTAAATAGCCTAGTGCTAATTAAAGGTATGCCCCTGGTGGGGTGTGTGCAAGAGCATACAATGAGATCATTGATAAAACAATAATAAATACTGTACATATAAATATATGATATAAAGTGATGTGTATAACAGTAATGTGTAGGGAACAATAAAAAGTCACAAAGGACTAATAATATAAAGTGTCTAGTGCTAATAAATAAAGTGACTAGAGCTAGACATATGTCATATGAAGGCACGGTATGCCCCACATGGAAAGAAATCCCTGTTGTAGATAAGTAAAAACCAGTGTAACAATAGAAAATGCCCAATGGTGCAATCGATAAAAGTAATAAATATACAGAATGTAACAATAACATAGAATGAGTCTATTCTCTAACATTGAATGAATCTATTCTCTGAACATTGTATCCAGCATAGGGAAATCTCTTTAGTAACATTGTTACAGGTTGGAGGATTCCAAACATCAAAAAAAGATTATTTTAGGAAAGTTCAGTCTTAAGGTCCATGGTAGTGCCAAAAAGGTCCACTAGATGGCGTGAGTGTGTAGACTATAGGGGAAAACATGAAAAAGACACTGTTTAGCTGGACCACATAAAGATAAAACATTTACAAATATTGAACAAGATAACCAGATAAAAATAGGGCAAGGCATAATTACATAGCAGTATTACAAGAAGGCAGACCAATTCATATCTTCATTAAGACCAAAGGGGGATAGAGTGTGTAATTTATCCGTCCAAAAACATTCCTTGTGTAATTTAACATCATGGTTCCCCCCCCTAAGTTCTTTACTTACTACCTCTAGTACAAGCCATCTCAGTTGTGAGGCTCATGTCTTTAGTGTGGAAATGTTTACTCACTGATGTTTCATACCTTTTTTTTCTTCTGAGCCATCATAATTTGTGATGTCCCGTTTGTGTTCCCCAATCCTGAGCGATTTTCTCGTTTAGTTTTTCCCACATATGCTTTGCCACATGGGCACTTAAGGAGATAAACAACGCTACTGGTCCACATGTAGCATGTCCCTAAGTTTGATTTCATTCCCTTTGAGGGGATGTGAGATACTTTTAACGGTTATGATGGCATTACACGCATGACAGTTACGACAGGGATACGTGCCTATTTGGGGACTGCCTATAAATGATTGAGTGCTCGTTTTAGGGAGAATAAATCGGTGCGTGTGAGGTACATTCCCAATAGTTCTATCTCTCTTGTAGGAGAACAGGGGGGGATTTTTGAATAGGGATCCATAGTCGGGATGGATTGCATGATCCGCCAATTATCCTAATGATCTTCTGATATCTATCAGATAAAGTGTGGTAGTAGATACAAAAGGAATTCTGTCTGTATCAGAATGCTCCTTTTCTTTCTGTAATAGGGAATCCCTATCGGTGCTGGAGCCCTAGCTAGATCACTGGATAATGTATTTCATCATAACCTCGGCTAGAATTTCTGTTTAATCTCTTCCATTCTTAGTTTACACCGTTCATCCTCCTGTACTATTCTGCGAATTCTCAAAAATTGGCTGAATGGTAGTCCTAATCACATTTTTGGCATGGTGGCTAGACGCCAAGAGCATGTTATTTCTATCAGTGTCTTTGGTGTAAAGGTCTGTAACCAATTTGTCACCCTTTTTAGTGACTAATACATCTAGATAGTTAACACTGTGAAAGTCATATTGTACTGTGAATTTTAACGTAGGATGCACATTGTTAATGTATTTCACAAATCTGCTAGCTGGTTCACCATCCCAAATAAAGAATACATCGTCTATGTACCTAACATAGTGCTTGCTGTATAAGATGTTTAAACGTGCTATTCGAGAAAATGATAGTTTTTCAAAGTTGGTAACAAAAAGGTTTGCATAGCGGGCGCAAAATTAGCGCCCATGATGTGGTACCTTGAACCTGCAATACCACAAATCATTGAATCTGAAAAAGTTACTTTTAGACAGATGGTTATAAATCAAGGATGAAGTACACTTTTATGGTCATATTAAAGTCCAACAGTACATGTTCCATGACCGACAGTCCTTCATTGTGTGGGATTGAAGTATATAATGCTTCTATGTCCATTGTACACAGGTACTCACACGCACCGATTTATTGCTCTCTAAAACGAGCACTCAATCATTTATAGGCAGTCCCCAAATAGGCACGTATCCCTGTCGTAACTGTCATGCGTGTAATGCCATCATAACCGGTAAAAGTATCTCACATCCCCTCAAAGGGAATGAAATCAAACTTAGGGACTATGCTACATGTAGGACCAGTAGCGTTGTTTATCTCCTTAAGTGCCCATGTGGCAAAGCATATGTGGGTAAAACTAAACGAGAAATACGGCTCAGGATTGGGGAACACAAACGGGACATCACAAATTATGATGGCTCAGAAGAAAAAAAGAGGTATGAAACATCAGTGAGTAAACATTTCCACACTAATAGACATAGAGCCTCACAACTGAGATGGCTTGTACTAGAGGTAGTAAGTAAAGAACTTAGGGGTGGGAACCATGATGTTAAATTACTACAAAGGGAATGTTTTTGGACGGATAAATTACACACTCTATCCCCCTTTGGTCTTAATGAAGATATGAATTGGTCTGCCTTCTTGTAAATACTGCTATGTAATTATGCCTTGCCCTATTTTTATCTGGTTATCTTGTTCAATATTTGTAAATGTTTTATCTTTATGTGGTCCAGCTACACAGTGTCTTTTTCATTGTTTCCCCTATAGTCTACACACTCACGCCATCTAGTGGACCTTTTTGGCACTACCATGGACCTTAAGACTGAGACTTTCCTGAATAATTCTTTTTTTGATGTTTGGAATCCTCCAGACCTGTAACAATGTTACTAAAGAGATTTCCCTATGCTGGATACAATGTTCAGAGAATAGATTCATTCAATGTTTAGAGAATAGACTCATTCTATGTTGATTGTTACATTCTGTATATTTTATTACTTTTATCGATTGCACCATTGGGCACTTTCTATTGTTACACTGGTTTTTACTTATCTACACACAGGGATTTCTTTCCATGTGGGGCATACCGTGCCTTCATATGACATATGTCTAGCTCTAGTCACTTTATTTATTAGCACTAGACACTTTATATTTATTAGTCCTTTGTGACTTTTTTATTGTTCCCTACACATTACTGTTATACACATCACTTTTATATCATATATTTATATGTACAGTATTTATTATTGTTTTATCAATGATCTCATTGGTAGTGCTCTTGCACACACCCACCAGGGGCAGTACCTTTTTAATTAGCACTAGGCTATTTAAGCCCACACTGTGTTGCTGTTCACATCACCTGATGAAGGGGTTGTTACCCCGAAACGTTGTTTGATTTGCTGATGTTTGGCTGTTAATAAACTATTCACCGTTTGGAGTGCAAGTCTACCGTGATATTTTCTAACAGTGTTGACTTACCTTACCGGCGCTCCACTCTTCTGTGTATGCACGCCAATACAAAAGATAGGCGCGTAATCGGGCAACGTGGCTGACAGCTAAGGAGCAGCCACGAGTGGAGCGCAGGTAAGGTATGTTTGGCTGTGTCCCCTGGGCGTTCTATTATTCACAGGGAGGTGGGAATAAGCGTTCTCATCTCCCTGTGAATAATAGAAACAGACTTTAAGTATCTATAATTCCCAGTTTAGTGTTCCTTTAAGCTTAGTGAGGCCTGTAGAGATAACCACTAAATACTTTTCACCTAAACCAGGCTTTCTCAACACCCTTAATGAGGTGGTAGAATATGTGTTTGTATTAAAGCACAAGGGGAAGTGTTTTTTTTTATCGATTTTTAATTATTTTTTTATGTTAAGTCAATATTGGATTATTATTTGTCCCTAACCAATGTATTAATAAAGGGACAGTTTTAAATTTTACACATATTAATAGAGTGCCTGGGAACTAAAAGGAGAATCCTAAATATATTTCTTATTAGTAGATAGACAGATAGACAGTGATGATATGGGAGGTTTAAACGTCATTGGGAGGGTAGGAGGCTACAAATAAAGTAAGGCTTCCCCATCCCCTCCGTCCAGGCAGGCGGCAGCCGCGTGGGCGACGCGGCTGCTTTCTTCCGGGTTTTTAGGTAAGGGCCGAAGTCTCGCGAGACGCGGCGCCGGCGTAGCGTCATAATGCAATGTCGCGTCTCTCTATATAAGGCGGAGCCACGTGGGCACCAGCGCCATTTTAGTAGAGTAGTTCAAAAGTTAATTGTAAATATTGTGTAAAAAGTTTGTTCTCAAAAACAAAAAGGAAAATATTATGTTGGTGGAAGGTGGAGTCACGGCTGGCGAGTACACCCTTGTTGGAGAGGTTTATGGAGCCGTTACATGCCCTCTGGCAAGACAGAGGTTGGCATTCAAGCTGAGATCTACGGCTAGGTTGGTTAACAACAAACATGGTCATGGTACGCAAGTGTGTACAGTGGTGGAAAAATATATGCAAATTAAAAAAAGCCATATTTATTTAAATTGATTTAAATTTATTTAAATCATATGTAAATTTATTAATAAAAGCCGTGGCCTATTTTGTTACCCAAAAAGGAAAGTGGTCTGTGTCTTAATTATAGTGTTAACGTATTAGAAGGTTAAGGTGTATGGCTGACTGGGTCCTGTAAGTTTGTTTTTCCCCCTCTGGGTCTAATAATTTGTGTTTGTCTGTCTTGTTTGCTGTGTATTTATCGCTACCTTTTGACTTACCTGTCAAACATGGAATTTTCAATGTTACATGTATGACTGGAAGGTTCAGTCTCCTTAAATGAAATGTCATCATCTTCCTGATTATTTGTACTTAGGCTACTTTGGCTGTCAGCATCCTCTTCAGTGTCCTGTGTATCTTGGGTGAAAAAAAGGCCAGTTTGTTATCCACAATGAACACTGGAAACAACTAAAAAGTGACCATTCACATGGCAAACAATCAGTGGCCTATTTCAATTCCATAAACATGCCTCTATCCTATGTTACAATTTGGAAGCAAATAGCTCGTCCTGCGCTGATTTGAAAAAGAAAATGTAAATGTACAACAGTTTACCATGTACAGGTAGATCTGTTGTATTCAGTTACTGTAGATCAAATGGACTTAAAGTTTAGTTCTTGAAGACGTTTTGCTAGTCACCCCACTGGATTTCTCAATTCAGAATGACTTGTACAAGAATCTGTTGACAATGTAAGTACCCTGGAAAATTATAATTAGCGTATGACAGCCAGGTGTTAGGGACCTTCTATATGCAAGGTGTAATTGCATTGAGGCTAAGAAGTGTTATAGGGTAACACCCAGGGTAAGTAGTTAAAACAGCATTGTACATGGCAGTGAGTTGGTGTCTAACCCCCCCACCTCTATTCAGGCTTGGTTTCTTTATTTTCACATAAATGGCCCCCTTGACACCTCTTTTGAACCAGTCATGTTCCTTGGCCAATATGTTAACATTACAATCTTCAAAGGTATGTCCTTTTTCAATATAGTCAATTTCAATATGGTGAGAGTTTTCACCAACCGGAACACAGGAGACAAAACACTGTACTGCTGTACATTATTACATATCCACCTTACGAGTTTCGGACATAGCGGTCCTTAATCATAGGCATAACAGATCCCTCTGCTTCTCCCACTATATACACATCCATATCCATAAAAGCCATAAAAAATAGAGACTTTAATAGCCCAATAGCTTTGCATTTCTGCGTATGCAATAATAGCAACAATGATATGTTGCAGGTACAAGGGATACAAACCATCAGGAAGTACTCAATGAATAGAAATAGATATAAAAAGTTGCTAAAGCAGGAAACTAAATGGATCTAATTGGATACGAGATATCCTATTGGTATGAATTCAGTACTGGATGTGAATTTCAATTTATTAAAGTGAGAATTAGGCTTACTCTACTTGAAACAGAAATGTAGAATCTCTACTAGACACAGTCATTTTCTATTTTAAAATGTATGTATATAGCTACACTGTTCATTATTATGTATGTATTTTGTAACTGTTAACTAAAGTAAGAATATGATAATCCATAGATAATATAGGAGGCAGTGGGTTTTTACATTTAATGTGGATCGGATATAATGAGATATATTATCCGATCTTATCTAACTCTGTTCTAATTGGTGTTAATGACATTGGGTATCTACCCTATTGGTTGTCACTGCCTCTTATCTTATGGGTATACATATCACTCAATCTTTTTATGTTGTTTTAATAGTTTCACGTAAGCTCTTGCTTGCGGGAGATAAGCTTAGTGCCGATACCTGCTAGAAACACTCTGATTCTACTTCGAAAGAGTTAATGCATGGCAGCATGCCATTGGATCCTTTCAAATATGGAAGGACTTGAGGCATGCAATGGTCACGTGGGGATATAGATGTGTATATAGGGGGAGACGCAGAGGGATCTGTTATGCCTACGTTTAAGGACCGTTACGTCCGAAACACGTAAGGCGGATATGTAATAAAGACTTATAATAAATCTTATTAACAGCAGTACAGTGTTTTGTCTCCTGTGTTCCAGTTGGTGCAAACTCTCACTATATTAATATTGACTTCTGTGATCGGCTGCCTTGCGATGGGCTTGAGGAGTTTGGCACCCAGGCCACCAAGACTTATGGGTAAGAGAAGCTCCTAAATATAAATAAGTAACGTCTATGCCTTTTTGTTTGTGCACAGCTTTGAAGTGGAGGGCTCGGGGTCTGCACACCCGAGTCACCCTATATCATAAGTAAGGATGTTGGAATAATTTTTTTTATTAATAGAGTTGAGCTCATGTTATTGGTGCTATTTAGAATTTTTCCTTAAGATGCAGGTACACGGCTGAGTCCTCTCCTGAGTATTTGGCTCTTCTGTGCTGGGCCATACGTTGATGCAGTTGCTGTTTGGTCTCCCCCACATACAAATCAGAGCATTCTTCACTGCACTGTGTATATGATGTCGCTTTACTTGTGTTTTGGTATTGGGTCTTTCGGATGTACCAATTGCTGCTTCAGTGTGTTCTTTGGTTTAATGCAGACAGGGATATGGTGTTATTTGAAAATTCTTCTTAATTTCTCAGAGACCCCTGCTACATATGGGATGACCATGTTCTTTCTCCTGTCTTGCTTTTCCCCTTCACTGTTGGTCACTGTGATATGGTAATTGGGACTTTCCAGGGTACATAATTGCCACAGATTCTTGTACAAGTCATTCTGAATTGAGAAAGCCAGTCAGATGACTAGCGAAACGTCTTCAAGAACTAAACTTGGTTGGTCTAGCTGAATACAACAGATATACCATGACCTGGATGAATGAGAACCTTCACAAGCACATGTACATCTCACCTTATTCTTATTCTCTGTCCTGCCATGTACTGGTAGTTCATCTTATTCTCTGTCCTGCCATGTACAGGTAGCTCATCTTTTTCTCTGCCCTGCCATGTACAGGTAGCTCATCTTATTCTCTGTCCTGCCATGTACAGGTAGCTCATCTTATTCTCTGTCCTGCCATGTACAGGTAGCTCATCTTATTATTTTCTGTCCTGCCATGTACAGGTATTGGTTTCTGTCGTATGTTGTGCTTTGTATTATTCTCTGCCCTGCCATGTACAGTAGCTCCTACTTATTCTCTGTCCTGCCATGTACAGGTAGCTCATTTAGTTGGATTTTCTGTCCTGCCATGTACAGGTAGCTCATCTTATTATTCTCTGTCCTGCCATGTACAGGTAGCTCATCTTATTCTCTGCCCTGCCATGTACCGGTAGCTCAACTTATTTTTATTCACTGTCCTGCCATGTACAAGTAGCTCATCTTATTCTTATTCTCTGTCCTGCCATGTACAGGTAGCTCACCTTATTCATATTCTCTGTCCTGCCATGTACAGGTAGCTCATCTTATACTCTGCCCTGCCATGTACCGGTAGCTCAACTTATTTTTATTCACTGTCCTGCCATGTACAAGTAGCTCATCTTATTCTACATGGCAGGACAGTGAATAAAAATAAGTTGAGCTACCGGTACATGGCAGGGCAGAGTATAAGATGAGCTACCTGTACATGGCAGGACAGAGAATATGAATAAGGTGAGCTACCTGTACATGGCAGGACAGAGAATAAGAATAAGATGAGCTACTTGTACATGGCAGGACAGTGAATATGAATAAGGTGAGCTACCTGTACATGGCAGGACAGAGAATAAGAATAAGATGAGCTACTTGTACATGGCAGGACAGTGAATAAAAAAAGTGAGCTACCGGTACATGGCGGGAGAGATAAGATGAGCTACCTGTACATGGCAGGACAGAGAATAATAAGATGAGCTACCTGGTACATGGCAGGGCAGAGAATAATAAGATGAGCTACCTGTACATGGCAGGACAGAGAATAATAAGATGAGCTACCTGTACATGGCAGGACAGAGAATAAGAATAGGATGAGCTACCTGTACATGGCAGGACAGAGAATAATAAGATGAGCTACCTGTACATGGCAGGACAGAGAATAATAAGATGAGCTACCTGTACATGGCAGGACAGAAAATAATAAGAAGAGCTACCTGTACATGGCAGGACAGAGAATAAGATGAGCTACCTGTACATGGCAGGGCAGAGAATAATAAGATGAGCTACCTGTACATGGCAGGACAGAAAATAATAAGATGAGCTACCTGTACATGGCAGGACAGAGAATAAGATGAGCTACCTGTACATGGCAGGACAGAGAATAAGATGAGCTACCTGTACATGGCAGGGCAAGAGAAAAAGATGAGCTACCTGTACATGGCAGGACAGAGAATAAGATGAACTACCAGTACATGGCAGGACAGAGAATAAGAATAAGGTGAGATGTACATGTGCTTGTGAAGGTTCTCATTCATCCAGGTCATGGTATATCTGTTGTACAGCTAGACCAACCAAGTTTAGTTCTTGAAGACGTTTCGCTAGTCATCTGACTGGCTTTCTCAATTCAGAATGACTTGTACAAGAATCTGTGGCAATTATGTACCCTGGAAAGTCCCAATTACCATATCACAGTGACCAACAGTGAAGGGAAAAGCAAGACAGGAGAAAGACAACTGGTCATCCCATATGTAGCAGGGGTCTCTGAGAAATTAAAGAAGAATTTTCAAATAACACCATATCCCTGTCTGCATTAAACCAAAGAACACACTGAAGCAGCAATTGGTACATCCGAAAGACCCAATACCAAACACAAGTAAAGCGACACATCATAACACAGTGCAGTGAAGAATGCTCTGATTTGTATGTGGGGGAGACCAAACAGCAACTGCATCAACGTATGGCCCAGCACAGAAGAGCCAAAACTCAGGAGAGGACTCAGCCGTGTACCTGCATCTTAAGGAAAAAAAATTCTAAATAGCACCAATACATGAGCTCAACTCTATTAATAAAAAAAATTATTCCAACATCCTTACTTATGATATAGGGTGACTCGGGTGTGCAGACCCCGAGCCCTCCACTTCAAAGCTGTGCACAAACAAAAAGGCCTAGACAGTTACTTATTTATATTTAGGAGCTTCTCTTACCCATAAGTTTGTGGGCTGGGTGCCAAACTCCTCAAGCCATCGCAAGGCAGCCGATCACAGAAGTCAATATTAATATAGTGAGAGTTTGCACCAACTGGAACACAGGAGACAAACACTGTACTGCTGTTAATAAGATTTATTATAAGTCTTATTACATATCCGCCTTACGTGTTTCGGACGTAACGGTCCTTAAACGTAGGCATAACAGATCCTCTGCGTCTCCCCCTATATACACATATATCCCCACGTGACCATTGCATGCCTCAAGTCCTTCCATATTTGAAAGGATCCAATGGCATGCTGCCATGCATTAACTCTTTCGAAGTAGAATCAGAGTGTTTCTAGCAGGTATCGGCACTAAGCTTATCTCCCGCAAGCAAGAGCTACGTGAAACTATTAAAACAACATAAAAAGATTGAGTGGATATGTATACCCATAAGATAAGAGGCAGTGACAACCAATAGGGTAGATACCCAATGTCAATAACACCAATTAGAACAGAGTTAGATAAGATCGGATAATATATCTCATTATTACGATCCACATTAAATGTAAAAAACCACTGCCTCCTATATTATCTATGGATTATCATATTCTACTTTAGTTAACAGTTACAAAATACATACATAATAATGAACATGTAGCATATATACATACATTTTAAAATAGAAAATGACTGTGTCTAGTAGAGATTCTACATTTCTGTTTCAAGTAGAGTAAGCCTAATTCTCACTTAATAAATTGAAATTCACATCCAGTACTGAATTCATACCAATAGGATATCTCGTATCCAATTAGATCCATTTAGTTTCCTGCTTTAGCAACTTTTATATATATTCTATTCATTGAGTACTTCCTGATGGTTTGGATCCCTTGTACCTGCAACATTCATTGTTGCTATTATTGCATACGCAGAAATGCAAAGCTATTGGGCTATTAAAGTCTCTATTTTTTATGGCTTTTATGGATATGGATGTGTTATATAGTGGGAGAAGCAGAGGGATCTGTTATGCCTATGATTAAGGACCGCTATGTCCGAAACTCGTAAGGTGGATATGTAATAATGTACAACAGTACAGTGTTTTGTCTCCTGTGTTCCGGTTGGTGAAAACTCTCACCATATTGAAATTGACTATATTGAAAAAGGACATACCTTTGAAGATTGTAATGTTAACATATTGGCCAAGGAACAGACTGGTTCAAAAGAGGTGGTCAAGGGGGCCATTTATGTGAAAATAAAGAAACCAAGCCTGAATAGAGGTGGGGGGGTTAGACACCAACTCACTGCCATGTACAATGCTGTTTTAACTACTTACCCTGGGTGTTACCCTATAACACTTCTTAGCCTCAATGCAATTACACCTTGCATATAGAAGGTCCCTAACACTGGCTGTCATACGTAATTATAATTTTCCAGGGTACTTACATTGTCAACAGATTCTTGTACCAGTCATTCTGAATTGAGAAATCCAGTGGGGTGACTAGCAAAACGTCTTCAAGAACTAAACTTTAAGTCCATTTGATCTACAGTAACTGAATACAACAGATCTACCTGTACATGGTAAACTGTTGTACATTTACATTTTCTTTTTCAAATCAGCGCAGGACGAGCTATTTGCTTCCAAATTGTAACATAGGATAGAGGCATGTTTATGGAATTGAAATAGGCCACTGATTGTTTGCCATGTGAATGGTCACTTTTAGTTGTTTCCAGTGTTCATTGTGGATAACAAACTGGCCTTTTTTTCACCCAAGATACACAGGACACTGAAGAGGATGCTGACAGCCAAAGTAGCCTAAGTACAAATAATCAGGAAGTGATGACATTTCATTTAAGGAGACTGAACCTCCAGTCATACATGTAACATTGAAAATTCCATGTTTGACAGGTAAGTCAAAAGGTAGCGATAAATACACAGCAAACAAGACAGACAAACACAAATTATAGACCCAGAGGGGGAAAAACAAACTTACAGGACCCAGTCAGCCATACACTTAACCTTCTAATACGTTAACACTATAATTAAGACACAGACCACTTTCCTTTTTGGGTAACAAAATAGGCCACGGCTTTTATTAATAAATTTACATATGATTAAATAAATTTAAATCAATTTAAATAAATAGGCTTTTTTTAATTTGCATAATTTTTCCACCACTGTACACACTTGCGTACCATGACCATGTTTGTTGTTAACCAACCTAGCCGTAGATCTCAGCTTGAATGCCAACCTCTGTCTGCCAGAGGGCATGTAACGGCTCCATAAAGCTCTCCAACAAGGGTGTACTCGCCAGCGTGACTCCACCTTCCACCAACATAATATTTTCCTTTTTGTTTTGAGAACAAACTTTTTACACAATATTTACAATTAACTTTTGAACTACTCTACTAAAATGGCGCTGGTGCCCACGTGGCTCCGTATATAGAGAGACGCGGCATTGCATTATGACGCTACGCCGGCGCCGCGTCTCGCGAGACTTCGGCCCTTACCTAAAAACCGGAAGAAAGCAGCCGCGTCGCCCACGCGGCTGCCGCCTGCCTGGACGGAGGGATGGGGAAGCCTTACTTTATTTGTAGCCTCCTACCCTCCCAATGACGTTTAAACCTCCCATATCATCACTGTCTATTCGTTATCTACTAATAAGAAATATATTTAGGATTCTCCTTTTAGTTCCAGGCACTCTATTAATATGTGTAAATTTAAAACTGTCCCTTTATTAATACATTGGTTAGGGACAAATAATAATCCAATATTGACTTAACATAAAAAAATAATTAAAAATCGATAAAAAAAAAACACTTCCCCTTGTGCTTTAATACAAACAATATTCTACCACCTCATTAAGGGTGTTGAAAGCCTGGTTTAGGTGAAAAGTATTAGTGGTTATCTCTACAGGCCTCACTAAGCTTAAAGGAACACTAAACTGGGAATTATAGATACTTAAAGTCTGTTTCTATTATTCACAGGGAGATGAGAACGCTTATTCCCACCTCCCTGTGAATAATAGAACGCCCAGGGGACACAGCCAAACATACCTTACCTGCGCTCCACTCGTGGCTGCTCCTTAGCTGTCAGCCACGTTGCCCGATTACGCGCCTATCTTTTGTATTGGCGTGCATACACAGAAGAGTGGAGCGCCGGTAAGGTAAGTCAACACTGTTAGAAATATCACGGTAGACTTGCACTCCAAACGGTGAAAGTTTATTAACAGCCAAACATCAGCAAATCAAACAACGTTTCGGGGGTAACAACCCCTTCATCAGGTGATGTGAACAGCAACAAGTGTGGGCTTAAATAGCCTAGTGCTAATTAAAAAGGTACTGCCCCTGGTGGGTGTGTGCAAGAGCACTACCAATGAGATCATTGATAAAACAATAATAAATACTGTACATATAAATATATGATATAAAAGTGATGTGTATAACAGTAATGTGTAGGGAACAATAAAAAAGTCACAAAGGACTAATAAATATAAAGTGTCTAGTGCTAATAAATAAAGTGAGACTAGAGCTAGACATATGTCATATGAAGGCACGGTATGCCCCACATGGAAAGAAATCCCTGTGTGTAGATAAGTAAAAACAGTGTAACAATAGAAAGTGGCCAATGGTGCAATCGATAAAAGTAATAAAATATACAGAATGTAACAATCAACATAGAATGAGTCTATTCTCTAAACATTGAATGAATCTATTCTCTGAACATTGTATCCAGCATAGGGAAATTCTTTAGTAACATTGTTACAGGTCTGGAGGATTCCAAACATCAAAAAAAGAATTATTCAGGAAAGTCTCAGTCTTAAGGTCCATGGTAGTGCCAAAAAGGTCCACTAGATGGCGTGAGTGTGTAGACTATAGGGGAAACAATGAAAAAGACACTGTGTAGTGGACCACATAAAGATAAAACATTTACAAATATTGAACAAGATAACCAGATAAAAATAGGGCAAGGCATAATTACATAGCAGTATTTACAGAAGGCAGACCAATTCATATCTTCATTAAGACCAAAGGGGGATAGAGTGTGTAATTTATCCGTCCAAAAACATTCCCTTTGTAGTAATTTAACATCATGGTTCCCCCCCCTAAGTTCTTTTTACTACCTCTAGTACAAGCCATCTCAGTTGTGAGGCTCTATGTCTATTAGTGTGGAAATGTTTACTCACTGATGTTCATACCTCTTTTTTTCTTCTGAGCCATCATAATTTGTGAGTCCGTTTGTGTTTCCCCAATTCCGACGTATTTTCGTTTAGTTTACCCACATATGCTTTGCCACATGGGCACTTAAGGAGATAAACAACGCTACTGGTCCTACATGTAGCATAGTCCCTAAGTTTGGTTTCCTTCCCTTTGAGGGGATGTGAGATACTTTTACCGGTTATGATGGCATTACACGCATGACAGTACGACAGGGATACGTGCCTATGGGGACTGCCTATAAATGATTGAGTGCTCGTTTTAGAGAGCAATAAATCGGTGCGTGTGAGTACCTGTGTACAATGGACATAGAAGCATTATATACTTCAATCCCACACAATGAAGAGGACTGTCGGTCATGGAACAGTACTGTTGGACTTGATATGACCATAAAATTGTGTACTTCATCCTTGATTTATTAACCATCTGTCTTTAAAGTAACTTTTCAGATTCAATGATTGTGGTATTTGCAGGTTCAAGGTACAGCATGGGCGCTATTTTGCGCCCGCACTTGCAAACTTTTTGTACCAACTTTGAAAAACTATTCATTTTCTCGAATAGCACGTTTAAACATCTTATACAGCAAGCACTATGTTAGGTACATAGACGATGTATTCTTTATTTGGGATGGTGAACAGCTAGCAGATTTGTGAAAATAAAAAACTTAAACATGTGCATTCCTACGTTAAAATTCACAGTACAATATGACTTTCACAGTGTTAAATATCTAGATGGATTAGTCACTAAAAAGGGTGACAATGGTTACAGACCTTTACACCAAAGACACTGATAGAAATACATGCTCTTGGCGTCTAGCCACATGCCAAAAATGTGATTAAGGGACTACCATTCAGCCAATTTTTGAGAATTCGCAGAACAGAATAGTACAGGAGGATGAACGTTGTTTGTGTAAACTAAGAATGGAAGAGATTAAACAGAGAATTTCTAGCACGAGGTTATGATGAAATACAATTATCCAGTGATCTAGCTAGGGCTCCAGCATCGATAGGGATTCCCTATACAGAAAGAAAAGGAGCATTTATGATACGACAGAATTCCTTTTGTATCTACCTACCACACTTTATCTGATAGTATATCAGAAGATCATTAGGGATAATTGGCGGATCATGCAATCCGATCCGACTATGGATCCTATTCAAAATCCCCCCCTGTTCTCCTACAAGAGAGCTAGAATATTGGGAATGTACTCACACGCACCGATTTATTGCTCCCTAAAACGAGCACCTCAATCATTTATAGGCAGTCCCCAAATAGGCACGTATCCCTGTCGTAACTGTCATGCGTGTAATGCCATCATAACCGGTTAAAAAGTATCTCACATCCCTCAAAGGGAATGAAATCAAACTTAGGGACTATTGTACATGTAGGACCAGTAGCGTTGTTTATCTCCTTAAGTGCCCATGTGGCAAAGCTATGTGGGTAAAACTAAACGAGAAATACGGCTCAGGATTGGGGAACAACAAACGGGACATCACAAATTATGATGGCTCAGAAGAAAAAAAGAGGTATGAAACATCAGTGAGTAAAAAACATTTCCACACTAATAGACATAGAGCCTCACAACTGAGATGGCTTTGTACTAGAGGTGAGTAAGTAAAGAAACTTAGGGGGGGGGAACCATGATGTTAAATTACTACAAAGGGAATGTTTTGGACGGATAAATTACACACCTATCCCCCTTGGTCTTAATGAGATATGAATTGGTCTGCCTTCTTGTAAATATGCTATGTAATTATGCCTTGCCCTATTTATCTATGGTTATCTTGTTCAATATGTAAATGTTTTATCTTATGTGGTCCAGCTACACAGTGTCTTTTTCATTGTTTCCCCTATAGTCTACACACTACAGCCTCTAGGGACCTTTTTGGCACTACCATGGACCTTAAGACTGCGACTTTCCTAATAATTCTTTTTTTGATGTTTGGAATCCTCAGACCTGTAACAATGTTACTAAAGAGATTTCCCTTGCTGGATACAATGTTCAGAGAATAGATTCATTCAATGTTTAGAGAATAGACTCATTCTATGTTGATTGTTACATTCTGTTATATTTTATATACTTTTATCGATTGCACCATGGGCACTTTCTATTGTTACACTGGTTTGTACTTATCTACACACAGGGATTTCTTCCATGTGGGGATACGTGCCTTCATATGACATATGTCTAGCTCTAGTCACTTTATTTATTAGCACTAGAACACTTTATATTTATTGTCCTTTGTGACTTTTTATTGTTCCTCCACATTATGGTATACACATCACTTTTATCATATATTTATATTGTACAGTATTTATTATTGTTTATCAATGATCTCATTGGTATGTGCTCTGCACCACCCACCAGGGGCAGTACCTTTTTAATTAGCACTAGGCTATTAAGCCCACACTGTGTTGCTGTTCATCACCTGATGAAGGGGTTGTTACCCCGAAACGTTGTTTGATTTGCTGATGTTTGCGTGTTAATAAACTATTCACCGTTTGGACTGCAAGTCTACCGTGATATTTTCTAGCTATTCGTTCCCTTGAAGTAGGGATTTTGGACTGTTTGCACACCCGCCTGGGGTCAGTGTGCATATGGACTTTGTTCTTATCTGTAAGTCAACACTGTTCCCACGGGCGTTCTATTATTCACAGGAAGGTGGGAATAAGTGTTCTCACATCCATGTGATAACAGAAACGATTTAGGTACCAATCTGTTTAGTGTCCCTTTAACATAATGGGCTACAATCCCTCTGTTGGGCCCCTACCGTGACTTTCCTTCAGTTAAGTAAGGGTGAGGCCACACTTAATGTGTGCAATTGTGCATGTGCACACGATTTGATGCATGATGTTGCTTGCACTGCGGATCCTGTGATATTTGGGTATTGGGAGCGCATGTGAATCGCACCAAAAATGGTGATCAATTTCAATGCGCTCTGATAAGCACAATGGACACCAGTGCACTAGTGTGGCCAGACCAAATGGCCAAGACTCGTGTGCACACGCCAATCGGATCGCAATTTGATCGCGCATTATAAATGGATTAGTTTAAAGTGTGGCCTAGCCCTAAAAGGCCAGTGGTAGGAGATTGTTTTTGTTTTGTAGCCCATAGGGAAGTGTTAGGTGGCCATACACATGCTATTTGTACAGCAGTGGACTAGACAGATTACATTGGTGTATGTCGGCACACATGCTGTGGGAACCGCATAGACATACCTGACCGATCCCCATACGCGGTATGGGATCGGTCTGTCATGTGGCCATACACGTTACAATGATCATTTCCATTTACTAGTAAGTAAAGGGACCTGATAACGACCCAATGAAAAAATTTCCACTTTCCCGACCGACTGTAGTGGCGACTCGGTCATAGTCCGGTCAGTTGGGAAAAGCCCATATACAGAGCGATAATGGGTATATCCCATTGGAACAACGGGATATGTCCATTATCGTTCGTATGTATTGCCATCTTTAGGAATAATATATTTAGTTTAGGGTCGTTTCTGGAGGGAAGCTTAAGCAGAAGCAACATTAGACTGTTTTTTTGTTTTTTTAATTTATATAGAATGTAGTTTTTTTCCACCTCCCTTCCTGTTCTGTTCTGTATGGTTTAACAAAATACATATTTCGCTGATACTAACTAATTTTTAAAAAACATTTAAGATTTATTTTCCCTGCTTTTTAAATTGAAGTCTAAATATATTATAAAACATATAATTTTTGCTCCAACCAGGAACTTCATCCCATCATTGAGAGTTGTGCAGTTGTGCGACATAACAAAAAGAAGATAGCTGTGTACTAATGGAGGTTGGTGGTCCATTTTACCAGCAAGGACAGCATGGTGAGTTTATATCGTATATAAGTCTGAATTTGATTATTGTAATGTGGAATAATTGTGATGTGCAGGTCTACATTGTTGTATCATGATGTATTCTACCAGAACTCTACCATAAACAAGCACCCAATCAGCACTTACCTACAATAAGGAAATTGTCAGTCTAAGTTATGCCATGTGGTTTAAAAGTACGTAGGATAAAGGGTCCAGAACTGAAGTGTTTGCCTGGTTTACTGACGTGATACAAGTATCTAATTGCCAGAGGAGCAACCGCAGGGGGGGGGGGGGGGGGGGGCAAATCTTCTTATTTTTCTCATGGCAAATATAAGCCCCCTCCCAGAAAACCACTGTGGATGAAGACGGATAGGGGCCCCATTATGTTTTGTCTCTACTTACGCCACACGAGATGATATACAAATGCATATATGTATAAAAGGTGCTGTGTTAGTTAGATTAGGGGGTAATCCTTAAAATTCCTATCCTATTAGAGATGCAAATTTTGTTTGTGCTTTTTGTTTGTGAAGGTTCTATTCATCCACAGGCATGGTATATCTGTGTATTCAATTAGATCAACTGGACTTGAAATGTAGTTCTTGAAGACGTTTCGCTAGTCATCCGACTGGCTTTTCGCTCAGATTATGACTTGTACAGAATCTGTGGCAATTATGTAACCTGGAAAATTCCAATTAGCATATCACAGCCAGGTGTAAGGGTTGTGTGATTGGATAGTGGCTAAGAGGTGTTATAGGAACGCCCAGAGTAAGGTGTTAAAACGCATTGTACATGGCAGACAGTTTGTGCTTTTAATCTGCAGCATCTAATATAGCCATGCCTCCTGACCCGGACAATTGTAATGTTGCAAGAGTAAAACTACATGGAATTAGGCCTTTCAGGAGATTCAATAAAAGTTCTTTATTCATTTAAAATGGTGCTAATTTTGCCCCAACCAATCAAGAACTATTGTAACATTGAAGCTAACATCTGATTGGTGGGGCACAAAATTAGCACCATTTTTAAACGATAAGAACTTTTATTGAATAACCCCCTTTATGTATTAAGACTACAGGAATTGATCTAGGGATTTGAGCGTGTGATTGCCTCTAAATAAAAGCTGGTTTGGGTGCTGATAATAATATTGGTGGGGTGGCATAGTAGGCTCTATGGGCCAGTTGGGTCATATATAATGTACACTGTAAATTTTCCTACTGGTGTGTAAAATCATATTGGCCTCTCCCTCTTAGTGTTAGCACCCACTGTTAAACATCACCCACTCCTAGCAACAATAGTCTTAGCTGTATTTATACACCAAACAAAACTGTGCAACAAAAATACTTCCATTTTACAGTTTAAACTGTTGACAACTTCAAACTTTTGCTATATATAGTTTGCACGTGATGATGCCATGTTATTATCTATATCTATCTAGCTATCATATCTATCTATCTATCTATCTCTATATATATCCTTATATTATATGAATATATTTATATCTTTTTGCATTGAGTTTTTAGGACGCTACCAATGTGGTGGAGAGTAATATGATATTACATATAGGAAAGTTGTATATGTTGTGTGTGCTGACCATCAGTAATGTATATAAGAATGCCGTGGACTTATTAGGTACAACACAAAATATAAAAAATATACATACGTCTTACTAAAGGGTGAGATTCCTATTTCAACATGGATGGTCAAGGCAGCTTATTAAACCACACCCCTGTGTTGCTCCATTGTGAAAGGTAAGTGTTAATCCAAAAAAAGTTCGTCTGGATGTGATGTGTATTGTAATGGACATATACACAACGGCTCCTTATATACCACCATTCCATCTGCAGATGGTTGTCATTTAGTGATATAAAAGAGAGACATCCCTGCCCTCTATGGCTAGGAGGAGAGAAGTGGTGTAGTGTGTGCTTTGGAAGGATATTGACTGCAACACAAGATCCTTGTGATAAGATCGTGTTTACCAAACTCTGAGGCAAAAAGATAAGTGTACACCAACTTACCAGGGACACACAATATACAGGCCTGGGTCACATATTCAAAGAGTGCACCATAGACAGCGACACCCCTGATACTGATATTTTATGTGGAGGACTGTTTATGTTAAAAAAAGACTCAATGAACCCCAAAAGATCAACAAATTAGAACAAAAAAGGGGGGGGGATTCAGTTTTATTCATAGACTCCCAATACCATTGTTGGTACAATGGTATTCGGAGTCCTAGGAATAAAAACTGATCCCCCCCCCCTTTTTTTTTAATTTGTTGATCTTTTTGGGTCATTGAAGTTTTTATCTAGGTGTTCCGGTGTGGAGCACGATTTGATAGTCAAGATTGGGATCCGGAATATCACCTGTTATTTCAATAGTAATTTTATAATAATTTTTGAGGGGGGCTTATTGTTCTTTGTATGAACCGGTTTATGTGCACTGTCTGCTTATGTGGAAGACCACCAGAGAACTTACTGTATGCCATGCTACCATAATTCTTCCATAAATAAAGCAGTGACTGGTACAAAATTGGTGGCAGCGGTTGCTGGAATACTTGTAAGGACAATAACTTACCTGCCCTCCGCGCTCCGCGTCCTCCCAAGAGGGCGGTGCCCCAGCTCCCGTCGCAACCGACGTCAGCGTGAAGTCACGGAAGTGCCGACGGAAAGTTGCGTGTCGCTAGTGACGTCACGGAAGGGCGCCCAGGCGAAGATTTAAAAAGAGCGGAAACATCAGGCATATGCCAGAAAATAGCATCGCTTGACTTTCAGCTGGTGGCTGGGTTTCCCTGCAACTGTTTGTACCCTAGTTTCCATGGCTTCCTGATTGCCTTCCTGCCTTTTCCAGTTGTCCTTGCTATGAACTTTGTGCCTGGATTCTTCTAGTATTATTGGAACTTATTCATTCACTCCATATTTGTTGAGTTTGTTCCTGTGGCTTGCCGTTCCGGTGGTGTCGACTTCCTCGTTGGTCCCGACTTCGCAATGTCCTCTTGACAGGTCACCTTTACAGTATTTTCGGGCATGACCCACCCCGAGGAAGCGGCACTGGGACTTGGGGAAGAGATCCTGGAAGGTCATGGCGGCTCATGGATGCATTAGAAGCCAGCAGAAAGATAGGAAGGGCATTAGACACGCTGCTTGCACGCGCGCCCAACCGCACCCCTACAGCTGGCGCTGCCTCAGTGGCCCACTTCCTTAGCCACCTATGAAGAACCACAGGGAGCCACGTATGCCTCCTCCTCCATGCTATAATGGAGACCCTCAAAACCTTGCAGACGGCTCATTCAACCAATGCCTGATCCAGTTGAACTCCAACTTCCGACTTTGTGTCAGACCGTTGATAAAGGTGGGATAATAATGACTTGCGAAGGTAAACCTTGGAATGGGCCTCACATCTTTGGGACGAAGAATTCTCCGTGGAAATGAATACGGGGAGTTCCTGGCCTCTTTAAAAACCATATTTGAGCCCTGGGGACGATCTACCTACAGACCTTCTCGCCTCTTTCCATGGCTGCAGCGGTTCTCATGGAATAATGAAGCGCATATTGGCAAGGCCTGTTCTGACAAGCTTAAAGATGACCTGGTTTCTAGAGACTTACCTAATAACCTAGTGACACTCATCTCCCTCTCAGTATCAAAATAGATACGAGGCTTAGGAGCGTTTCATTCTGGAAGAAAGAAGGGGCAGATTTCCCCCTTTGGCTCCCCGCTTCACGCCCTCCTCAGACTTAGCTGCGTATTTTCCTCAACAGTAGAACTATGCAGATAGAGGGCCACCTTCTAGAGAGGAAAAACTTGGAGGCGCACAGCAGGCTTATGCCTCTTAAGTGGAGGAAGGGGTCATTTCGCAAAGAAATTGCTCCCTCAAACGGGAAACTCTCGGAAAATCTCAAGCCTAGATCAAGATGGGTGGACTCATCTGGGCAGAATCCTAACATCACCTACAAGGATTATTCCTGTTTTTTCTTCAAGTTCTTCTCAAATTAAAACCACCACAGGTCTTGGAACTCCTGGCGTCCTTGACCAGGAAGAGGATGGAAAATTCATGGGACCACAACTTTGCCAAACAAGCTGAATATTCCCTATTACCACTACCCAATCCTCTCTTTGTATTTCCATTGACAACAACCTTCCCTCTGATGTTATTTCCATGACTCATACGTATCCAGGGAATTGTCGGGTCTTCCATAAAGAGGAAATCTCATGTCTTATTACCGATTGCCTCCACGGCCCTTGTGCTTGGTCTCCTTGCTCCACCTTCATTACCCTCACCATAGACTGGCATACTACAGCATAGCACACGGAGTCCTACTGCCAGACCTGAGGTGCATTTCCCTGCTTCAATAATTCCTGTTGGTTCGTGAACCGCGAATGCCCTACATGACAATATCAAGAATTTGTTTAGACGTCTTTTGTAAAAAATCAGCTGAAACTCTCCCATCTCACCGACTGTATGACTGCCCTATTGAATATCCCAGGTTACGTTCAACCACAGAGGATCGTACTATCCTCTTTTCCCCATCCGAAAACGAAATCCATGCAAGGGAAATTATATTCAGGACATTTAAAACGAGGTTCGTTCGACCTCCACTTCACTGCTGGTGCGGATTCTTTTTTGTGGAGAAGAAGAGGATGGGGGCTTCGCCCCTTGCCATCATACAGAGGACTTAACAGATAACATTAAAAACCGCTACCCTCTTCCCCTGATTTGCCTGGTGTTGTTTGAGAATTAAAAAATGCCGTATCTTTTCCAAACTAGACCTCCGTGGGGCTATAATTTGATTCTTCGCATGTCAGGGGGATGGTGGAAAACGCCTTCAAACATCGTGATGGACATTACGAGTACCTGGTGAGTTGCCCTTGGCCTCTGCAATGCTATCGCGTTTTTCAGGAATTTGTAAACTACCTGTTTCCGAGATCTTTGGGTCGCTGTTGTAGTGGTCTATTTGAGACATCTTAATATTTTCTGAAATGAAACGTGCACTTTCCACAGAAATTCATGTATAAAAGAAGTCCTATCTGTCTCGTCAAAATTCCTTGTACACCCAAACTTGAAAAGTGATCTTGAATGAAGTCTCCAAATTCCCTTTCTGGCTACATAATTATCAAAGAGAGGATTTGAGAGGACCAATTCAAGATTGCTGCCAAAAGAATGGCCTATACCTCCCTCTACCAAAGCTGTTTTCAAAGATTCATTGGCTTCGCAATTATTATAAGACAATTCATCAGGGAATTCTCCTCCCGTATATCTCCTATTCTCGCCCTTATCAATCTTATCAAGAGGGGGTAACCAATCTCTTGGGACACCACAGGCTTTGGGAAGCTTCAAATCCTTAAGGACTCATTTCTTCTGCTCCTATACTTAAACATGCTAACCTATTCTTCCATTTTCTTGAGGATCGATGCATCCAATATGGAGTGGGCAAATATTATCACAAAAAACATGGAGCGGATGGCCAAACTTCACCCCTGTGATTCTTTTTCTAAAAAATTTCAGCATCAGAACAGAATAGATATCGGAAACCGTGAACTTCTGCCATCAAACTAGTCTTGAAGAATGGAGACACTTCTTGGAAAGGTTTATACTCACCCTGTCACTATTTTTCAGATCATAAAAATCTCGAATTCATCAATCACTTAAAAAGGATGAATCTCAAGCAGGCCCGTTGGGACACTATTCTTCTCCGGCTTTCAACTTCATTATCACTTTAGGCCTGGTACTAGAAACAAAAAGCAGATGCCCTTCTAGGAGTTTCCTTGCCTCTGAAGTATCCTCTGATCTAGAAGAACCCATCATACCTTCCTCCAGAGTCATGCCTCTCTGTCTACTCCGCTGTCTACTCAGCTTTTATCCGTCAATCCTCCGCACGATTCATACTCCAATCGGTTTGATTATATCCCTCCAGAACACAGTAACAATCCTCAAACAGAACCCACAAGACCTAAACATGACGTCATCCTGGAGTTAATTAAAACCTTACAACCTCCTTAATCGTCTGGTTTTGGTGGCCGTCCATGACAAAAAGACGTTTAAAAGACTATGTTCAGCATTGTGTAGTCTTATACATCTAATTACGACCATCCTGTCCCCCCGGACTTCTGAGACCTTACCGATTCCCTTCACACCCATGGACTATCTGCTATGGAGTTTATTAGTGCTGAACTTCCCCCGTCTAAAGGAAATATTCATTGGGTTGTGATGGATCGCTGTAGCAAATGGCACACTTTGTTTCTCTCCCACGGTTCCCTCTGCTTCCTGAAAACTGGCTCAACTTTCATCACCCACATTTTCGCCTTATGGGTTTACCTGCCCAAAATAGTCTGACCGGGGAACCCAATTTGTTGCAAAATTCTGGGAGAGCCATTGCCCAAATCTAGGAGTTTCACTCACGTTCTCTCTGCCTATCACCCTCAATCCAATGGGACCAGCTGAACGACTTTAATCAGGACTTGAACAGTTCATCATTGTCACGTTTCCTTTGCCAAGAGACTGGTCGGAACTTTTACCTTGGGAGAACTTCCCCCATATAATGCACAATTCTCTACTGGTAGATCACAATTTCTGACTGTGTAGGACAACCATCCCTTAGCCTTCCACAAGATTTTCTTTCTTAATGATAGAGTCCCAGCAGCCCAATGACCATGAGCTCACATCTCTGCCATTTGAGTGCTACCAAATCACATTAGACAAGACCTTCCTAATGATTACAGAAGTCATACTCTGATAAAAAACGCAGACCTTCCCCTCCTTACTCCATCGGAGATTCAAGTTTGGCTCTCTACTAATGAAGATTAACTTAAGCTCATCTCCCAAATCGCCTAAGTCATTTGGTCCTTTTCACCATAAGGCAAATAATCAACCCCTTACCGCCTTTCGGTATCTCTGCCTCCCAGATGAAGATTCCTAATGTATTCAGTGTCCTTACTAAACCTGATGATATCTAACCACTTTTCTTCTCCTCATTCCACCCATATTCCTATTTGGTTAATGGCCAAAAAAGAATAGAAGTAGAGAAGATCTCGATTCCAGATTTTCCAGAGGAACCCTACATATCTTATCCAATGGAAGGGGCTTGGGCCTGAAGAGAATGTTCCTGGTCAAACATGTGGAGTACGTGCTCCTTATTTACTTCAGAAATTCTACAAGGACTTTCCACGAACCGGACACGATGGTCCTGAGGCCCCTCCTGGGGAAGGGGGGTACTGGTACAGTGTAAGGACACATACTTACCTGATATGCCGCTCCGGTCCATACAGATGGCGGCGCAAGTTCTCCCGTCGCACCGACGTCAGCACGCCATGCGCGTGACGTCAAGGAAGTTCGATGAATGGTGCGTTGACGCTAGTGACGTCACGAAGTGCCGCCCAGATTGAAAAAGAGTCGGAAACTCAGGCATAGCCCGAAACAATAGCACGCTTGCCTTTGGCTGTGTGGGTTCCCTGCAACGTTTGTACCTAGTTTTAATTGGGTTCCTGGATGTAGCCTATCCTGCTTTCCAGTTGTCCTTGCCTATGAACTTGTGCCTGGATTATTTTCTAGTATTATTGGACTTTATTCCTCACTCCATATTTGTGAGTTTGTTCCTGTGGCTTGCCGTTCGGTGGTTGTCTCGACTCCTAGTTGGTCCCGACTTCGCCTGTCCTCTTACAGGTAACCCTGTACACAATACCATTTATTCTCCCGTTTTCTCTGTATGTTTGTTCTCTGATTAAGCTATTGGAGTCTGCTACTTGATTTAAATCTCCTGTCCTTGTACTGCAGATGAAATTCCCAATTCGACTCGGGCATATTTATAAACAAGCTTTATCTTTTCTGCAACACGCTTTCCAGCAATTTTGCAAAAATTGCAAAATGGCTTACACCCCGCAATGCCCCTCTGAGGACGCGACCACTGCTGCGATCCTTTCCAACATCCCTCCCAGCCAGTTTCGGTATTGTATTAATGCATCGCAAATAAGTGCAAGTTATCACTGCAAAAGATAGTTTTAAAATTCCGCTGCACATTGCGGCCGAAAACATTTAGCCACAATGCTGTCTCCATTATAAATATGGAGGATATCGGTATTATTTCCGCAGACTGTGCGGCAGTAATTTTACAGTGCTAATTTCGGAGTTTAGAAATATGGCCCTCAGTCCTCAGTAGCTCTACCAGGCCCAATTGCCAAACATATTTTTAAACCTGATCATTTTAATGGGGGTTAAAACTGGGGGTGGTTAACTAGGGAGTGGACTGATTGGCTAGAAAAATTTAAAGTGGCAGTCACTATTAATGGTTGGGATGAGGTATTTGATTGCAGTCCTTAGCCTTTTGCTTAGTGGTAAAGCCAGGAGTCTACCAAGGATTTACTGTAATACTGAAATTAAAAAGCAGTTTTGTATTAAAAAATTGTTCTGAAGCAATTTTCTTTCAAGGAGATCTGTATAACAGACGATATAAAGCGATAAACCATTTTTTTTTAGGTAGCCTGGGAATGAGAAATGTTTTGTTATACGTTTAGATTATTATGGCAATGCCTATATATTAACATGATGCTGTGAGGTACCTTCTGTTATAATGTATGAGGTTACCATCACAACACTTGAATCCTAATAAGTATTAACCTAGCTGTTAGTTTCAACCACACAGTGTAGCAGGATTGCCTGCTGGGTCTACTCTCAGACTGCAGGATAGCCTATTTTTTTTTGGTTCCCTCTGGAAGCTGTGACTGTCGGGGTAACAGTTTAAAATATACCGGTGTAAAAAAAACATAGTAACATAGTAATTGATGTTGAATAAAGGACACATGTCCATTCAAGTCCAACCTATTCACTTGTTTTTGTTAACCATTCCTAACAGTGGATCCAAAGGAAGGCAAAAAAAACAGCTAAAAAAAAGGGTGGGAAAAAAATTCCTCCCTGACTCCAAATGGCAATTGAAATTTCCCGGGATCAACCATATCTACTGTAAAATGTATGATACCAGTAGTCTCAATATTTTTAGTTTTAAACTTATCCAGGCTATTTTAAGCTATTCATGAACTTGCCATTACCACATCTGCTGTGTGGGCAGTTCGCACTGTAAAGAAACCTTTCCTAACTTGAAGCTGAAAATTTCTTTTCTTCCAACATTAAAGGCTGTCCACAAGGCCCGATATAAATAGTAACATAGTAACATTAGTAATAAGGTTGAACTACGACATCTTCCCTCAGTCCAACTATTCACCTTTTTTTTTTTTTTTTTAACCCTACCTAACAGTTGATCCAGAGGAAGGCAAAAAAACCAGCTAAAAAGTGGGAAAATAATTCCTTCCTGACACCAAACGGCAATCGGAAAGTTATCCCTGTCGATCTAACATGATTATATCATTAATACAAGTAATTCTCAATATTTTTTAGTTTTAGAAACTTATCCAGGCCTTTTTTAAAGTTATTCATGAACTTGCCATTACCACTCTGGGGAAGACGTTTCCACAGTTTCCACCGTTCTCACTGTAAAGAAACCTTCCTAACCTGAAGATGAAACTCTCTTTCTTCCAACCTTAAAGGATGTCTACGAGTTCTGATATGACTATTAGTAAACCAATGCACAGAGAGTTCATTGTATGGGCCATTAATATATTTGTATAAAGGTTATCATGTCCCCACGCAAACGTCGCTTCTCCAATGTAAACAGCCCTAACTTGTTCATCTGCCGGCATATTCAAGCCCCTCCATTCCCCTTATTATTTAGTTGCCCTTCTCTGACTGCCTCATTTCCAAGATGTCCCCTTTTGATATGGGATTCCAAAACTGCACCGCATATTCCAAATGAGGCCTTACCGTGCCTTGTAAAGAGGGAGAATATATTTTTCTCTCTTGATCTATTCCCTCCTTTTATACAAGACAATATCTTGCTAGCTCTAGCCTGTGCTACCTGGCATTGTTTGCTAAGCTAAGTCTGTTATCTCCACGAACCCCCCAAATCTTTTTCCATTCAGATGAACTAACACGAGTTTTATGGTGTAGGTGGACAGGGATTATTAAATCCCAAATGCATCAACCTTAACATTTATCAACATTGAATCTCATCTGCCATTCTGCTGCCCATTTTGATAATCTATCTAGGTCTGCTTGCAGCACTTGGCACATCATTGGAAGTTTCCAAAGCTCTAATAATTTAGTGTCATCAGCAACACTGAGACTTGCTCTCAATGCCCCCTTCTAAGTCATTATAACAGAATATAAACAGAAGCGGCCCCAGTACGGAACCCTGAGGACTCCGCTTAGAAACTTTAGCCACATAGATGTAGCTCCATAACCACCACTCTCTGTGTTTCGGTCCAATAACCAGTTCTACTATCCGAACACAATGTTTTCTTCAAGACCAACAGTCCTCAGTTTATATCATTAGTCGCCTATGTGGCACAGTATCAAAGTTTGCAAAATCCAAATATACCCAATCCACTGCTGTGCCTGAATCTAATTTCTTAATCACTTCTTTCATATGACCTATTCGTGAACAATGCACAACATAATATATTGTATAAGGTGATCTATCTACCACGCAACATCGCTTCCTCCAATGTAAACAGCCTAACTTGTCTAATCTGGCCTGCATAGTTTTCAAGCCCTTCCATGCCCTTTTTATTTTAGTTGCCTTATCTGAAAAACTGCTTCTATTCAGATGTACCTTTGTATATGGGATTCCAAACTGCACTGCATATTTTAAATGAGGCCCTTACCAGGCCTTTTGTAAGAGGGGAGAAATAATCTTTTTCTCTCTTGAATCTATTCTTCTCTTTATACAAGACAATATCTGGCTAGCTTAGACGTGGTGGACTGTCTTCTAGCATTGTTACTATTGCTAAGTCGTTATCTACCAGAACCCCCAACTGCTCTTCTCCATGACAGATTCATTAACAAAGAGTATTTATGAGTGTAGGTGGCACAGGGATTATTAAATCCCCAATGTAGCATACCTTACATTATCAAAATCCATGAATCTCTCTGACATTTATGTCCCCATTTTGATAATCTATCTAGGTCTCTGCTTGCAGCACTGACATCAACTAAGCTCTGCCATAGTTGTGTCATAAGCAAACACAGAGACCTTGCTTCTCATGCCCCATTCTAAGTCATTTATAACAGATAAAAAAGAAGAGTGGCCCCAGTACCAGAACCATGAGCACTCCACTCTCTGATTGCGATCAATAACCAATTCTCTTACGATTGAACAAATGCTTTCTTCTAGGCCAACAGTCCTCAGTTTATATATATGTCGCCGATTGAGTGCCGTATTCAAAAGATTTTGCAAAATCCAAGTACATCACATCCACTGCTGTGCTGAATTACTTCTTCTAAAAACCAATAAATTTTGATATTGATATTACGTTGTCTAATTGTTTAACATGTACCATATCTCATCAGCAATGTGAGTCTCTATAATGAAAACGATGTACAAACAGTTTAGCAGATAGCCTTTTGGAGCCTCCTTAAACCCACTTCAGTCCTGATTACCGGTCACACATTCATAGTCTTCATCTTTTTACCATTTATATACTTAAAAACATTTTTGGGGTTGGACTGCTGTTCGGAATATCCGTATTTCATGTTTATTTTGCTAGTTAATTTCTTGTCTTATTCACTTTGACTCCGGGTAGCTTTCGCCTCTGATTTCCAAATTTTTAAAAGTCTTTTTTCTTTTTTTCCATTTCCCTTATTACTGGCATTAAGCCATGCCAGGAGAGGACCTCATTTTTTTACACGTGTTCCCTAAAGGTACAGATTTTAGAAAGTTTAATAGTGTAATTATCCCCTAGAGAGTTGGTCCACATCAGCCAGGTATCTTACCTAGAAACAGATTCCCCATTCTAGGAACCGTGATCCGTTTAACACATAATTAGCTTTCTTCTTAAAGTAAAAAGTTTTTGTTAACCCATGTGCACTTAGTTTTTGAAACCTAAGTAAATGACACTATATCAATGTACTATTCCCTAGCTTTCACTTACCTTCATTCTCCAAAATGAGGCATCAGGGTTATTAGAATACCAGAGCCTCCAACACTGGCATTCTGGTCTAGGACTTCCATCTGTAAACAACTTGATGAAAAAGTCTATAGGAAATTGTAAGAAATTTTACCTTTTGAGGTGTGGATGTCCCCTTACTCCAACTAGTAGTCAGGGTATGTAAAAATCCCCCCCATAACCGAACAATCCCCATACAGCAGCCTTCAGCCAAACTGCATATGTGAGATTCATTTCCCCTCTTCCCCTGGCATTTGGCGCTTAAAATACCCCAACAATTTAATTACCCTTGCTCCTGTACACAGTATACCATATGTTTCTGCCATATCGTTTACTACACCCACTATTCCATCTTTTAATTTGGCTTCAATCTGGTTTAAACATACATACCATCCCCCTCCTTTCTTTAAACTCTGTGCACTGTCTAAAAAGGAGTATCCTCGATATTTCTGTCCAGTCGTTGTGAATCATTTAGCAAGATTCTGCTATGCCATCACATCATTACATTTCTCTATAAGCATATTTCAATTCCGCGTTTTTCCAGCAGGACTTCTTGCATGTGTAAACATTAATTTTGATATAATTGATTTACTTTCCTACTGGTACGTACATGCTCTTCTTATCCTTATGGCTCCCCTCCCGTCTCCTCGCTCCGTTGTGATAGCCCCCTGATCCCTAACTCTCTAATCATCCCTGTGTAGTTCAACGTTACCCGCCCCCATACCTAGGTTTAAAATCTCCTCCAAACCCCGAGCCATCTTCTCCCTCCAAACGCTGCCACCATCTCATTGAGGGCAATCCGTCTTACAAAGAGCTGAGCTCAGATTCCTCTCCAAACCCAAACTCATCTCCTTACACACCTCTTAGCCAATCATTTATACTCCTAAAGCTACCGGTCTTATATCCACTATATCCAACTAGCAAAAATACACACACATAGTTTCATTGTTGCACGAGGACACACATATAATACTAGCAAAAGTGTGCCCATAGGTGACAATGGAAATTCTGTGGTGTGTATGTTTTGACTTTACTATGTGTAGGATACTGGTGGCTATAGAAATCTTTACACAGGTATGTTTAAACTGTTACTTGACAGTCACCAGGATCCAGGGAACCCATTAGGATAATCATGCTGGTTGAAAATTATTTACCCAGGAAATCCTGGACACCACATGTGGTTGAAACGGAACATGCTTGTCATACTTATTAGTATTCACCACTGCAAGTGGAAACATTTATAGCCCGCTATATTATGACTTGGGAGCACAGGATACTGATGGATCAGGTTTAAAAAAGGTTTGGAATTGGGCCTGGTAGATCACCCAGTCTAATTGGGCGTTCATCAGCAGTACAAGGACAGAGGATTAAATCAATACTATCAGTAGCAGCCTCCAGATTAAAGGACATGTCCAACCCAAACAAAAACTTTAAACCCAATTATGGCACTCCACAACGGTAGTTTTAAAAAATCCCTTAATCTCTGCTCCTTATGGTTCCCTGTAGTGCTTGTCCAAAGTCAGAAAAACTGAGGGAGTAGTAGCTGTCCTCCAGTCCAAAAGGTTTTCTGCCTCTCCTTTGACCCTCTGAGAAGACAGTGGCATGAGAAGGGGAGACCTTCCCCCCCTTCCCACCCTCCTGATCCCTCCTTGGCTGCCATAATGTTAGTGTGAAATATTGTATTATATTGCAGGGCTCCCTCCACCCAAACAACTATATAGGAAGTGTGGAAATAGAATCCGAACTGTACTTACAGATCCTTACTCCCAAAGCATGGCAGCCCCACGGTGTAATTGTTGTTCTCAGCGAATCACAGCCACGGCTACCGGTCCAGCCCCCTGCTCTTACTTCTAGCAAGCAGGGAAGCAGATCAGAATGAAAAATGGTGGAAGGGGCTGTAAGTAGAGTGGATTCTATTTTTACACATCTAAAATAGCGGATGGGGGGTGGGAGGCGATGCTGAATAGATCAAAAATTAATATTGAGGATGAAGATGCCCTTTAATACAGAAAAACAATATACAGAGAAAACAGGAGAATAAATGGTATTTCAGTACCACGCCACTAATATGTACCAGGAATTCCACGTTTTAAGGGGAATATTTATGGTAGCATGGCAAACAGAGGGTTTACTCTGGTGTCTGGCACAAAGCAGAAAGTGCACTCACTTTTAATCAATATATAAATCAGTTTTAATTACATTTAACAGTAAGATTGCAACGACTTTAAATAAACCAAAACATAAAAAGTTTCCCCACATAACATGGGCAGTAATGGAGTAGTCCCCTGCATTATGGTACACAACTTTGAATACTACCAGGTCTGATATATTGTGAGTTCCTGGTAAAGTGGTTGTACACTTATTGTTATCTTAGGGTTGTATCAAATAAGGTAAATTGTCCAATAATTGGCATCCCAACAGGTGGTAACAGGGATTCTTATAAAACCGATCTTGTGTTTCAATATCATCCAAAAAGATCCATCCCCACACCACAATTTACTTTCACTTATCTCTCCTACCATAGAGAGCGAGGGACGTCTTGTCTTTTATTACGCAATGATTAACCCTGCATGCTGAACGGTGGTATATAAGCGAGCCTTGGTGTCTATGTCCATTACAACAACATCATCCTAGTAGCAGACAGAACCTTTCGGATTACACTTCCTTAAAATGGAGGGCCGACACAGGGGTGTGGTTTAACCTCCATTTGACCCATTCCATTTTAAAAATAGGGATTTCAGCTCTGTAAGTAGTTAACGTAGGTTTGAATATTTTGTCTTGTGCCTCAGATAAGTCAGTGCGATACTTTATATACATTTACTGTGGTCATTTAATGGTAATAGTGAGAAATGCCCACCACACATACAGATGCACTACTATATGTAATATCCTATATTTCCCCCACCTCATGGTATCTCTAAAACTCAATGCATTTCTCCTAGAAGATATAATATTATTTTATAATATTAAGGGAATATATATATGTTTGATTTTTAAAGAAGGCCTAGGAGTGCACCTTGTTCTGCTCACATATGATATTCCATATCTCCAATGTAGCACCAGGATTGAGAACTTCATTGTGTGCATGCATTACTGACTATTTAAAAACCAACAATGGTCAACAATATTTCTGAATCTCAATTTTCAACAAAACGTGGTAAACTGCATCTGGATGCAACTTCTTCGGGTCCTAGCGGCATTGGCAAATCTCAATCGAAAATAATCTTCAAAGACATAATAGCTAAAGTAGCTAAGCGGAAATATCTAGGACAACTTATTTGGATATAATCTAGGTTTTAACAACATGGACTTAATAAATATAGTTTAAAATCCCATTTCAAATTTCAATCCCTTTGGTATTTGGACCATCTTAGGAGCCAATATACAGCACGTTATTTCAATTGATGATTATATCACCCACTCTTGGTTTATTTCTAACAATTTCAATCCCTTGTATGGAGCATTCATTAACATCACCCCATTTACATTGTTACGAAAAAAATGTCTACCTATAGGTGATTTTTGATTCCGTTTCAATCCCTCCTAAATGTCTCCGCTCTTTCTTTTAATGTTTTCTTGGTCCTCCCTATGTACTGCTTTTTGCCATGTTAATTCCAATTAAATATTATAACATATTAGATGCAAATTTTAATAGTAAGATTGGAATGTACAGATCAATGGGAACCAAGAACTGGTAATGATCTTTAAGTAATGACTTTAATTGTTAAATAAAAAAGAACAGGAAAATAATAAAAATAAGCAGGGCAGATAACAGAAAATCAAAAAGAAAGTGATAGTGTACATAGAAAGAAAGAAAAAATGGAAGATAAAGGACTAAAAACCTTTAGATAAAAGACTTCAAAAATAAAAATAAACGATAGAAAAAAGATACTAGAGAAAGAAAAGAAAATATAATAATTAAAAATAAAATATCAGGGACACAAAATGGGATTTGATCATGATAAAAAGTCTATAGATGGTAAAAGACAAAGGGAATGTAATGTGAAAGAGAAACCAAAAATTATATGAAATCCATATTAAAGAAAACTAGGAAACCAGTATAATGTACAAGTGAGAATACATTCAGGAGAGATAGTCCACATTCAAAAATTCAATGATGACAATAGGAGCAGCACAACAGGAAAGGGTCCTTTTTTTTAGGGCGAAACAAAGAGGCAAGGAGTCAATGCGCATAGGACGACAGAGACAGTTGGGACGTCAAAATATGCACCGGGGGAAACGAGCGAGCAGGTAGTTCTTTAACTTCTCAATTGGGGGGACTCTGATTGTTTATTAAAAAAGGAAGTAAGACACAGCTCTGAACTTCCGTTCTTCATTAAAAACCCAATTCCAAAAATGAGTTTAATATGAGTGGAGATATCTTTAAATGTAATTGGGCCTCTCGAAGATGAGCAATGATGAGAAACCGATGGCTATCGTGGTTTTAAATATGGCGATTAGAAAGTTGTCTCTGATAAGGGAAATCTTTTCTTCGAAAACGCATCAGGACACGCTGACCAGGAACTCAACCACAGGTTTTTAAATGTTTGAATAAAAATATAAAATTTTAGATATTTATCTTTACTCTGATATGTTACGCGGTGCAGCCTGAAAACAGAAATCATTACTGGGGTTATTCAATAAAAGTTCTTATCGTTAAAAAATGGTTTGATTGAATCTTTCCGATTGTGTATAATTAGCAGCAGGAGGAGCCTGTAGGCAGCATGCTATGGTTGATTATATAACACTCTTCAAAAATGGCATGGAAATGCCCCTTATTCTGTGATGGGGGGTGGTAGCTAAATGGCATGTAACAGCGTATTTCTGCGGGGTTTCTAAAAAAGGGCAGCGCCGTGGAGACTGCTCCGGGGGGTGGCAGTTCAGTGATAGGCTGTGAGGCAGTCACAGCCGACACTGACTGCCTTACCCGGAAGTGCGCCCGTGGAGAGATCAAGGAAGGGTGCATGTGTAAAATGTGTAAGTGCAAGTGTAAAATATCAGTCGTGAGACGATTTTTTAAAAGCTTTTCTATAAAATGATGTCAGCTTTTGGGGGGGTATTCTAACATATAGTTATTGGAGAGAGGGTGGACATTCCCTTTAAGGGTGCATCCATATCATGAGAATGTCATGAAGCTCTGGACTACAAGCAGTCCCTTGCCAAAGCATGAAGATGTCGTCAATATATCTCTTGTACATGGCTATTTCTGTATCAACTTTGACATAAATTTTTCTTCATACATTCCATGTAAAAAATCACAAAAAAAGAGGGGGGGGCTACGCTGGAGCTCCTAGCTGTTACAGAGAGAGACAGTATTACCAGAGAGTTGCACTCGGCATCTGCCTTTTCACACCACCTTGTTATATGCCTTTAAATACATTATAATCAATGCATGAAATGGTTCCATGTGGTCTGTGTATTGAAAAATTGCTTATTGTCCTTGTTCTTTATATTTATTGTGCAGAGAAAAAAAACATTACTGCCAGAAGACAGTAATGATCACCTTGTCCAACTGAAAGTGGCGGGCAAGTATTATAAGGTAAATATGTGTATTTAATTTCAAACAAATTACCTGTTTTTTGAGAAATACTCTTTAGACCCAAAACTGCTTCAAAATAAAAACAATGGACCTGCTTAAAAGTAAGTATAGTAATTAAAGGGCATGTCCACCCCATGGAAATTTTTTTGCCAATAGTAGCTCTTCTTCCCCCAGCACACCGCTATAATAATTTTTCAGAAAGTCCCCCAAACTCTACTTACCTTCCCTCTGTCATCCCTGCTGTACTGCCTGGCCCCCTGCTTGCATGAAAGCAGGGGGCGGACCGAAGCCAATCAAGAACCAGAATGAGGCTTTCAATCTCATTTTAAGCTAGGTACACAAAAGCACACACACACTTGACATAACGGTTATCGGGCTGTATTTTATGGCAGTGTGTGTAGCTTCTTTCCGGATTCAAGCGTGCGGCTTCTGTCTGAAATTTTCTCTCGGATCTATCTGCGTGTCTACCATAGGGGAGTCGCCATTGGCATGACGGAAACACACAGTCCTGAAGCTTTGCATAGGGAGAATCTGTTACTGTGTTTACCAAGCTTCTTAACTCCTCTAAATGTTGACTGCTCAAAAAATTTAATACAGTTTAATCAATCAGATTGGAGGGGATAGACATGGAGAAAAAATCCATCAACCCATCTGCAGCTGCAGTATCGTAAGCAGCATCAAGCTGACTGAAATCTGCCAAGAGCACAAGATGTATTGCTAACCTTATATAAGGTTAAATAATCAAACATAAAATAACACATTTCAATGAACAATGGAACGATGTTTGAAAAAGAACAAAGAAGAAATGGAATTTATTAATTGGGACAGATAACGGTGGTAAATTGTCCATTTACAAAACATTTTTTTAAGAATATATTTGGAGAGAAAAGATGGTTACCAATCAGGCTTGATAATATGCAGAAAAAAGCCATTAAAAAAAAAAAGTTAATATCTATTTACGTTCATGTGAGACCACGAAATAAGAGGGCAAATTGTATCTAACATAACAGTGACATTATGTTAACGACAGTGGTTAGCACTGAGCCTGCAGCGCTGTAGTCCTGAGTTCGAATCACCCATGGACAATCTAAAAGAGTTTGTATCTTTTTTCCTGTGTTTTTCATGGGTTTCCCCATATCATAAGGGCATACTGATAGGGTTGTATGTGTCAAATGCTACATGTAAGCTCTTAGGGCATGATGTGAATGAATACATGTAATTGTTAAGTTACTACAGAAGATGTTGCGCTATATAAATCCACAATAAAACCACGGTATATAATTAATAAAGCCCATCTCAGAACTTCTGGACACCAAGGGGGGAAAAAAAATTCTACTTATGGTATTTAATTCCTTCTAGAATAAAATGTTACCGAATTGATTATTTCATGTACAAATTAATTATTGTTAACATGATAAATTGTATTGCAAAGTTATTGATAAAATTGGCTTTACAGTTTAATCTGTAACCTTATTGTTATTTGTTAAAATGTATTATAAATTAGTTTATTAATAAATTTACTTATTCTCTTTTTATTATCGGAAGCCATTTTTTACAAAAAAATGTTTTACATTTTTGTAGATTGGATAAACGTATAATGAATTATATATGACTGTGGCGTCAGCAGGGTAATAGAAATCTGTTGTAGGAACTGGGTACCATCATTGATCTGTTCCCCTCTAAATTCCATCAGGATTTTTTTCTACCTTGTATGATATCCTTCAATGAGGCTTATGATAAAAGACCGCTTCACACACATTGTTGGAAAACAACTCTCACTTCTATATCGCGATGAGACCCCACATTGCTTTGAATTACCATGACCCCTCCCCGACACATTAGTGCTCATTTTATGTTGGAGAGAGACAGCGCTTTCACCCGTGTGGACTCTGAGAGACCATGGTTACAGAAGATTCGGCAAAAGCACTGTGGCCTGGCATGAATGAAGACACGCCAAATATGATTTGACAAAAGATGCGCATTCCAGGTGACTATGCATCTTTTTTTTTGATAATCAAACAGTGAGATTCTTAAGAGTTCATTATAGTTTAAAATAGGTGCTAATTTTGCCCCAACCAATCAGATCTTATTTAACATTTAAAGCTAACATTGATTGGTTGGGGCACAAGATTACACATTTTTTTAATGATAAAAAACTTTATTGAATAATCCTGTAAATGGTATCTATGTACTCGTAACACTTAATTTTATTCTTCTGCAGTCTGTCTCTCACTTGAGATCTGTTTTATTTACTATGATTATGATTATTTTAGGGGAATTCACATGTGCCACTATTCCATATATATTACCAGGTGCCCCTGCCTGTGATCTTTTGACTTTTATAGATTTATTATTTTTCTTTTGATATCATTTATAAACAAGCAGGTTATCGCTGCGTGTCTTCATACCATAGATCTTTGCAGATTTAATCTGACGGACTAGAGCACAGAAATTCATGCTGACAGCCTAACATTATATAATCTGTCTGTCGTCCAGAAATTAAAGGTACGTTGATATTTTTCCAAACTTGTGGCCTATTTTAGACTGCATTTCCCAACCCCAACAAGTTAAACCCTCATTTTCCCGCCAGCTCCCCCCCCCCCCCCTCCCCCCCCTCCCTCCTTCCCCCCCCCAGGACTTGACCGTGACCATGTGATGAACGGAGCAGTACTTGAATTAAAACACAGCTGAAGTTCTTATTACCCTTTATCCATGAGTTAGAGCTAATGTTGTCCCATAATTACTAGATATACAACACTCCCACCAGAGGCCCCGCCATTAAAACTTTGAAGGGCGGGGCCCTGTGCCCCTTGCAGTTTCACTAGTAAACTCGTAAGTTTATTTATCTGTTTAGAATGCAGAATGATTGATTACACTGCCTATTGCGCATAAATTCAGTACTGCCTTCTTACCATTATGGGAAATCCACAAACTAAAGACTTTTAAAGAATGGTTTATTGCAACGTGTTGTTGCACTTAACAGCGATCTGACAATGGACAGCCATAGTGCAATAAACATTCTTGAAAAAGTACAGTTGAGTGCTTAGTGAATTGTTATGCTGACTTTTAGTTGACCCGGGGACTATGCAGATGTATGTAGTGGAGTGCCTTGAACTGATGTACAATATATATGGTACAGAATGCTTGGATGTAGATGAGTTTTATTTTAAACTTAAAGGGCATGTTCACCCCTAAAATTTTGTCTTACGCCCTCAAGTGGTTTATAAAAGAATTATGCATCCCTATGTTTGCCCCCCCCTATTCTGCAACAGCATCATTTAGCTTTTGCAGTACTCAGACATTCTCCTGCAGTCATGGTTGTGATTCGTGGCATTGTCAATTGATACATGAGTCTACCCAAAAGCTGCAGTACAGAGGTGTGTGTGACATGAGAAGCTCTTTTCTAGCAGACTCAGAGCTGCCTGAGCATTATACTTTTAGGGTTCGGGTGAGGTGGGGTAGCTGTGACAAAAATGTAAGTATTTTTAAATAAAGATGCAGTTGTCCTGCCCAGAGTTAGTAAGGTTTTTTCTCTGGTTTTAGGAGCCAACTATTGACAACCCTACAAAATTGGTAAGTAGAAGAAAATGTTTTGTTCCAGGCAGTGTTGTATGTGTATTTTCGATTGTATTATTATTATTTAGTTACAATACAAAAGACAAAAATTACAAATGCAATTTTGTTTTTCTTAAAATTTCTTCTTGGGAATTGATATATCTTGCCTGGCATGCAATCAGAATGCTGATTTTAGATTCACATAACGTCTTTCTGCATGCCCTTTTTTTTTTTTTGGGGGCTAGTTTAAACGTTGAGCAGCAATGACATTCAAACTATGCAATATAACATCTTCAGCAGCAGCTGCGCAGTTTAACTCCATGTGATATTACATTGGTTACATCTGTTAGCCCTCTTGGAGAATCGCACTGATGGTCCAATGTTCAGTTATCAGGAGTTACTCAGCACAATATTGCACTCTAAGTGATTTTCTAAATTATAATTTATTTTTGGTAGGGAAATCAGTCCATATGGATCAGCTTTTTAGATGAAGTTCTGGGTCGGTCAGTTTGGAATAGTATATGGAGGTAGGGCTATGATCATTTTTTGTTTATCTTTATGTTGGCAAAATGTCAAATAATATCGGTTTTGCACTGGAATAAAATACGGCAAGCAAGAGAGGAAGCAACTGGAGGAATTACCTTTTAATATTGAATTTGCAGCTGGTGGATAAAGAACGTTGTGGTCCTGCCTCCTCTGGTCGGATTTAACAAGTCCCTGCATATTACCACAAACAAGAGACACTAAATTAAAACTTCTCCATTATGATTCAACATGATTTATGGAATCTGACTGACAGCGCGACAGGCAGGCCGATCACAGTGGTGAATAAATTCAACACAATGTTTTGCTTCACACTTTCTAATCACCTTAATAAAGATTGTTGTGTGCATTGACTCTTAGAAAAGTGATACCTGAGGAGGCAACATATAGATACAATGGGGGAGCTATAAATTGGTCAGACAGCTAACAATCTTAATAGTGTGGTGGTCAGAAATGTAGGATAACAGTTTAGTTAGAGGATGTCACCGGCGAAGTGAGTGAGAGATCCAGTACTTTTCTAGGTTTTAGTTCAAATATTGAACAATTGTAACCATCGTAACATGATATTGAGGTTGAATAAAGACATCAAGTCTATCAAGTCACACCTATCACCCTCACCTAATTGTTGATCCAGAGGAAGGCAAAAAAAAAAAACAGGCAAAAGGGGGAGGGAAAGGAAAAATTCCTTCCTGACTCCAAACAGCAATAGGAAAGTAGCCCTGGATCAACCAGATCTATATGTATTAATATCAGTAATTTATCAATATTTTGTAGTTTTAGAAATTATCCAGGCCTTTTTTTAAAGCTATTTAAAACTTGCCATTACCAAATCTGCTGGAAGACAGTTCCACAGTTTCACCGTCTCAATGTAAAGAAACCATTTCGAACCTGAAGATTTGGCAACTTCTTTTCTCAAACTTAAAGGATCAGGAGCCTATGATATGGACTGTTAGTGAAAACAGCATCATAGCGTTATTGTATGGCCCATTTAATATATTGAAGGTTATAATATCCCCAAGCAAATGTCGCTTCTCCAATGTAAACAACCTACTTGTCTAATCTGCCTGCATATTTTCAAGCCCTCCATTCCTTATTAATGTAGTTGCCCTTATCTGAACTGCTTCCATTCCAAGAATGTCCCTTTGTATAGGGATTCCAAAACTGACTGCATAATCCAAAGAGGCCGTACCAGTGCCTTGTAGAGAGGGAGATAACATTTTCTCTCTTGAATCCATTCCCCTCTTTATACAAGACAAAGATCTTGCTAGCTCTAGCGTTTGCTACCTGGCAAATGTTTGCTATAGCTACGGCTGTTACTACCGAACCCCCAAACCTTTTTCAATTACAGATGCACTTAACACAGAGGTATTTATGTGTAGGTGGCACAGGGATATTAAATCCCAAAGGTATCACCTTACATTTATCAACATGAATCTCATTGCCACTCTACTGCCATTTTGATATCTATCTAGGGTCTACTTGCAAACTTGCACATCAATGTGAAGTTTCAAAAGCCTGCATAGTTAGTGTCATTCAGCAAACAAAAGATCCTAGCTCTTCAATGACCGTTAAGTCATTTATCAACGATTAAACAGGAGAAGCGGCCCCCAGTCCCCAGTACAGAAACTCTGAGGAATGCGCTTATAACTTATATACACTATATATATAAAATTATATATATATAACATGATGAGACTCCCATTTACCACCACTATCGGCTTGCGATCCAATAAAACTTCTCATCATGCACAAGTGTTACTGCAACGGCCAACATCTAGTTGATACATTAGTAGCCTAGGCTGGCACAGTATCAAAAAGCTTTCGCAAAATCCAAGTATACACATCCCCTGCTGTGCACTGCAATCCAACTTCGTACTCAATTCTTCATTAAAAAAATTCAATTTGTCTGGGCATGATATATTCTCAGTTAAATCCCGAAACATACGTGTAAAGATTCTATATCCACAGTATCCACACATAGCAAAACATACACACACATAATTTCCATTGTGCACCTATGGGCACACTTTTGCTAGTATATATATGTGTGTCCGCTGGTGCACAATGGAAACTATGTGTGTGTATGTTTTGCTATGTGTGGATATAGTGGATATAGAACGGGAGCTTAGGAGTATAAATGCATGGCTAAGAGGGTGGTGTAAGGAGATGGCATTTGGTTTTTTAGAGAACTGAGCTCTTTAGTAGAGACGGATTGCACCTCAATGATGATGGTGCAGCTGTTTTGGAGGAGAAGATGGCTAGGGGGTTGGAGGAGATTTTAAACTAGGTATGGGGGGGAGGGTAAGTTGAACTACCAGGGATAGATAGAGAAGTTGGGATACAGGGGCTAATGACAACGGAGCGAGGAGACGGGGGAGGGGACAGCATAGAGGATAAGGAGAACATGTACGTCCAAGTATGGAAGTAAATCAATTGATAATCTAAAATGTATGTTTACAAATGCAAGAAGTCTGGTGGAAAACTGGGGAATGAGAACTAATTGTTTATAGTAAATGTATGATGTGATCGGCATAGCAGAAACATGGCTAAATGATTCACACGACTGGACAGAAAATATTGAAGGATACTCCTTATTTAGAAATGACAGATTTAATAAGAAAGGAGGGGAGTATGTATGTATGTAAACATAATTGAAGCCAAATATAAAGATGGAATAGATGGGGGTATAAACGATATGGCAGAAACAATATGAATAGAGCTGTGTACAGGAAGCAAGAAGGTGGGTAAATTAATTGTGGGGTATGTTATAAGCTGCCAAATGCCAGGGAGGAGGGAGAAATGAATCTCCATATGCAGTTGCTGAGGGCTGCTGGTATGGGCATGTTTTGGTTATGGGAGATTTTAACTACCCTGACATAGATTGAGTAGGGGAACTGCCAGCACCTCAAAAGGTATAAAGTTCTTACATTTCCTATATGAGCCTTTTCTTTCACAGATTGTAGAGGTTCCTACTAGACAGAATGCGTTGTTGGATCTTGGTATCTAATAACCCTGAGCTCATTTTGGAAATGAAGCTAATGAGAAGCTTAGGGAATAGTGATCATGATTAGTGTCATTTAATATAGGTTTCAAAAAAACTAAAGTGCACTGGGTTAACAAAAACTTTTTACTTTAAGAAACAAATTTTATGTTGTTAAACTGCTCATAGACTGGGGGAAATTGTTTCTAGGTAAAGATACTGACTGATGTGGACCATTGCTCAGGGGATATTAAACTATTAAATTTCTAAAATTGTACCTTTAGGGAACAAGTGTAAAAAAATTAGGTCCTCTCCTGCATGGCTTAATGCTCAGGTAAAAAGGGAAATGGAAAAAAAGAAAAAGGCTTTTAAAATTGAAATCAGAGGGAAACGAGTGCAAGAAAGCAATTAAACTAGAGCTAAAATAGAAATTGAAATACGGATAGCCGAACAAAGCAAGTCCAACCCCAAAATGTTTTTTAGTATATAAATGGTAAAAAGATGAGGATGAGAATGTGGGGCCGTTAAACAATGGGGCTGAAATGGTTGTAGAGGATGCCAAAAAGGCTAATCTGCTAAACTGTTTTTTTACATCGGTTTTCATTATAGAGAATCACATTGGCTGATGGAGGATATGGTACAGAAACAATTAGACAAAGTAAATATCAATATCAAAATTTAATTGGTTTTTGAAGAAGTAATTCAGGCACAGCAGTGGATGTGTATGTACTTGGATTTTGCAAAAGCTTTTGATACGGCACTACATAGGCGACTAATATATAAACTGAGGACTGTTGGCCTAGAAGAAAACATTTGTTCATCGATAGAGAATTGGTTATTGGATCGCAATCAGAGAGTGGGTGCCTCATGGTTCTGTACTGGGGCCACTTCTTTTTTATCTGTTTATAAATGACTTAGAATGGGGCATTGAGAGCAAGGTCTCTGTGTTTGCTTATGACACTAAACTATGCAGAGCTTAGTTGATGTGCAAGTGCGCAAGCAGACCTAGATAGATTATCAAAATGGGCAGCAGAATGGCAGATGAGATTCAATGTTGATAATGTAAGGTGATGCTACATTTGGGATTTAATAATCCCTGTGCCACCTACACCCTAAATAACTTTGTTAAGTGAATTGTAATGGAGAAAGATTTGGGGGTTCTGGTAGATAACAGACTTAGCAATAGTAAACATGCTAGACAGCCACGGCTAGAGCTAGCAAGATATTGTCTTGTATAAAGAGAAGAATAGATTCAAGAGAGAAAAATATTATTCTCCCTCTTTACAAGGCACTGGTAAGGCCTCATTTAAAATATGCAGTGCAGTTTTGAATCCCATATACAAAAAGGCACATCTTGGAATAGAAGCAGTTCAGAGAAGGGCAACTAAAATAAAAAAGGGAATGAGGGGCTTGACTATGCAGGCAGATTAGACAAGTTAGGGCTGTTTACATTGGAGAAGCGAGTGTTTGCGTGGAGATATGATCACCTTATACAATATATTAATGTTGTGCATTGTTCACGAATAGGTCATATGAAGAAGTGAGTAAGAAATTAGATTCGGCACAGCAGTGGATGTGGTATATTTGGATTTTGCAAAAGCCTTGATACTGTGCCACATAGGCGACTAATGTATAAACTGAGGACGTGTTGGCCTTGAAGAAAACATTTGTTCATGGATAGAGAACTGGTTATTGGACCGCAAACAGAGAGTGGTGGTTAATGGAGCTACATCTATGTGGGCTAAAGTTCTAAGCGGAGTTCCTCAGGGTTCTGTACTGGGGCTCTGTTTAATCTGTTATAAATGACTTAGAAGGGGGCATTGAGAGCAAGGTCTCTGTGTTTGCTGATGACACTAAATTATGCAGAGCTTTGGAAACTTCCAATGATGTGGCAAGTGCTGCAAGCAGACCTAGATAGATTATCAAAATGGGCGCAGAATGGCAGATGAGATTCAATGTTGTAAATGTAAGGTGATGCATTTGGATTAATAATCCCTGTGCCACCTACACCATAAAACTCTGTGTTAGGTGCATCTGAAATGGAAAAAGATTTGGGGTTCTGGTAGATAACAGACTTAGCTGTAGCAAACAATGCCAGGTAGCAACAGCTGAGCTAGCAAGATATTGTCTTGTATAAAGAGGGGAATAGATTCAAGAGAGAAAAATATTATTCTCCCTCTTTACAAGGCACCGGTAAGGCCTCATTTGGAATATGCGGTGCAGTTTGGAACCCATATGCAAAAGGGACATCTTGGAATGGAAGCAGTCCAGAGAGGGCAACTAAATTAATAAGGGGAATGGAGGGGCTTGAATATGCAGGCAGATTAGACAAGTTAGGGCTGTTTACATTGGAGAAGCGGTGGTTGCGTGGGGACATGATAACCTTATACAAATATATTAATGGCCCATACAGTGAACTCTCTGGTGCATTGTTCACTAATAGGTCATATCAGAGGACTCGTGGACATCCTTTAAGGTTGGAAGAAAAGAAGTTTCATCTTCAAGTTAGGAGAGGTTTCTTTACAGTGAGAACGTGTGAAACTGTGGAACTGCTCCCAGCAGAGGTGGTAATGGCAAGTTCATTGAATAACTTTAAAAAAGGCCTGGATAAGTTTCTAAAACTAAAAAATATTGAGAATTACTGGTATTAATGCATATAGATTGGTTGATCCAGGGATACTTTCCGATTGCCGTTTGGAGTCAGGAAGGAATTTTTTCCCCCCTTTTTTAGCTGGGGTTTTTTGCCTTCCTCGGATCAACTGTTAGGTAGGGTTAAAAAAAAAAAAAGGGAATAGGTTGGACTTGATGGACGAATGTCTTTATTCAACCTTAATTACTATGTTACTAGGTCCCTTTTTTTTTTTTTAACCCTACCTAACAGTTGATCCAGAGGAAGGCAAAAAACCCCAGCTAAAAAAGGGGGGAAAAAATTCCTTCCTGACTCCAAACGGCAATCGGAAAGTATCCCTGGATCAACCAGATCTATATGCATTAATACCAGTAATTCTCAATATTTTTTAGTTTTAGAAACTTATCCAGGCCTTTTTTAAAGTTATTCAATGAACTTGCCATTACCACCTCTGCTGGAAGACAGTTCCACAGTTTCACCGTTCTCACTGTAAAGAAACCTCTCCTAACTTGAAGATGAAACTTCTTTTCTTCCAACCTTAAAGGATGTCCACGAGTCCTCTGATATGACCTATTAGTGAACAATGCACCAGAGAGTTCACTGTATGGGCCATTAATATATTTGTATAAGGTTATTGGCTCTCTGAACTCATAACTTTCTACTCACCTTCTCTCATATGACCCTATTCCGTGACCATGCACATACAACATTTAATTAGAGTGGTACTCAAGCTCTGATCATATCTCCACCAGCAAACATGTCTGCTCTCCAATGTAAACAGACCTACTTGTCTAATCTGCCTGTCATAGTCAAGACCCCTCCCATTCCATTTTTCTTTTCGTTGCCCTTCCTCTGAATGCTTCGATTTCCAGATGTCCCCGGTTGTATATGGGATTCCCCACAAAACTGCACGGCATTTTTTAAATATGTGAGGCGGCACTTTACCAGGCCTTGTGCAAGCGGGAGAATAATATTTTCTCTCTGAATCCTATTCTTCGCTTTAACCAAGACAATTAGCTTGCTAGCTGATCTAGACCCGTGGCTGTCTAGCAATGTTTACTATTGCTAAGTACTGTTATCTAAACAAGAACCCCCCCACAATCTTATATCCTTCCCCTTCGGGGTCGTACCGTCCATACAGATCATTAAAAGCGTTTTATTTGCTCGCGTTTCCCTGCTATTTTTTTGCGTGGCCTGCCCACGGGATTATTAGATTATGTTACCACCATTGGGCATCAACCTCCATTTATTCAATCATTGCATCCTTGCTTTGTTGTCCATTTTGATTTATCCAATTACGCGCCTAGTGCTTGTCGATCTGCCCCACCCAGTGATGTAGTGTACGGGACTCGTCATCCCCGCATAACCAGCGCCCGGTCTCAACCCCATTTAAGCCTCTTTAGTACAACCGTGCTACAACCAGAGTCGGCCCACAGTTACAGCAACAGACGCGCTCTTCCATCTCTGCTCGCGACGCAAACACAAATTTCATTTCCATCCGCCTTCCCCCGATTCTGTTTCTTTGAGTGCCTGCTTAGAAAGCTTTGCGCTCGTGGCGACTTTCACACGACCCAGCGCTTAAAGACCTTGTATTGCCGAAAGGAATAAAGGACATCCCCACCAGTAACAACCAGCATACAACTAGCTGTGCCCACCTTTCTCTACCCTCTGAAATTACTCACTTCATGCACAACACACCTCACATTAAATTTTCGATCAGGAGTGTGGGTATTTTGATTAGTTTGGTCACTTGGTTTGGGTCAGTGTGGTTTCCGGGGTTCTGCCACGGGTTTGTACTCGCATCCAGTCAAGCCAAGCTTTGATTCTCTATAATTGAGAAACACGAGTAGCAAACAAATCAGTGTTAGCCGATTAGGGCCTTTGTGTTCGGAGTACCATTCTCCACCAGTTTCGCGCCCCACCGCAGTTGTTTAACCAGGACCACCACCAGTAGGTGTTTGACTCTCCGCTGGTGACTTGCTTCCGGTGATATTTCTAGTGTTAACACAGTATATTTTTATGACGGGTAGAGAATAAGATATTTTGGGTGGGTGCATTGACTATGCACATGTTTGGCGGAAAGGCAAATAATCACAGCTATACTCACACAAGCAAAGTTTAAAATTATATTTAAGCTCTAGTTTAATTGCTTTCTTTGCACTGTTTCCTATGATTTCCAAAATTTTAAACAGCCTTTTCTTTTTTTCCATTTCCCTGTGTTCCAAACCCCGTGAGCGTTACAAGTCAGTGCAGAGATAACGGGAGAAGAGGCTAAGCCCCACCTAATTTTTTTACACTTGTTCCCTAAAGGTTCAATTTTAGAAATTTAATAGTTTAATCCCTGAGCAGATGGTCACATCAGCTCAGTATCTTTACCTAGAAACAATTTCCCCCAGTCTATGAGCAGTTTAACAACATAAATTTGTTTTCTTAAAGTAAAAAGTTTTTGTTAACCCAGTGCACTTTAGTTTTTTTGAAACCTATAAATGACACTATATCATGATCACTATTCCCTAAGCTTCTCATTAGTTCATTTCCAAAATGAGCTCAGGGTTATTAGATACCAAGATCCAACAACGCATTCTGTCTAGTAGGAACCTCTACAATCTGTGAAAGAAAATGCTCAATAGGAAATGTAAGAACTTTATACCTTTTGAGGTGCTGGCAGTTCCCCTACTCCAATCTATGTCAGGGTAGTTAAAATCTCCCATAACCAAAAATGCCCATACCAGCAGCCCTCAGCAACTGCATATGGAGATTCATTTCTCCCCCTCCCTGGCATTGGCAGCTTAATCAATACCCCAACACATAATTTACCCACTTCTTGCTTCCTGTACACAGCTCTATTCATATGTTTCTGCCCATAAACGTTTATACCCCATCATCTCATTCATATTTTGTGCTTCAATTCGTAGTAACATATACACAATCTATCCCCCTCCTTCTATTAATCTTCATTTCTAAATAAGGAGTATCCTTCAATTTTCTGTCTTCCGTTCGTGGTGAATCATTTAGCCAGTTTTCTGCATTGCCGTCACATCATACATTTACTATAAAGCAATTAGTTCTCATTCCCCAGTTTTTCCAGCCAGACTCTTGCATTTGTAAAATACATTTTAGATTATCAATTGATTTACTTCCATACTTGGACGTACATGTCTCCTTATCTCTATGCTGTCCCCTCCCCCGTCTCCTCGCTCCGTTGTCATTAGCCCCCTGATCCCTAACTTCTCTATCTATCCCTGTGTAGTTCAACTTACCCTCCCCCCCATACCTAGTTTAAAATCTCCTCCAACCCCCTAGCCATCTTCTCCTCCAAAACAGCTGCACATCATCATTGAGGTGCAATCCGTCTCTACTAAAGAGCTCAGTTTCTAAAAACCCAAATGCCATCTCCTTACAAACCTCTTAGCCATGCATTTATACTCCTAAGCTCCCGTTCTATATCCACTATATCCACACATGCAAAATACAACACACATAGTTCCATTGTGCACCAGCGGACACACATATATTACTAGCAAAAGTGTGCCCATAGGTGCACAATGGAAATTATGTGTGTGTATGTTTTGCTTGTGTGGATACTGTGGATATAGAATCTTTACACAGGTATGTTTTAAACTGTTACTTAGACAGTCACCAGGATCCAGGGAACCCAATTAGGATAATCATGCTGGTCTGAAAATATACCCAGGAAATCCTGACACACTATGTGGTTGAAACTGAACATGCTATGTTCATATTATTAGTATTCACCACTGCAAGTGACACATTTATAGCGCTTATATTATGACTTGGGAGACAGGATACTGATTGGATCAGGTTTAAAAAAAGGTTTGGCAATTGGGCCGGTAGATCTACCCAGTCTAATTGGGGCGTTCATCAGCAGGTACAAGGACAGGAGGATTTAAATCAATACTATCAGTAGCAGCCTCCATAGATTAAAGGACAGTCCACCCCAAACAAAAACTTTAACCCAATACTGGCCCCACCGAGTAGTTTTAAAAAAATCTTACATCTCTGCTCCTTATGGTTCCCTGTAGTGCTTGTCCAAAGTACGAAAACTGAGGAGTAGTAGCTGTCCTCCAGTCCAAAAGGTTTTCGCCTCTCCTTGCCCTCTGAGAAGACAGTGGCATGAGCAGGGGAGACCCTCCCCCCTTCCCACCCTCCTGATCCCTCCTTGGCTGCCCATCATGTAGTGTGAAATATTTATATATATGCAGGGCTCCCCTCCCACCCCAACCACTATATGGAAGTGTGAAAATAGAATCCGAACTGTACTTACAGATCCTTACTCCCACTGCTGGCAGCCCCGGTTGTAATTGTCTGTCTCTCAGCGAATCACAGCCACGGCTACCGGTCCAGCCCCCTGCTTTTACTTCTAGCAAGCAGGGAGCCAGATCAGAATGAAACTGGATGGAGGGGCTGTAAGTAGAGTTTGGTATCTATTTTACACATCTAACATAGCGGTTGGGGGTGGGAGGGGATGCCGCCATTTACTTAATTGAGGTAGCCTTCAGACTTAGGAGGGGTTGGTTTTCCAGTCCCCCTGCCTACTGATCGATCTGTTTTTGGATTTATGGTGGCTGGCAAGGGGTTCTCGTGGTTGGAAAGCAGTACAAAGGCCTAACTAAACTCTTTATCACATATAAATCAGTAAATTAATTAAATACATGTTAAGTATGTATGAACTGATTGTTAACACACACATAAATAATGGTCAACAAACAATTCCAACACCAATGATCGCAGTCACAAATGGACGTAGTACCTATCATCTAAGATATGATTACCAAGTAGGGTAAAAGTCCTGAGCAGTTGTAATCTGTACCTCAACAAAACAACCACAGTCAGGTAAGACAAGGATTCTTATAAAAACAGGATCTTTGTGTTCAATATCACTCCAAACAGATCCATCCCACACCACAATTTACTTTCACTTTCTCTCCTCCTACCATAGAGAGCAGGGAGTTTGTCTTTATTACTCACTGAACCCCTGCATGCTGAAGGTGGTATATAAGGAGCCTTGGTGTATATGTCCATTACAACACACATCACATCCTATGTAGCAGACAAACCTTTTTCTGGATTACAATTCCTTTAAAATGGAGCAGACACAGGGGTGTGGTTTAAACCTCCCATTTTGACCATTCCATTTTAAAATAGGGATTTCAGTCTGTAAGTAAGGAACGTATTTTGAATATTTTGTCTTGTGTCATATAGTCAGTGCTATACTATATACATTACTGATGGTCATTAAATGGTAATAGTGAGAAATGCCCCACACACAGATGCACACTTTCCTATATGTAATATCCTATATCCCCACCCCATTGGTATCTCCTAAAAAAATCAATGCATTCTCCTATGAAGATATAAATATATTTTTATAATAATAAGGGATATATATATATTGTTTGATTTTAAAGAAGCCCTAGGAGTGCACCTTGTTCTTCTCACATATGATATTCATATCTCCAATGTAGCACCAAGGCATTGAGAAATCCATTGTGTGCATGCATTACTGACTATTAAAAACCAACAATGGGTCAACAATATTTCTGACTTCTAAATTTTCAAACAAAAGGTAAACCTGCATCGGATGCAAACTTTCTCGGGTCCCTAGCGGCATTTGGCAAATCCTCACTCGAAAATATATCTTCAAAGACATAATAGCTTCAAAGTAGCTAAGCTGGAAATATCAGACAACTTATATGGATATAATCTAGTTTTAACATACATGGAACTTAATAAATATAGTTAAATCCCATTTCAAATTCAATCCCTTTGGTTTCTGGTACCCATCTCTAGGATCAAAATACTCACGTTTTTCAATTGTGCATTATATCACCCCTCTTGGTTTCTTTCTAACAATTTCAATACTTGTATGGAGCATTCCTTAACATCACCCCCATTACATTGGAAAAATGTCTACCTTAGGTGATTTTTGATTTCCAGTTTCAATCCTCCTAAATGTTCTTCGCTCTTTCTTTTAATGTTTCTTGGTCTCCCTATGTACTGCTTTTTGCATGTTACATTCCAATATATATAACATTATTAGATGTAATTTAATAGTAAGGATTGGAATGTACAGATCAATGGAACCAAGAACTGGCTAATTGCTCTTAAAATAATGACTTTAATTGTTAAATAAAAAGAACAGAAATAATAAAAATAAGGCAGCAAATAACAGAAAATCAAAAAGAAATTGATAGTTTACATAGAAAGAAAAAATTGGAGATAAAGACTTAAAAAACTTTAGAGAAAAGACTTAAAAATAAATAGAACTGATAGAAAAAGATACTAGAGAAAGAAAATATAATATAAAATATAAATATCAGGGACAAATGGGATTTTGATCATGATAACGTCTATAGCTGGAAAAGACAAAGGGAATGTACGTGAAAGGAACCAAAAATAATATGAAATCCATATTAAAGAAAACTAGGAAACCAGTATAATTTACAAGTGAAGATACATCAGGAGAGGATAGTTCCACATCAAAAATTCAATTGATGAACATAGGAGCAACAACAGGAAGGGTCCTTTTTTAGGAAACAAAGAGGCAAGGAGTCAATGCGCATAGACGACAGAGCAGTTGGGACCTGTCAAACTATGCACCGGGGGGAACGAGCGAGAGGTAAGTTCTTAACTTCTCAATTGGCTCCTGATTGTTTTATTAAAAAACGGGAAGTAAGACACAGCTCCTTTAACTTCCGGTCTTCATTAAAAACCCAATTCCAAAAATGAGTTAATATGAGTGGAGATACTCTTTAAATGATAATTGGGCCTCTCGAGATGAGAAACTGATGAGAAAACCGATGGCTATGTTGGTTTTAAATATGGCGATTAGAAAGTTGTCTCTGATTAAGGGAACTCTTTTCCGAAACGCATCAGACACGCTGACCCAGAACCTCCCCCACAGGTTTTTAAATGTTTGAATAAAAATATAAAAATTTAAGATATTATCTTTACTCTGATATGTTAAGCGGTGCAGCCTGAAACAGAAATCATACTGGGTTATTCAATAAAAGTTCTTATCGTTAAAAATGGTTTTATTGAATCTTCCTGATTGTGTATAATTAGCCGCAGGAATGGCGTCTGTAGGCATGCATGCTATGTTGATTATATAAAACTCTCAAAAAATTGCATGGAATGCCCCTTATCTGTGCTGGTGGGTGGTAGCTACTGGCATGTAACAGCGTATTCTGTCCGGGGTTTCTAAAAAGGGCAGCCGCAGTGGAGACTGTCGGGGGGTGGCAGTCAGTGATAGGCTGTGACGTCACTGTCACAGCCGACACTGACTGCCTTACCGGAAGTGCAGAGCCGTGCAGAGGATCAAGAGGGTGCATGTGTAAAATGTTTAAGTGCAAGTGTAAAATATCAGTCTGTGAGACGATTTAAGCTTTTCTATAAAATGATGTCCAGCTTTTGGGGGGTATTCTACAAATTATAGGTTATTGGAGAGAAGGGGTGGACATTCCCTTAATGGGTGCATCCATATCATTGAGAATGTCAATGAAGCTCGGACTCCAACGCAGTCCCCTTGCCAAAGCATGAAGATGTCGTAAATATCTCTTGTACATGGCTATTTCTGTATCTACTTTGACATAAATTTTTCTTCATACATTCCATGTAAAAATTCAAAAGAGGGGCTACGCTGGAGCTCATAGCTGTTACCAGAGAGAGATCAGTATTCCAGAGAGTTGCACTCATCTGCCTTTCACAATCCACTCTTGTTATATGCCTTAAAACATTATAATAAATGCATGAAATGGTTCCATGTGGTCTGTTTATTGAAAAATGCTTATTTGTCCTTGTTCTTATATTTTCTTGGGCAGAGAAAAAAACATTACTGGCAGGACAGTAAATATCACCTTGTTCCATATGAAAGTGGCGGCAAGTTTATAAGGTAAATATGTGTCATTTAATTTCAACAAATACCTGTTTTTTAGAAATACTCTTTAGACCCAAAACTGCTTCAAAATAAAACAATTTACTGCTAAAAGTAGTATATAATTAAAGGGCATGTCCCCCATGGAAATTTTTTTGCCACCTAGTAGCTCTCCTTCCCCCAGCCCAACCGCTATAATAAATTTTTCAGAAAGTCCCCCAAACTCTAATTACCTTCCCTCTTTCATCTGCTGTACTGCCTGGCCCTCTGCTTGCATGAAAGCAGGGGGCTGGACCGACAGCCAATCACAGAACAGAATGAGATTTTTCAATCTCATTTAAGCTAGGTACACACACGCACCACACACTTGCCCAACGGTATCGGGCTTATTGGCAGTGTGGTAGCTTTTTCTCGATCAAGCGTGCGGCTGTCTGAAATTTCTCTCGGCTGCGGTCGTCTACCTATAGGGGAGTCGCCTTGGCTGACGGAAACACACAGTCCTGAGCTGTGCATAGGGAGAATCTTTACTGTGTTACCCAGCTTAACTCTCTAAATGTTGACTGCTCAAAAATTTTAATACAGTTTATCAATCAGATTGAAGGGGATAGGACATGGAGAAAAAAAAATCCATCAACCCATCTGCAGCGCAGTATCGTAAGCAGAATTCAAGCTGAAATCTGTCAAGAGATCAAGATGTATTGCTAACCTTATATAAGGTTAAATAATCAAACCTAAATAACACATTTCAATAACAATGGAACGATGAAAAAGAACAAAGAAGAAAATGGAATTATTAATTGGGGGACGATAACGGTGGGAAAGTTGTCCATTTACTAAAAAATTTAAGAAATATATTTATGGAGAAAAGATGGTTACAAATCAGGCTTGATAATATGCAGAAAAAAGCATTAAAAAATAGTTAATATCTATTAGTTAATGTGAGCACCACGAAAATAAGAGGGGCAAAATTGTATTCTAGGACCTAACAGTGACATATTTTAACCAGTGGTTAGCACTGATGCCTTGCAGCGCTGTAGTCCTGAGTTCGAATCCACCCATGGACACAATCTAAAAGAGAGTTTGTATCTTTTTCCTGTGTTTTTCATGGGTTTCCCCATAATCATAAAGGCATACTGATAGGTTGTATGTGTCAAATGCTTACATTGTAAGCTCTTAGGGCATGATGTGAATGAATACATGTAATTGTTAAGTACTACAGAAGATGTTGGCGCTATATAAATCCACAATTAAACACACGGTAAATAATAAACCATCTCAGAACTTCTGGACCACAAGGGGGAAAAAAATTCTACATTATTTTATTAATTCCTTCTAGAATAAAATGTTACCGATTGATTATTTCATGTACAAATAATTATTGTTACACATGATAAATTGTATGCAAAGTTATTGTAAAATTGGCTTTACATTTAATGCCTTGTAACATTATTGTTTTATTGTTAAAATGTATTATTAATTATTTATTAATAAATTACTTATTCTCTATTTTTAGGAAGCCATTTTACAAAAAATGTTTACATTTTGTAGATTGTTATAAAAGTATAATGAATATATGACTGTGGGTCAGCAGGGTAATAGAAATCTGTCTGTAGAACTGGGTTACCAATCATTGAAGTTTTCCTTTTAGGAAATACCTTTGTCTGATATCCTTCACATTGAGGCTTATGATAAAAATACAATTGGAAAACCACTTAGCGGAGAGACCCACATATGCTTTGAATTACTGACCGACACATAGTGTATTATGTTGGAGAGAGAGGCCACCCGTGTGGACTCTGGAGAGACATGGTACAGAATGATTCGGCAAGCCCTGTGGCCTGGCAGTGAATGAAGACACGCCAACTAGTGATTTGACAAAGATGGCATTCCAGGTGACATATGCATCTTTTTTTTTTATAATCAACAGTGAGATTCATTAAGAGTTTCTTATCTTTAAAATGGTGGCTAATTTTGCCCCAACCAATCAGATCTTATAACATTTCAAAGCTAACATCTGATTGGTTGGGGCAAAATTATCACCATTTTAAATGATAAAAACTTTTATTGAATAATCCTGTAAATGGTATCTATTTACTCGTAACCTTAATTTTATTCTTCTGCAGTCTTGTTCTCATCTTGATGATCTTGTTTATTTACTATGATATTATTATTTTATGGGGAATCATGTGCACTATTCCATATATATTACCAGGTGCCCTGCCTGTGATTCTTTTGACTTTTATAGATTTATTATTTTTCTTTTGATAATCATTTTATAACAAGCAAGGTTATTCTTGATTGTCTTCATACCAAAGATCTGCAGATTTTTAATGAAGGACTAGAGCACATGAAATTCCTGCTGACAGACCTAACAATCTATAATCTGTCTGTCGGTCCAGAAATTAAAGGTACAGTTGATATTTTCCAAACTTGTGGCCTATTTTAGACTGCAGGATGACCGTGACCATGTGATAACTGAGCAGTACCTGAATTAAAAACAGCTGAAGTTATACCTATCCAGATGTAGAGCTAGTTGTCATAATTTCTAGATATTACAACACTCCCACCAGAGGCCCGCCATAAAACTTGAAGGTGGGCCCGTGCCCCTGCAGTTTCACTAGTAAAAGTACAGTATATTATACTGTTTCGCATGCAAGAATGATTGATTACACTGCCTATTGCCAGCATATAATTCAGTACTGCCTTACCATTAATGGGAATATCCCACAACTCAAATGTACTTTATAAAGAATGGTTTATTGCAACTTGTTTTGCCACTTAACAGTCGATCCTGACAATGGACAGCCATTAAGTGCAATAAACTATTCTTTAAAAAGTACAGTTGAGTGCCTTGTGGAATTTGTATGCTGATTTCAGGTTGCACCCTGGCCTATGCATATGTATTGTAGCTGGAGTGCTTGAACATTGATGTACAATATATATGGTACAGAAATGCTGTTATTAGATGAGTTTTATTTTAACTTAAAGGGCATGTTCACCCCCTAAAATTTTGTCTACAGCCCTCAAGTGCTGTTATAAAGACTTATGCATCCCTATGTTGCCCCCCCCTATTCTGCACACAGCATTCATTTAGCTTTTGCAGTACTCAGAAATCTCCTGCAGTCATTGGCTGTGATGTCATCTGTCAATGACTACATGAGTCTACCCAAAAGCTGCAGAGTACAGAGGTGGTAGACATTGGAAGCTCTTTCTAGCAGCACTTCAGAGCTGCCTGAGCATTAACTTTTAGGGTTCTGGGTGAGGTGGGGTTAGCTGTTGACAAAATGTAATTATTTTTAAAAAGATGCAGTTGTCCTGCCGAGTTAGTATGTTTTTCCTCTGGTTTAGGAGCAATATTGAAACCCTACAAAATTTGGTAAGTAGAAAATGTTTTGTTCCAGGGGCATTTGTTGTATGTTGTATTTTCAGATTGTATTATTATTATATTTACAATACAAAGACAAAAATACAAATGCAATTTTGTTTTTCTTAAAATTTCTTTTGGTACTTGATATATCTTGCCTGGCCTGGCAATCAATGCTGATTTTATATTCACATAACGTCTTTCCTTGCATTGCCTTTTGGAGTTTAACGTTGAGCCGCAATGACATTCAACTATGCAAATATAACATCTTCAGCAGCAGCTGCGCAGTTAACTCCATGTTATATTACATTGGTTACATCTGTTAGCCCTCTTGGAGAATCGCACTGATTGGCTCCAATGTTCAGTTATCAGGGAGTAATCACGCTACAATGATGCATCTCTAAGTGATTTTCTAAATTAATTTTATTTTTTTTTGTTAGGACATCGTCATATGTATCAGATCTTTCTAGATGAAGTTCTGGGTCTGGTCAGTTTGGAATAGTATATGGAGGTAGGGCATGATCATTTTTGTTTATCTTTTGTTGGCAAAATTTCATAATAATCATCGGTTTGCACTGGAATAAAATACGGCAAGCAAGAGAGAAGCAACTGGAGGAATTAACTTTTAATATTGAATTTGCAGCTTGTGGATAAATAAACGTTGTGGTCCTGCCTCCTTGTGTCGGCATTTAACAAGTCCTGCATATTACCAAAACAAGAGAAACTAAATTAAAACTTTCTCCTTATGATTCAACATGTATTTATGGAACCTTCACAGAAAAATTCAACACAATGTTTTGCTTCACACTATTCTAATCACCTAATAAAGATTGTTGTGTGCATTGACATAAGAAAAGTGATCCCTGAGGGGCAACATATAGATACAAGTGGGGGAGCTATAAATTGGTCAGACAGCTAACAATCATTAATAGTGCTGGTTTTCAGAAATGAGGTAACAAGTTTAGTTGAGGATGTCACTGAGTCGAAGTGAGTGAGAGATCCATTACTTTTCTAGGTTTTAGTTCAATATTGAACAATTGTAACATAGAACATAGTAATTGGTTGAATAAAGACATCAAGTCTATCAAGTCCAACCTATTCACCCTCAAAAATTCCTTCCTGACTCCAAACGGCAATCGGAAAGTATCCCTGGATCAACCAGATCTATATGCATTAATACCAGTAATTCTCAATATTTTTTAGTTTTAGAAACTTATCCAGGCCTTTTTTAAAGTTATTCAATGAACTTGCCATTACCACCTCTGCTGGAAGACAGTTCCACAGTTTCACCGTTCTCACTGTAAAGAAACCTCTCCTAACTTGAAGATGAAACTTCTTTTCTTCCAACCTTAAAGGATGTCCACGAGTCCTCTGATATGACCTATTAGTGAACAATGCACCAGAGAGTTCACTGTATGGGCCATTAATATATTTGTATAAGGTTATCATGTCCCCACGCAACCACCGCTTCTCCAATGTAAACAGCCCTAACTTGTCTAATCTGCCTGCATATTCAAGCCCCTCCATTCCCCTTATTAATTTAGTTGCCCTTCTCTGGACTGCTTCCATTTCCAAGATGTCCCTTTTGCATATGGGATTCCAAAACTGCACCGCATATTCCAAATGAGGCCTTACCGGTGCCTTGTAAAGAGGGAGAATAATATTTTTCTCTCTTGAATCTATTCCCCTATTTATACAAGACAATATCTTGCTAGCTCTAGCTGTTGCTACCTGGCATTGTTTGCTACAGCTAAGTCTGTTATCTACCAGAACCCCCAAATCTTTTTCCATTTTAGATGCACCTAACACAGAGTTATTTATGGTGTAGGTGGCACAGGGATTATTAAATCCCAAATGCATCACCTTACATTTATCAACATTGAATCTCATCTGCCATTCTGCTGCCCATTTTGATAATCTATCTAGGTCTGCTTGCAGCACTTGCACATCATTGGAAGTTTCCAAAGCTCTGCATAATTTAGTGTCATCAGCAAACACAGAGACCTTGCTCTCAATGCCCCCTTCTAAGTCATTTATAAACAGATTAAACAGAAGCGGCCCCAGTACAGAACCCTGAGGAACTCCGCTTAGAACTTTAGCCCACATAGATGTAGCTCCATTAACCACCACTCTCTGTTTGCGGTCCAATAACCAGTTCTCTATCCATGAACAAATGTTTTCTTCAAGGCCAACAGTCCTCAGTTTATACATTAGTCGCCTATGTGGCACAGTATCAAAGGCTTTTGCAAAATCCAAATATACCACATCCACTGCTGTGCCTGAATCTAATTTCTTACTCACTTCTTCATATGACCTATTCGTGAACAATGCACAACATTAATATATTTGTATAAGGTGATCATATCTCCACGCAAACATCGCTTCTCCAATGTAAACAGCCCTAACTTGTCTAATCTGCCTGCATAGTCAAGCCCCTCCATTCCCTTTTTTATTTTAGTTGCCCTTCTCTGAACTGCTTCTAATTCCAAGATGTCCCTTTTGTATATGGGATTCCAAAACTGCACTGCATATTTTAAATGAGGCCTTACCAGTGCCTTGTAAAGAGGGAGAATAATATTTTTCTCTCTTGAATCTATTCTTCTCTTTATACAAGACAATATCTTGCTAGCTCTAGCCGTGGCTGTCTAGCATTGTTTACTATTGCTAAGTCTGTTATCTACCAGAACCCCCAAATCTTTCTCCATTACAGATTCACTTAACAAAGAGTTATTTATGGTGTAGGTGGCACAGGGATTATTAAATCCCAAATGTAGCATCACCTTACATTTATCAACATTGAATCTCATCTGCCATTCTGCTGCCCATTTTGATAATCTATCTAGGTCTGCTTGCAGCACTTGCACATCAACTAAGCTCTGCATAGTTTAGTGTCATAAGCAAACACAGAGACCTTGCTCTCAATGCCCCATTCTAAGTCATTTATAAACAGATAAAAAAGAAGTGGCCCCAGTACAGAACCATGAGGCACTCCACTCTCTGATTGCGATCCAATAACCAATTCTCTATCGATGAACAAATGTTTTCTTCTAGGCCAACAGTCCTCAGTTTATATATTAGTCGCCTATGTAGTGCCGTATCAAAAGCTTTTGCAAAATCCAAGTACATCACATCCACTGCTGTGCCTGAATTACTTCTTCATAAAAACCAATTAAATTTTGATATTGATATTTACTTTGTCTAATTGTTTCTGTACCATATCCTCCATCAGCCAATGTGATTCTCTATAATGAAAACCGATGTAAAAAAACAGTTTAGCAGATTAGCCTTTTTGGCATCCTCTACAACCATTTCAGCCCCATTGTTTAACGGCCCCACATTCTCAGTCCTCATCTTTTTACCATTTATATACTTAAAAAACATTTTGGGGTTGGACTTGCTTTGTTCGGCTATCCGTATTTCAATTTCTATTTTAGCTCTAGTTTAATTGCTTTCTTGCACTCGTTTCCCTCTGATTTCAAAATTTTAAAAGCCTTTTTCTTTTTTTCCATTTCCCTTTTTACCTGAGCATTAAGCCATGCAGGAGAGGACCTAATTTTTTTACACTTGTTCCCTAAAGGTACAATTTTAGAAATTTAATAGTTTAATATCCCCTGAGCAGATGGTCCACATCAGCTCAGTATCTTTACCTAGAAACAATTTCCCCCAGTCTATGAGCAGTTTAACAACATAAAATTTGTTTTCTTAAAGTAAAAAGTTTTTGTTAACCCAGTGCACTTTAGTTTTTTTGAAACCTATATTAAATGACACTATATCATGATCACTATTCCCTAAGCTTCTCATTAGCTTCATTTCCAAAATGAGCTCAGGGTTATTAGATACCAAGATCCAACAACGCATTCTGTCTAGTAGGAACCTCTACAATCTGTGAAAGAAAATGCTCATATAGGAAATGTAAGAACTTTATACCTTTTGAGGTGCTGGCAGTTCCCCTACTCCAATCTATGTCAGGGTAGTTAAAATCTCCCATAACCAAAACATGCCCCATACCAGCAGCCCTCAGCAACTGCATATGGAGATTCATTTCTCCCTCCTCCCTGGCATTTGGCAGCTTATAACATACCCCAACAATTAATTTACCCACCTTCTTGCTTCCTGTACACAGCTCTATTCATATTGTTTCTGCCATATCGTTTATACCCCCATCTATTCCATCTTTATATTTGGCTTCAATTAATGTTTAACATACATACATACTCCCCCTCCTTTCTTATTAAATCTGTCATTTCTAAATAAGGAGTATCCTTCAATATTTTCTGTCCAGTCGTGTGAATCATTTAGCCATGTTTCTGCTATGCCGATCACATCATACATTTACTATAAAGCAATTAGTTCTCATTCCCCAGTTTTTCCAGCCAGACTTCTTGCATTTGTAAACATACATTTTAGATTATCAATTGATTTACTTCCATACTTGGACGTACATGTCTCCTTATCCTCTATGCTGTCCCCTCCCCCGTCTCCTCGCTCCGTTGTCATTAGCCCCCTGATCCCTAACTTCTCTATCTATCCCTGTGTAGTTCAACTTACCCTCCCCCCCATACCTAGTTTAAAATCTCCTCCAACCCCCTAGCCATCTTCTCCTCCAAAACAGCTGCACCATCATCATTGAGGTGCAATCCGTCTCTACTAAAGAGCTCAGTTCTCTAAAAACCCAAATGCCATCTCCTTACACCACCCTCTTAGCCATGCATTTATACTCCTAAGCTCCCGTTCTATATCCACTATATCCACACATAGCAAAACATACACACACATAGTTTCCATTGTGCACCAGCGGACACACATATATATACTAGCAAAAGTGTGCCCATAGGTGCACAATGGAAATTATGTGTGTGTATGTTTTGCTATGTGTGGATACTGTGGATATAGAATCTTTACACAGGTATGTTTTAAACTGTTACTTAGACAGTCACCAGGATCCAGGGAACCCAATTAGGATAATCATGCTGGTCTGAAAATATACCCAGGAAATCCTGACACACTATGTGGTTGAAACTGAACATGCTATGTTCATACTTATTAGTATTCACCACTGCAAGTGACACATTTATAGCCGCTTATATTATGACTTGGGAGCACAGGATACTGATTGGATCAGGTTTTAAAAAAAGGTTTGGCAATTGGGCCTGGTAGATCTACCCAGTCTAATTGGGGCGTTTCATCAGCAGGTACAAGGACAGGAGGATTTAAATCAATACTATCAGTAGCAGCCTCCATAGATTAAAGGACATGTCCACCCCCAAACAAAACTTTAACCCAATACTGGCCCCACCGAGTAGTTTTAAAAAAATCCTTACATCTCTGCTCCTTATGGTTCCCCTGTAGTGCTTGTCCAAAGTCCAGAAAACTGAGGAGTAGTAGCTGTCCTCCAGTCCAAAAGGTTTCTGCCTCCTCCTTGCCCTCTGAGAAGACAGTGGCATGAGCAGGGGAGACCCTCCCCCCCTTCCCACCCTCCTGATCCCTCCTTGGCTGCCCATCATGTAGTGTGAAATATTTTATATATATTGCAGGGCATCCCCTCCCACCCCCAACCACTATATAGGAAGTGTGAAAATAGAATCCGAACTGTACTTACAGATCCTTACTCCCACTGCTGGCAGCCACGGTTGTAATTGTCTGTCTCTCAGCGAATCACAGCCACGGCTACCGGTCCAGCCCCCTGCTTTTACTTCTAGCAAGCAGGGAGCCAGATCAGAATGAAACTGGATGGAGGGGCTGTAAGTAGAGTTTGGATTCTATTTTTACACATCTAACATAGCGGTTGGGGGTGGGAGGGGATGCCCTGCAATATATCAAAAATTAATATTGAGGATGAAGATGCCCTTTAATACAGAAAACACATATACAGAGAAAACAGGGAGAATAAATGGTATTTCCAGTACCACTGCCACTAATATGTACCAGATCACTGTTTTATGGAATATTTATGAGTAGCATGGCAAACAGAGGGTTACTCTGGTGGTCTGGCACAAAGCAGAAAGTGCACTCACTCTTTAATCAATATAAATCAGTTTTAATTACATTTAACAGTAAGTATTGCAACGATTTAATAACAAAACATAAACAGTTTCCCCACATAACATGTGCAGTAATGGAGTAGTCCCTGCCTATGGTGCACAACTTTGAATACTGACCAGGTCTGTATATTGTGAGTCCTTGTAAGTTGGTGTACACTTATCTGTTATCTCAGAGTTTGTATCCAATAAGGTAAATTGTCCAATAATCTGTCCTCCCAACAGGTGGTAACAGGATCTTATAAACAGGATCTTGTGTTTCAATATCACTCCAAACAGATCCATCCCACACCACAATTTACTTTCACTTTCTCTCCTCCTACCATAGAGAGCAGGGACGTCTTGTCTTTTATTACTCACTGATACCCCCTGCATGCTGAAGGTGGTATATAAGGAGCCTTGGTGTATATGTCCATTACAACACACATCACATCCTATGTAGCAGACAGAACCTTTTTCTGGATTACACTTCCTTTAAAATGGAGCAGACACAGGGGTGTGGTTTAACCTCCCATTTTGACCATTCCATTTTAAAATAGGGATTTCAGCTCTGTAAGTAAGTTAACGTATTTTGAATATTTTGTCTTGTGCCTCATATAAGTCAGTGCTATACTTTATATACATTTACTGATGGTCATTTAAATGGTAATAGTGAGAAATGCCACACATACAGATGCACCTTTCCTATATGTAATATCCTATATCCCCCACCTCATTGGTATCTCCTAAAAACTCAATGCATTCTCCTATGAAGATATAAATATATTTTTATAATATAAGGGATATATATATATTGTTTGATTTTTAAAGAAGCCCTAGGAGTGCACCTTGTTCTTCTCACATATGATATTCATATCTCCAATGTAGCACCAAGGCATTTGAGAACTTCCATTGTGTGCATGCATTACTGACTATTAAAAACCAACAATGGGTCAACAATATTTCTGACTTCTCAAATTTTCAAACAAAACGGGTAAACCTGCATCTGGATGCAAACTTCTCTCGGGTCCCTAGCGGCATTTGGCAAATCCTCACTCGAAAATATATCTTCAAAGACATAATAGCTTCAAAGTAGCTAAGCTGGAAATATCAGACAACTTATTATGGATATAATCTAGTTTTAACATAACATGGAACTTAATAAATATAGTTTAAATCCCATTTCAAATTCAATCCCTTTGGTATTCTGGTACCCATCTCTAGGATCCAATATACCTCACGTTTATTCAATTGCTGCATTATATCACCCCCTCTTGGTTTCTTTCTAACAATTTCAATACCTTGTATGGAGCATTCCTTAACATCACCCCCATTACATTGCGAAAAATGTCTACCTATAGGTGATTTTTGATTTCCAGTTTCAATCCCTCCTAAATGTTCTCTCGCTCTTTCTTTTAATGTTTTCTTGGTCCTCCCTATGTACTGCTTTTTGCATGTTACATTCCAATAAATATATAACATTATTAGATGTAATTTTAATAGTAAGGATTTGGAATGTACAGATCAATGGAACCAAGAACTGGCTAATTGCTCTTTAAAATAATGACTTTAATTGTTAAATAAAAAGAACAGGAAATAATAAAAATAAGGCAGCAAATAACAGAAAATCAAAAAGAAATTGATAGTTTACATAGAAAGAAAAAATTGGAGATAAAGACTTAAAAAACTTTAGATAAAAGACTTAAAAATAAAATAGAACTGATAGAAAAAGATACTAGAGAAAGAAAATATAATAATAAAAATATAAATATCAGGGACAAATGGGATTTTGATCATGATAACGTCTATAGCTGGAAAAGACAAAGGGAATGTACTGTGAAAGGAACCAAAAATAATATGAAATCCATATTAAAGAAAACTAGGAAACCAGTATAATTTACAAGTGAGAATACATCAGGAGAGGATAGTTCCACATCAAAAATTCAATTGATGAACATAGGAGCAACAACAGGAAAGGGTCCTTTTTTAGGAAACAAAGAGGCAAGGAGTCAATGCGCATAGACGACAGAGACAGTTGGGACCTGTCAAACTATGCACCGGGGGAACGAGCGAGCAGGTAAGTTCTTTAACTTCTCAATTGGCTCCTGATTGTTTTATTAAAAAACGGGAAGTAAGACACAGCTCCTTTAACTTCCGTTCTTCATTAAAACCCAATTCCAAAAATGAGTTAATATGAGTGGAGATACTCTTTAAATGATAATTGGGCCTCTCGAAGATGAGAAACTGATGAGAAACCGATTGGCTATGTTGGTTTTAAATATGGCGATTAGAAAGTTGTCTCTGATTAAGGGAACTCTTTTCCGAAACGCATCAGACACGCTGACCCAGAACCTCCACCACAGGTTTTTAAATGTTTGAATAAAATATAAAATTTTTAAGATATTATCTTTACTCTGATATGTTAAGCGGTGCAGCCTGAAACAGAAATCATACTGGGTTATTCAATAAAAGTTCTTATCGTTAAAAATGGTTTTATTGAATCTTCCTGATTGTGTATAATTAGCAGCAGGAATGGCGTCCTGTAGGCATGCATGCTATGTTGATTATATAAAACTCTCAAAAATTGCATGGAATGCCCCTTATCTGTGCTGGTGGGTGGTAGCTACTGGCATGTAACAGCGTATTTCTGTCCGGGGTTTTTCTAAAAAGGGCAGCCGCAGTGGAGACTGCTCCGGGGGGTGGCAGTCAGTGATAGGCTGTGACGTCACTGTCACAGCCGACACTGACTGCCTTACCCGGAAGTGCAGAGCCGTGGCAGAGGATCAAGGAGGTGCATGTGTAAAATGTGTAAGTGCAAGTGTAAAATATCAGTCTGTGAGACGATTTAAAGCTTTTCTATAAAATGATGTCCAGCTTTTGGGGGGTATTCTACAATATATAGGTTATTGGAGAGAGGGGTGGACATTCCCTTTAATGGGTGCATCCATATCATTGAGAATGTCAATGAAGCTCTGGACTCCAACGCAGTCCCCTTGCCAAAGCATGAAGATGTCGTCAATATATCTCTTGTACATGGCTATTTCTGTATCTAACTTTGACATAAATTTTTCTTCATACTATTCCATGTAAAAATTCACAAAAGAGGGGGCTACGCTGGAGCTCATAGCTGTACCAGAGAGAGATCAGTATATCCAGAGAGTTGCACTCGCATCTGCCTTTTCACATCCACTCTTGTTATATGCCTTTAAATACATTATAATAAATGCATGAAATGGTTCCATGTGGTCTGTTTATTGAAAAATGCTTATTTGTCCTTGTTCTTATATTTTCTTGTGCAGAGAAAAAAACATTACTGGCAGCTAGACAGTAAATGTATCACCTTGTTCCATAATGAAAGTGGCGGCAAGTATTATAAGGTAAATATGTGTCATTTAATTTCAACAAATACCTGTTTTTTAGAAATACTCTTTAGACCCAAAACTGCTTCAAAATAAAACAATTTACCTGCTAAAAGTAAGTATATAATTAAAGGGCATGTCCACCCCATGGAAATTTTTTTGCCACATAGTAGCTCTCCTTCCCCCAGCCCCAACCGCTATAATAAATTTTTCAGAAAGTCCCCCAAACTCTACTTACCTTCCCTCTTTCATCTGCTGTACTGCCTGGCCCTCTGCTTGCATGAAAGCAGGGGGCTGGACCGACAGCCAATCACAGAACAGAATGAGATTTTTCAATCTCATTTTAAGCTAGGTACACACACGCACACACACACTTGCCCAACGGTATCGGGCTTTATTGGCAGTGTGTGTAGCTTCTTTCTCGATCAAGCGTGCGGCTGTCTGAAATTTCTCTCGGCTGCGGTCGTCTACCTATAGGGGAGTCGCCCTTGGCTGACGGAAACACACAGTCCTGAGCTGTGCATAGGGAGAATCTTTACTGTGTTTACCCAGCTTAACTCCTCTAAATGTTAGACTGCTCAAAAATTTTAATACAGTTTATCAATCAGATTGGAAGGGGATAGGACATGGAGAAAAAAAATCCATCAACCCATCTGCAGCTGCAGTATCGTAAGCAGAATTCAAGCTGAAATCTGCTCAAGAGCATCAATGATGTATTGCTAACCTTATATAAGGTTAAATAATCAAACCTAAATAACACATTTCAATAACAATGGAACGATGAAAAAGAACAAAGAAGAAAATGGAATTTATTAATTGGGACAGATAACGGTGGTAAAGTTGTCCATTTACTAAAAAATTTAAGAAATATATTTATGGAGAAAAGATGGTTACAAATCAGGCTTGTATAATATGCAGAAAAAAGCATTAAAAAATAGTTAATATCTATTACGTTAATGTGAGCACCACGAAAATAAGAGGGGCAAAATTGTATTCTAGGACCTAACAGTGACATATTTTAACTCAGTGGTTAGCACTGATGCCTTGCAGCGCTGTAGTCCTGAGTTCGAATCCACCCATGGACACATCTAAAAGGAGTTTGTATCTTTTTCCTGTGTTTTCATGGGTTTCCCCATAATCATAAAGGCATACTGATAGGTTGTATGTGTCAAATGCTTACATTGTAAGCTCTTAGGGCATGATGTGAATGAATACATGTAATTGTTAAGTACTACAGAAGATGTTGGCGCTATATAAATCCACAATTAAAACACCGGTATAATAATAAAGCCATCTCAGAACTTCTGGACACAAGGGGGAAAAAAATTCTACTTATTTTATTTAATTCCTTCTAGAATAAAATGTTACCGAATTGATTATTTCATGTACAAATTAATTATTGTTACACATGATAAATTGTATTGCAAAGTTATTGATAAAATTGGCTTTACATTTTAATGCCTGTAACATTATTTGTTTATTGTTAAAATGTATTAAATTATTTTATTAATAAATTTACTTATTTCTCTTATTTATAGGAAGCCATTTTACAAAAATGTTTACATTTTTGTAGATTGTTATAAAAGTATAATGAATATATATGACTGTGGGTCAGCAGGTAATAGAAATCTGTCTGTAGAACTGGGTTACCAATCATTGAAGTTTTCCTTTTAGGAAATACCTTTGTCTGATATCCTTCACATTGAGGCTTATGATAAAAATACAATTGGAAAACCACTTAGCGGAGAGACCCCACATTGCTTTGAATTACTGACCGACACATTAGTGTATTATGTTGGAGAGAGAGGCTCCACCCGTGTGGACTCTGGAGAGACATGGTACAGAATGATTCGGCAAGCCCTGTGGCCTGGCATGAATGAAGACACGCCAACTAGTGATTTGACAAAGATGCGCATTCCAGGTGACATATGCATCTTTTTTTTTTATAATCAAACAGTGAGATTCATTAAGAGTTCTTATCGTTTAAAATGGTGCTAATTTTGCCCCAACCAATCAGATCTTATTTAACATTTCAAAGCTAACATCTGATTGGTTGGGGCAAAATTATCACCATTTTAAATGATAAAAACTTTTATTGAATAATCCTGTAAATGGTATCTATTTACTCGTAACCTTAATTTTATTCTTCTGCAGTCTTGTTCTCATCTTGATGATCTTGTTTTATTTACTATGATTATTATTATTTTATGGGGAATCCATGTGCACTATTCCATATATATTACCAGGTGCCCTGCCTGTGATTCTTTTGACTTTTATAGATTTATTATTTTTCTTTTGATAATCATTTATAAACAAGCATGGTTATCTCTGCATTTGTCTTCATACCAATAGATCTGCAGATTTAATCTGAAGGACTAGAGCACATGAAATTCCTGCTGACAGACCTAACAATCTATAATCTGTCTGTCGGTCCAGAAATTAAAGGTACAGTTGATATTTTCCAAACTTGTGGCCTATTTTAGACTGCAGGATTGACCGTGACCATGTGATAACTGAGCAGTACCTGAATTAAAACACAGCTGAAGTTATACCTATCCAGATGTAGAGCTAGTTGTCATAATTACTAGATATTACAACACTCCCACCAGAGGCCCGCCATAAAACTTGAAGGTGGGCCCGTGCCCCTGCAGTTTCACTAGTAAACTGTACAGTATATTATACTGTTTCGCATGCAAGAATGATTGATTACACTGCCTATTGCCAGCATATAATTCAGTACTGCCTTACCATTAATGGGAATATCCCACAAACTCAAATGTACTTTATAAAGAATGGTTTATTGCAACTTGTTTTTGCCACTTAACAGTCGATCCTGACAATGGACAGCCATTAAGTGCAATAAACTATTCTTTAAAAAGTACAGTTGAGTGCCTTAGTGGAATTTGTATGCTGACTTTTCAGGTTGCACCCTGGCCTATGCATATGTATTGTAGCTGGAGTGCCTTGAACATTGATGTACAATATATATGGTACAGAAATGCTGTATTTAGATGAGTTTTATTTTAACTTAAAGGGCATGTTCACCCCCTAAAATTTTGTCTACAGCCCTCAAGTGCTGTTATAAAGACTTATGCATCCCTATGTTGCCCCCCCCTATTCTGCACACAGCATTCATTTAGCTTTTGCAGTACTCAGAAATCTCCTGCAGTCATTGGCTGTGATGTCATCTGTCAATGACTACATGAGTCTACCCAAAAGCTGCAGTACAGAGGTGTAGACATTGAGAAGCTCTTTCTAGCAGCACTTCAGAGCTGCCTGAGCATTATACTTTTAGGGTTCTGGGTGAGGTGGGGTTAGCTGTTGACAAAATGTAATTATTTTAAATAAAGATGCAGTTGTCCTGCAGAGTTAGTAATGTTTTTTCCTCTGGTTTTAGGAGCAAATATTGAAACCCTACAAAATTTGGTAAGTAGAAAATGTTTTGTTCCAGGTCATTTGTTGTATGTTGTATTTTCAGATTGTATTATTATTATTTATTTACAATACAAAAGACAAAAATTACAAATGCAATTTTGTTTTTCTTAAAATTTCTTCTTGGTACTTGATATATCTTGCCTGGCCTGGCAATCATAATGCTGATTTTATATTCACATAACGTCTTTCCTTGCATTGCCTTTTGGAGTTTAACCGTTGAGCCGCAATGACATTCAACTATGCAAATATAACATCTTCAGCAGCAGCTGCGCAGTTAACTCCATGTTATATTACATTGGTTACATCTGTTAGCCCTCTTGGAGAATCGCACTGATTGGCTCCAATGTTCAGTTATCAGGAAGTTAATCAGCTACAATGATGCATCTCTAAGTGATTTTCTAAATTATAATTTTATTTTTTTTGTAGGACATCAGTCATATGTATCAGATCTTTCTAGATGAAGTTCTGGGGTCTGGTCAGTTTGGAATAGTATATGGAGGTAGGGCATGATCATTTTTGTTTATCTTTATGTTGGCAAAATTTCATAATAATCATCGGTTTGCACTGGAATAAAATACGGCAAGCAAGAGAGAAGCAACTGGAGGAATTAACTTTTAATATTGAATTTGCAGCTGTGGATAAATAACGTTGTGGTCCTGCCTCCTCTGTGTCGGCATTTAACAAGTCCTGCATATTACCACAAACAAGAGAAACTAAATTAAAACTTTCTCCCTTATGATTCAACATGTATTTATGGAACCTTCACAGAAAAATTCAACACAATTGTTTTGCTTCACACTATTCTAATCACCTAATAAAGATTGTTGTGTGCATTGACATATTAGAAAAGTGATCCCTGAGGGGCAACATATAGATACAAGTGGGGGAGCTATAAATTGGTCAGACAGCTAACAATCATTAATAGTGCTGGTTTTCAGAAATGTAGGATAACAGTTTAGTTAGAGGATGTCACCTGGCGAAGTGAGTGAGAGATCCATTACTTTTTCTAGGTTTTAGTTCAATATTGAACAATTGTAACATAGTAACATAGTAATTGAGGTTGAATAAAGACATCAAGTCTATCAAGTCCAACCTATTCACCCTCACCTAATTGTTGATCCAGAGGAAGGCAAAAAAAAAACAGCAAAAGGGGGGGGAAATTCCTTCCTGACTCCAAACAGCAATAGGAAAGTATCCCTGGATCAACCAGATCTATATGTATTAATATCAGTAATTCTCAATATTTTTTAGTTTTAGAAATTATCCAGGCCTTTTTTAAAGCTATTTAATGAACTTGCCATTACCACATCTGCTGGAAGACAGTTCCACAGTTTCACCGTTCTCACTGTAAAGAAACCATTTCTAACCTGAAGATGAAACTTCTTTTCTTCCAACCTTAAAGGATGTCCATGAGTCCTCTGATATGACCTGTTAGTGAACAATGCATCATAGAGTTCATTGTATGGCCCATTAATATATTTGTATAAGGTTATCATATCCCCACGCAAATGTCGCATCTCCAATGTAAACAACCCTAACTTGTCTAATCTGCCTGCATATTCAAGCCTTCCATTCCCCTTATTAATTTAGTTGCCCTTCTCTGAACTGCTTCCATTTCCAAGATGTCCCTTTTGTATATGGGATTCCAAAACTGCACTGCATATTCCAAATGAGGCCTTACCAGTGCCTTGTAAAGAGGGAGAATAACATTTTTCTCTCTTGAATCCATTCCCCTCTTTATACAAGACAATATCTTGCTAGCTCTAGCCGTTGCTACCTGGCAATGTTTGCTATAGCTAAGTCTGTTATCTACCAGAACCCCCAAACCTTTTTCCATTACAGATGCACTTAACACAGAGTTATTTATGGTGTAGGTGGCACAGGGATTATTAAATCCCAAATGTATCACCTTACATTTATCAACATTGAATCTCATCTGCCACTCTACTGCCCATTTTGATAATCTATCTAGGTCTACTTGCAACACTTGCACATCATTTGAAGTTTCCAAAGCTCTGCATAGTTTAGTGTCATCAGCAAACACAGAGATCCTGCTCTCAATGACCCCTTCTAAGTCATTTATAAACGGATTAAACAGAAGCGGCCCCAGTACAGAACTCTGAGGAATGCTGCTTATAACTTATATAACTTATATATATAACTTATATATATATAACATAGATGTAGCTCCATGTACCACCACTCTCTGCTTGCGATCCAATAAACAATTCTCTATCCATGCACAAGTGTTTACTTCAAGGCCAACAGTCCTCAGTTTATACATTAGTCGCCTATGTGGCACAGTATCAAAAGCTTTCGCAAAATCCAAGTATACCACATCCACTGCTGTGCCTGAATCCAAATTCTTACTCACTTCTTCATAAAAAAAATTCAATTTGTCTGGCATGATCTATTTCTCATAAATCCATGCTGACTACTACTAATAAGGTGATCTCTGGAGACAAAGTCAAGGATATGGTCCCGTAACAAAGTTTCCATCACCTTCCCTACCACTGATGTTAGGCTTACAGGTCTATAGTTACCAGGCTGTGAACGACTACCTTTTTTGAATATTGGTATTACATTGGCTTTTTTCCAATCCAGCAGCAGATCCCCAAACCTCCTCATTTCTCCCCTGCGTATAATTACAATCCCTGCTGTAAGGACTAGGATTCTCAACAGTGAAAACCGATGTAACAAACGGTTTAGCAGATTAGCCTTTTTGGCATCCTCTACAACCATCTCAGACCCATTATTTAATGGTCCCACATTCTCAGTCCTCATCTTTTTACCATTTATATACTTGAAAAACATTTTGGGGTTGGACTTGCTTTGTTCGGCAATCCGTATTTTATTTTCTATTTTAACTAATTTAATTGCTTTAATATTCATGTTCAGTATATTTTATGAAGGTTTGCTGTTTTATTGCATTCTGTATACTGCCACCCACCTCTGGCTGCAGTAAAATATAAAGGTTTTTCCCGTGTGAAATAAATTAAGCGTTTACAGCTGTTATGTTGTGTTGCAGGAAAGCACAGAAAAACTGGGAGAGATGTTGCAATCAAAGTAATTGATAAACTCAGATTTCCAAGCAGACAAGAGAGTCAGCTTAGAAATGAGGTGGCCATTCTACAGGTAAAAAGATTAATGTGGCAATTACTGTTTATTTACCCTCCACCTTGGCAAGTCAATGAAAACATATTTTTTGTTCATTATTTATTGATGACTATGGTTTGTTTCTTATTGGAAAGGAATCAAGCAAAGGGGGGTTTCGTGTTCTGCATTTATGTTATTAACATTTATGTTATCGCCAGCTTACTCAAAATGAAGTTGACGCTGTCTTACTTTCCCGATAATGTGAGGTATCATAAGTTTTGGATACCGCAGGTTAATGAATATGGCCCTATGTTAATTTTTACATATCTTATTTGCTTAAAAACAAACACCACCTGACACGCATAAGGTTACAAATTCTACTATCCACAATCACTCCCAAATCATTGCCAATCGGGCAAACTCCTAACTCCATTCCATTAAGCAGATATCTAGCATTCAAATTGTTTTTGCCTAAATGTGCACCTAAAAATAAAAATAAATGTGCATTTTGCAATAATAAATCTCTTCAATTATGCAGTGGCCTATTACCCAAGCTTATTTAAATTAAAGGGCATGTCCACTGTCCACCACTTTTGTAAATATTTTATATGCTGTGCAGGACCCCCCAAACCCCTTATCTGTTGTACTCACTCCAAATATGCTTGCAGGCTTAAAGGGCATGTCCACCCCCAAACTAAAATTTAACCCCATACTGGCCCCACTATACAGTTTTAAACAATCCTTACCTTACAATCCTGCTCCTTATGGTTCTTCTACAATCCATGTTTAAAGTCCAGTAAAGTGCAGAGTAGTGTCTGTCTTCTTGTCCTAATGTTGCTGCCCTGTCTCTCCTCCGGGAGGGATGGTGACATGCGCACAGCCAGGAGCCCTTTCACCCCCCTCCCTCCCTCCCGATCCCTCTCTGCAAAGAATTAATGTAGCTTTAAAACCTTAATACCTATTGTAGGGCAAACCCTCCCAACCCCGACCGCTAAGTTAAAAGTTTTAAAATCTTTTCCGGACACAAGTTACAGCTCTAAGCTGCCTCTAAGCTGCCTCTCAGCCAATCACAGCCGGGGCTGCAGTCCGGCCCCCTGCTAAAAGATCCAGCAGGCAGGGGAGCCGGACCAGAGTGACGCTGGAACCAGGAGCTGTAAGTAGTGTATGGGATTGATTTTCAAGTTTTTAACTTAGCGGTTGGGGGTGGGAGGGTATGCCCTACGATATAAAGGAATGTTGCTATGGGGGGTGGACATGCCCTTTAAGGAATCACGATCCATCGCTGCGGCTCCCTTCTGCTTTCTGGTAAGGCCATCAGTCACGGCTGTGATAGTGACGTCACAGCCAATGGCTGACTGCCATTACCAATCGAGTCTCCACTGCTGCCGCCTGTGAATGTAATGGGCACATTGCAGGAGCAAAGGGGGAGAATCCACCATGGTGGTGGATTATCGTATTCCTCAGCCTGCAAGCATATTTGGACAGTGAGAACAAAGCATATGGGGTTTTGGGGGGTCCTGCACAGCATATTACAGTTTTACATAAGGCGTGGACAAGCCCTTTAATCTGCAAGTTAGAGACATCATGCACTGAGCCTATTGTCCCATCAGCAAACACAGAGACCATGCATTCAATGCCCTAAATACAATTTAAAAAATGCTGGACAGACCAAAAAAATGGCCTTTTTACATTCTATTTCTATTTAGCTTGATTGTTTTTTTTCTATTTGCCTTCCCATACCATATTAAGGTGATCCAGTAATGTTGAGGGACCTAAATGCACATTTCTAATAAACTATCTAAGGACTAACTGATTGTTCAAAAACAGCCTATTAATAGCATGTTAACCATGTTGCAATTGTTACTTAGAACCTTCGGTTTCATGGTGTGGTTGACCTTGAAGCCATGTGTGAGACACCAGAACGTATCTTTGTGGTAATGGAGAAGCTGCATGGGGACATGTTAGAAATGATTCTCTCCAGTGATAAGGGGAGACTTCCTGAACGGATAACAAGATTCCTTGTTACTCAGGTACATGAAACATGTGATTTGTCATTTGTGTTTGTTAAGATTTTTCTATGCATTTTTTTTGGTAAGATGTGATGAAGCTTTAAAATATCAGATAATCTTCTTTTTAGTCCATTTTCAGTCAGTAGAGAAATTTTCTCTCTTGCAAATAAGATGCAACTTTGGAAGAGATTTTTTTAAAACGTCCAATGGATCAGAGATAGGAAACCAGTAGTCCTCCAGATGTTTTAAAGCAACAATTCACAGCATTCCTGGACTGCCCTCTACTATTGCAATTGCTAATAGGGCAATATTGTTAGTTTGGTTCTGGTTGCCTATCTCTGCTTTGGATCATCTCTTAGGGATCCTTGGTAGAGTAAACTTGATGGACATACAGTATGTCTTTATTCAACTTTTGTGGTTGAAAATAGATAAAAACATTAGGATATCGTTTTTTGGGATGGATGTAAAAGGGCCCCATGATCCTTTCTGTATAGTAGTTAGTATTGAGGTTGAATAAAGACATACGTCCATCCAGTCCAACCCATCTAGCAATATCCTCATTTCTGCCTAACTTGTTGATCCAGAGGAAGGCAAAAAAACCCCCACCAATTATGAGGGGAAAAATCCTTCCTGACTCCAAGTGGCAATCGGAAATTTCCCTGGATCAACCTACTTTATGTATTCAATACCGTACTTGCAACATTCCTTGTTTGCCGAAACTCATCCAGCTTTTTTTTGAACTGACCAATGACCTGCCATTACAACGTCCACTGGAAGAACAGTTCCATAGCCTTACGCTTCTCACGTGAAAAAACCCTTTCCGGCTTGAAGCCTAAACCTTTTTTCTTCAAGTCTTAAGGGATGTCCTCGTGTCCTTTGACATGTTCTATTGGTGAACAATGCCCCAGATAGTTTATTGTATGGCCCGTTAATGTATTTATACACAGTAATCATATCCCCACGCAAGCACCTTTTCTCCAGCGTACATAATTGTAACTTTTCCAGTCTCTCTTCATATTCAAGCTCCCCCATCCCCTTATTAATTTAGTTGCCCTTCTCTGAACCCTTTCCTTTTCAAAGATGTCCTTTTTGTAAACAGGATTCCAAAATTGCACTGCATATTCCAAATGAGGCCTTACCAATGCTTTGTAAAGAGGGAGAATTACATTTTCCTCCCTTGAATCCATACCTCGCTTTATACAAGACAATACCATGCTGGCTCTGGCTGTTGCCGCCTGGCACTGCTTGCTACCTTTAAGTTTGTTATCCACCAAAACTTCAAGATCCCTTTCCAACAGGGATTCACTTAACACAGAGCCATTTAAAGTATAAGTAGCACAAGGATTTTTAAGTCCAAAATGCATCACCTTACATTTATCAACATTGAATTTCATCAACGGTCATGTAAAGTACAGCAAGAGTAAGCAAAATAAAATTACGTTAACTACATTAACATGACCTTGTATTAAAACATATTAATACATATATTTAAAAAAAACAAAACAAAACTATCATGCATATAAAGTTTATTAAAAAAACAGTTAAAATGAAAATTACTTGGGACAGGGATATAGGACTGGTAATTCCTACCTCCCTATATTGTTTCTGTGAGGAGCACCAGCTCAAAGAAAACTGATTCTGCCAGTCTTCCTCCTGGCTTCAGCACTATCTTTAATACAGGAATAGTCCAGGACTAACCTGGCAAATGGAAACAGTTAGTGCTGCAGCTCCTCAACGAAATTACATTGTGAGGAAGGAATAATCTATCTGACCTCCCTGACCCAGGTACTTTCAATTTAAACAGCTAATTTTTATAGATTTCCTTTAAACCAATGTTTTACAACTGCATAAAAAATGCCATAGGACAATGCATAATGACCCATGGTATAGTAAATACCGACTACTATGCAAAATTATCTACTAGCCATCAGAAAATATAGCTGAATTATTTTGTCTTTAATGTACTTTTAACTAATACCGTTTTCATCATTTTTATTTCTGTAGATATTGACAGCCTTGCGTCATCTTCATTCCAAGAATATTGTTCACTGTGATCTTAAACCAGAGAATGTCCTCCTAGCCACAGAGGATCCATTGCCTCAAGTGAGCAGAAAATGTAGATTATAGACAATACAATTAAAAGCTTCATTTTCTTGTCCATACAATTCCTCTATTGTAAATTATTTGTCTAACAGATTGTCTTGCCTCTATTATTATTATTATCCTGCTAAATGATTACTCTATTATCATCAACATTTTGCTTTGTCATTAGCATTTTATTTTGTTGTCCTACATTATGTCTAAGTAAATGACATTGCAAAGAATTTTACACAGAGATGATTATTTTAATAGAGAGTTTAATATCAATGATTATATACTCTCTGTAAACCTTTTTCCAATTGTTCTTTTTCATTGTTCAGTATCAGTTACTCCTTTATTTTACCTCCATGGTAAATTCTTATAACACTGGATTTCATAAATATTTTACAGATCAAATTATGTGACTTTGGGTTTGCCTGCATCATTGGAGAGAAATCTTTCCGCCGATCGGTTGTTGGAACACCTGCATACTTGGCCCCAGAGGTTCTGCGAAACAGTGGATACAATCGATCATTGGACATGTGGTCTGTAGGTGTAATCGTCTACGTCAGCCTCAGTGGCACATTCCCGTTTAATGAAGATGAAGATATCAATGACCAGATACAGAATGCAGCATTTATGTATCCTAAGAACCCTTGGAACGAAATTTCATATGAAGGTACATGCTTTTCTGCTACTTGTAAATACATTTCTTAAAGGCAAACCTTATAATGATCACCGTGAAATGTACTATAGGTGGAGATGCAATACAGTGAAGATGTACTCCTTACCTATCCAGATCCCACAATGCAGTAATTACTTCAGGACCAAAACATTGTGTTTTTATTATTGGATCATATTGCTTACCACGCTAACCTGGTTTTTAGATCAGGTAGGGTTTGCAATTACTTGGCCAATAAATGATTTTATTGGGTTTCCCCTGTAATTTAGCTCAGAAAAGCTTTTTTTCTCTGAGGTTAGATGTTATCAGGGACAGACTTTTAGTGCTTTATATGGTAATAAAATGATAATTTTAAAAAGGGTTTCTAAAGGTAATAACATTTAAAAGATGTCTTATTGTGTTTGCTCCCTGATTCAGTATATTGTTTTCTTTTCTACAGCTATTGATCTGATCAACTGCTTGCTACAAGTCAAAATTAGAAAGAGGTTCAGTGTTGACAAAGCTCTCAGTCATCCTTGGATGCAGGTATATGCAATTGTATCTCGGTCTCTATTCAGTCTACTGTATTACTCAATTTAGCCAGAATAAAATGATCCTGCTACAGATACTATTGGATACTCCTTAAGGGTGAGGCCACACTGCAACGTGCAGGAATCGCGCACAAAATCGCGAGCGTTATCGCACGCGATTGTGTGCGCGATTCTTGGCGCGTTTCGCGCTCGCGGTTTCGCCTTTTCGCGTTATGGACACGCATGCGTTAACGCACCAAAAATGGTGAACGCATACGTTACCAAAACGCGAACGGACGTGCAATCGCACACGCATCGGAAATCGCGGGAATTTTTGCGTTCCCGCGATTTCCATTTTAGCGAAAACTGCGGGCGCAAACGCGAGCGCGAAACGCGTGCACAAACGCGCGAAAAATGCGCTAGTGTGGCCTAGCCCTAAGGAAGGATTTGAACCCTGTACTTTATTGATGCAAAGGAAGGCAAAAAAAAAAATGAAAGGGAAATAAATTCCTTCCTGACTATATGTAACAATGCTAGTAGCATTTAAAGGGCATGTCCACCCTTATAAACAAACTTTCCCATATATAATAGAATATCTTCCCCCAGCCCCAACCGCTATAAAATAGTTTTAAGAAAGCACCCAGATCTTACCTTACCTTCCCTCTCTCCTCCGACGCCCGGCCTTCTGCTTGCAAGACACTGCAAGCAGGGGGCGGGACCGGCAGCCGCGTCCGTGATTGTCTGAGAGGCAGCCAATCACGGACGCGGCTGCCTGCTTCTCAGAATGCCAGAGGAGAGAGGGAAGGTAAGTAGAGTTCTGTGGACTTTCTTAAAATTATTTATTTGCGGTTGGGGCTGGGGGAAGATATTATATTATATTATATGGGCAAGGGTTTTTATGGTAGGGGGAGGGATCACAAACTGGGAGGGAGAGGGAGGGGGGGGAGTTAGGGGGAGAAGGGCTGCAGTACGCATGCCAAATATATATGGACTCTGCTCTCCTCCTGGTGGGCAGTTTTTGGGACTTGGGGGGAGGGGGGACTACAGGAGAACCTTATGGAGATGGGATGTGAGGTAAGGATTTTATAACACTACATGGTGGGGCCATTAGTGGGGGGGGTTATAGTTTTGGGGGGGGACATGCCCTTTAACAATTATTTTTAAAAACTCTCCAATGAACCTGCTATCGTGTCCAACAGAATAGTTTTACCATTTTTTTTTTTTGCGCTTTGCCATTCTTTCAGTGAAAAACACCTTCCCGAACTTGAAGATAGAACTTTTCTTTCTGTCTTAAGGGATGTCTGCATGTCCTCTGACATGTTCTATTGGTGAACAATGCCCCATATAGTTTATTGTATGGCCCATATCACCATGCAAGCACCCTATCTCTAGTGTGAGGATTTTAAAGCCCAAAATGCATCATCTTACATTTATCAACAATGAATCGAAAGGAAAAGTGCGCTGGGTTAACAAAGACATTTAATTTCAGGAAAGCAAATTTTCCCAGGTTAAAAGCAGCTCTTCAGAATGTCAACTGGGATAATGTATTATCAGGTAAAGGTACTGAACAGAAGTGGACTGTGTTCAAGGGGATTTTAAGCCAGTTCACATCTAAATTTATACCCTTGGGAAATAAATGTAAAAAAAATAAATCCGCGCCCATGTGGCTGAATTCTGATGTAAAGAGGCAAATGGTAAGGAAGAAAAAGGCATTTAAAACCTTTAAGGCCGAGGGAACGGAAAGGGCCTTTAGGGAGTATAAAAACTGTAACAAGGAGTGTAAGAAAGCAATCAAACTAGCTAAAATTAATAATGAAGTTAGGATAGCTGAAGAAAGCATCACTAAGCCTAAACATTTTTTTAAGTATATTAATAGTAAGAAGATGAGGACTGAGAATGTGGCACCATTAATTAATGGGGATAAGTTAGTTACGGAGGATGGCGATAAAGCAAATGTCTTGAATAATTTTTTTTCCTCTGTATGCACTATAGAAGATCCAAGTACAGATATCATAGAGTATAGTAGCAATAAAGGTATACAAGATTCAAGTTCACTTTGGTTAACCGAGGATATGGTACAGAAAGAACTAAATAAGGTTAATATTAGTAAATCTCCTGGACCGGATAAAATACATCCTCGGGTACTTAAGGAGCTAAGTTCAGTTTTATCTAGGCCATTGTTTCTTATTTTTGCTGATTCCCTCATGTCCGGTGGTGTGCCTCTGGATTGGAAAAAGGCTGATGTTATTCCAATATTCAAAAAGGGTAGTCGTTCACAGCCGGGTAATTACAGGCCTGTAAGTTTAACTTCAGTGGTGGGGAAGATCCTGGAAAGTTTAATAAGGGAACATGTTCTAGAGTATGTTTCAAGGACTGACATTATAAGTAGTAACCAGCATGGATTTAGGAGGAATAGATCTTGTCAAACTAACTTGCTTGGCTTTTATGAGGAAGTAAGTAGAAATTTAGACTCTGGTATAGCAGTAGATGTAGTTTACTTGGATTTTGCAAAGGCTTTTGATACAGTCCCCCATAGGCGACTAATGAATAAGCTAAGGTCTGTTGGTCTGGGGAGTCACATTTGTACATGGATAGAAAATTGGTTAAAGAATAGGATGCAGAGAGTAGTTGTTAATGGGGCTTCATCATTATGGACTAAAGTGCTAAGTGGGGTGCCACAGGGTTCTGTGTTGGGGCCGCTTCTATTTAATCTATTTATTAATGATTTGGAAGTGGGTATTGTCAGCAAGGTTTCTGTGTTTGCTGACGACACAACTTTGTCGACCATTAAAAACTTCAGAGGATGTGCAATCGTTGCAAGGGGATCTAGATAGATTATCACATTGGGCTGCTAAGTGGCAGATGAAATCTCAATCAATGTTGATAAATGTAAGGTGATGCATTTTGGACTTAAAAATACTTGTGCTACTTATACTATAAATGGCTCTGTGTTAAGTGAATCCCTGTTGGAAAGGGATCTTGGCGTTTTGGTGGATAACAAACTTAAAGGTAGCAAGCAGTGCCACGGCAACAGCCAGAGCCAGCATGGTATTGTCTTGTATAAAGCGAGGTATGGATTCAAGGAGGAAAATGTAATTCTCCCTCTTTACAAAGCATTGGTAAGGCCTCATTTGGAATATGCAGTGCAATTTTGGAATCCTGTGTACAAAAAGGACATCTTTGAAATGGAAAGGGTTCAGAGAAGGGCAACTAAATTAATAAGGGGATTGGGGGGCTTGAATATGAAGGAGAGACTGGAAAAGTTACAATTATGTACGCGGAGAAAAGGCGCTTGCGTGGGGATATGATTACTGTGTATAAATACATTAACGGGCCATACAATAAACTATCTGGGGCATTGTTCACCAATAGAACATGTCAAAGGACACGAGGACATCCCTTAAGACTTGAAGAAAAAAGGTTAGGCTTCAAGCTCGGAAAGGTTTTTTTTCACTGTGAGAACGGTAAGGCTATGGAACTGTCTTCCAGTGAACGTTGTAATGGCAGGTTCATTGGTCAGTTTCAAAAAAAAGCTGGATGAGTTTCTGCAAACAGAAATGTTGCAAGTTACTGGTATTGATACATAAAGTAGAGTTGATCCAGGGAAATTTCCGATTGCCACTTGGAGTCAGGAAGGAATTTTTTCCCCCTTCAATAAATTTGGTGGGTTTTTTTTGCCTTCTTCTGATCAACAGTTAGGCAGGAAATGAGGATATTGCTAGATGGGTTGGACTGGATGGACGTATGTCTTTATTCAACCTCAAATACTATACTATACATCTGATCACACTTAGCAGCCCAAATGTCACAATCCATCTAGATCCTCCTGCAACAATCGCACATTATCTGTAGCTTTTAATGGTGGATAAATTTTTGTGTTGACCGCAAACACAGAGACCTTGCCAACAACCCTAACTACAGAATTGAGCCCCTGACCAGGGCTCAAGCCAATACATAAAACAGTAAGGAGTCTTCGGACAAGGCTCCCTAATGTCCCTCCTGTCGTCCATGGAGAGTGCCCTAAGTGGCTTCAACTCCAAGCGCTTTGAGTCTGCCAGGAGAAAAGCACAATATAAATGTTGTGTCTTGTGTGTCTACATCCAAATCATTAAAGGGCATCTATACTGAAAACATTTTTATTTTAAATTGACCATTATTGGAAACTATATTTCTTCCCAACCACAACTGTATAATTTTTTTTTGTTGATCTGTCCCCTATTTCTTCAGATGTCAAATCTAAAACATCTTATCTGTTGTATTCAATTAGATCAACTGGACTTGAAATGTAGTTCTTGAAGACGTTTCGCTAGTCATCCGACTGGCTTTCTCAATTCAGAATGACTTGTACAAGAATCTGTGGCAATTATGTACCCTGGAAAATTCCTATTAGCATATCGCAGCCAAGTGTTAAGGGTGTGATTGGATAGTGGCTAAGAGGTGTTTATAGGAACGCCCAAGTAAGGTGTTAAAAACAGCATTGTACATGGCAGACAGTTGGTGTCGAACCCCCCCACCTCTATTTGCTTGGTTTCTTTATTTTCACATAAATGGCCTCCTTAACACCTCTCTGAACCAGTCACGTTCCTTCGCCAATATGTTAACATTACAATCTTCAAAGGTATGTCCTTTATCCTTAAGATGCAGGTACACGGCTGAGTCCTGACCCGAGGAATTGGCTCTTCTGTGCTGGGCCATACGTTGATGCAGTTGCTGTTTGGTCTCCCCCACATACAAGTATGTCAGAGGACATGCAGACATCCCTTAAGACAGAAAGAAAAGTTCTATCTTCAAGTTCGGGAAGGTGTTTTTCACTGAAAGAATGGCAAAGCGCAAAAAAAAATTCTGTTGGACGCGATAGCAGGTTCATTGGAGAGTTTTTAAAAATAATTGTTTTAACACCTTACTCTGGGCGTTCCTATAACACCTCTTAGCCACTATCCAATCACACCCTTAACACCTGGCTGTGATATTCTATGGGATTTTCCAGGGTACATAATTGCCACAGATTCTTGTACAAGTCTTTCTGAATTGAGAAAGCCAGTCGGATGACTAGCGAAACGTCTTCAAGAACTACATTTCAAGTCCAGTTGATCTAATTGAATACAACAGATATACCATGACCTGGATGAATGAGAACCTTCACAAGCATACCTAAAACATCTTACATTTCAGCTGTCAATCCAAGTGCCTTGCTGTCAAACTATTCTTCTGTGAGCAGTTTTGTTGTAGCTGGAATGGTGACAGAGTTTTGACAGTTGGAATGCCATATGCTCTGTACTGGTTTCACAGTTAGTTTGTGGGAGGAAAAGTCAGGTCAGATAGAAGTGGGAGTGGTTAAAAGAGAGAAGGGGGATACTGCTCCTGACCTGACCTTGTTGCCTGATTGAAGGCATGCAGTAACACACACCTCAGAGTAAATGCTACTTACACATATTCATTTATAGATTAAGATGAGGAAAATACATTTTTTTCAGTATAGTGTCCCTTTAATAAACATTTTAAATAGAAGTGTCCCCAACAAAGGACTCTGTGGCTCACCACAAATCTGGTCCACATTGACAAAGCACCTTTAACAACTACTCTCTGCATCAAATCCATCAACCTATCTTCTATGTATGCACAAATGTGCCCCCCAAGCCCGACAGATCTTAGCTTTAAAATCCAATACAAAATTCAAGTATAACATATCTACTGCTATTCCATAGTACAAATTCCTACACACTTCCTCATAAAAGATCTGTTCCTCATATTTCCATTCTGATTACTACTTATAAGGTAATTTCTTAAGACATACTCAAGGATATGTCCCAGTTTCAAACTTTCCAGTATTTTCCCCACCACTGAAGTTAAACTCACAGGTCTGTAATTACCAGGCTGAGAACTACTACTTTTGTTAATTTGGCTTGAAGAGCCAAATTACTGTTCTTTTTATTTCTTCTTTTTCTTCTTCCATTTTATTCTTCCGCTTTTTTGGACTGTATCTCCTCCCACAGTTTTTGAGCTCGAGACATGAAATTCGGTACAGACGTACCGAAGTGGAATCTAAGGTATCTGCAGAAGCGTTACAGAGTTATCAGTGAATTACGAGACATTTTTCCCATAGACTTCCCACAGGTACACACACCTACTAACCTACCCTTCCATTCCTGTTGCAGCCATACTTAATAAAGTTAAAAAAAATAATTGATATATCTTCAATAAAAGTTATATAGTCATACATGCAAAAACACATACCCCCAACCTCACATGGGTACACACACCTGCTGAGCTACCCTTACATTTCCGTGGCAGCCATATTTAAAGGGTAAATAAAGTATTAAAAATATGTATGTATCCTCAATAAAAGTTTGTTTTATGATTGTAAACACAAAAAAGACATACCCCCTCAACTAGATCCAGGTACACACACCTACTGACCTATAATACAGGGTGACTATAGTCAAAAAACTAATTTTGACTAATCATTAAAAAAGTTTGTTTTTTTAACCCCCAACCTGACACAGGTACACACACCTACTGACCTACTTATCCATTACTGTGGCAGCCAAACTTAAAAGGGTAACTAAAGTAAAAAAAAACATTTTGATCAATAATAAAAAAAAGTTGTTTTTTTTAACTTCCAACCTGATCCAGGTACACACTACCATTTCCATGGTAGCCATTTTAAAGGGTAACTATAGTCAACAAACCAATTTTGACTGATCATCAACCCGACACAGGTACACACACCTACTCATCTACTTATCTATTAACTAACTTTATGGTAACTAAAGTCAAAAATGTTTTTGATCAATAATCAAAAAAACATTTTTTTTACCCCCAACGTGACATAGGTACACACACCTACTGACCTCCATTAATGTTTCAGCCATACTTAAAAGGTAACTAAAGTCAAAAAACAAATTTTGATCAATAATCAAAAGTGTTTGTTTTTTTAACTTCCAACCTGATCCAGGTACACACACCTACTGACCTACCCTTCCATTTTCATGGTAGCCATATTTCAAGGGTAACTATATTACAAAAAACTATTTTGCCTAATCATCAAAAAGGTTTTTTTTTAATCCCAACCCAACACAAGTAAATAGACCTACTAATCTACTTATCCATTATTGTGGAAGCCATACATAAAGGGTAACTAAAGTAAAAAAAAAACTAATTTTGATCAAAAGTTTTGTTTTTTAACTTCCAACCTGATCCAGGTACACACGCCTACTGACCTACCTGTCCATTTTCATGGTAGCCATATTTAAAGGTTAACTATAATTAAAAAAAACTATTTTGACTAATCATCAACAAAGTTTGTTTTTTTAACCCCCAACCTGACACTGGTACACACACCTACTGATCTACTAATCCATTACTGTGGCAGCCATACTTAAAGGGTAACTAATGCCCAAAAAGCCAATTATGATCAATAATCAAAAAAGTTTTTTTTTTTTTTTAGCACCCAACAGGTAAATACACAGGTAAATACACCTACTGAGCTTCCCCCTCCATTACTGTTGCAGCCATACCTAAAGGGTAACTAAAGAAAAAAAAAATTTGATCAATAATCAAAAGTGTTTGTTTTTTTAACTTCCAACCTGATCCAGGTACACACACCTACTGACCTACCCTTCCATTTCCATGGCAGCCATATTTAAAGGGTAACTATAGTAAAAAAAAATTGACTAATTATCAACAAAGTATGTTGTTTTGTTTGTTTTAACTCCCAACCTGACCCAGGTACACACAACTCAAATTTCAAAACAGTTTATTTCATGGTCATAAACACAAATGCTGATACCCCCACACAGACACAGGTACACCCACCAACTGACCTACCCTTCCATTCCCATGGAAGCCATACTTAAAGGGTAACTATAGTCAAAACTAATTTTGATCAATCACAATAAAAAAGTTATTTATATGGTCATACATGCAAAAAAAACATACCCCCAACCTCACACGGGTACACACACCTACTGACATACCCTTCCATTTCTGTGGCAGCCATACTTAAAGGGTAACTAAAGTTAAAAAAAACTGATATATCCTCAATAAAAGTTACATGGTCAAACACACAAACACACATACCCCCAACCTCCCACGGGTACACACACCTACTGACCTACCCTTCCATTTCTGTGGCAGCCATACTTAAAGGGTAAATAAAGTAAAAAAAATTTTTTTTTTATATATCCTCAAGAAAAGTTCGTTTTATGGTTGTAAACACAAAAAAGACACACACCCTCAACCAGACCCAGTTATACATACCTACTGATCTACCCCTTCATTTCCGTGGCAGCCATACTGTAACCATAGTCAAAAAGCTAATTTTGACTAATCATTAAAAATTTTGTTTTATTAACCCCCAACCTGACACAGGTACACACACCTACTGACCTACCCCTCAATTACTGTTGCAGCCATACTTAAAGGGTAACTAATACATGGATGAAGTAAGCTGGGCACACCAGTCCTAGTGATTCAAATTTTATTAGTAAAGTTTCAGAACCATTGTGGTTCCTTCCTCAGACCAAACAATACTGAAATAACAAAGTGCACAGTGCTATACATAGACTGAAGTCTCAAACAATCAAGATGGCCACCTGGTGGTCAAAGTTTATAATACATAGTAAAAAGTGCATAAATAAAGTGCTAGTATCAAAACAATATATGGAACAATTAATCACTGTTCATTCCACGTGTATTATATAGATGATAAAATTCTAAAAAGTGTCAGAAAATATAAAAATGTAACAAAGAATCACATTAATGTAAATCCGGTAATAAATATCAACGGTATATATAAATACAAGAATAAATACTGCATGTTAAGGATCACTATATATAGTATCAGAACGCAACAAAATAATATTAAGGTTTTGGCAAGAAGGAGGAAAGTCCTAAGGTTATATTCAGACCTTTTGGTTGTACTGCATCTAGTTTATAGATCCACATAGCTACTCTGCGTAGAAGACTGGTATTCCTATCTCCACCCCTGCTATCAGTGGGTACGTGGTCAATAACCATGGCTCTAAGGTCAGATACCTGATGTTTCATGGTACAAAAGTGTGCGGCCACAGGAGGTATTTCTCCCTTTGGGATATTATCATTCCATTTAGCAAGTGCAATCCTAATATCGCTTTTTGTGGCGTTGAAATCTGCGTTTAAAAGGGTCCATGGTTTTCCCTACATAAATCAAAGAGCAGGGGCATTTTAGGATATATACACAATATTCGGTGTTACAATTGAAGTATCCTTGTATTGCATATTTTTTTACCAGAGTATGGATGGTTAAAATTGTTACCAGTAATCATGGAATTACAAATATTACAATTGTAGCATTTATAACAGCCCATTTTTTGAGAGAACGTGAATGTTTTTTGTTTGTATTTTGAAGTCGGAACGGCCTGTATGAGAGAACTATATAATGATTTACCTTTTTTATAGACTATTAGGGCTAGGCCACACTGAAACGCAAACGCAATCGCAATCGCATGCGATTTCATGTGCGATTTTTTTGCGTTTGCGCTTGCGATTTCTTCAATAAGTATAGGAAATCGCATGCGATTGCGATTAAAAATGCAGAACGCAAAACGCAAACGCAAACGCATCGAAAAACGCGCGTTTTTTTTGCGTTGCCGCGTTTTCAATAATTTCGAAAAATCGCAAGCGCAATCGCAAACGCAAACGCAAAAAAAACGCAGCAGTGTGGCCTAGCCCTTAATGGTTTTAGTCTCGTGGTCTGGTCTAAGGTTTTATCATCCTCTATGATGGACCAATATTTATTCATATTATGCTTGATAATTATGCTTAAAGGGTAAATAAAGTAAAAAAATTTTTGGGACCAATCATCAAAAAAAGTTTTTTTTAACTTCCAACCTGACAGAGGTGCACACCAAATGATCTACCCATTAATTCATGTGGCAACCATATTTAAAGGGTAAGTATAGTCAAAAAAACATTTTGACCAATCATCAAAAGAGTTGGTCTTTTATCTCTCAACCTGACATAAGTACACACACCAAACTGACCTACCCATTTATTGCCATTATTGAGTTTAAAAATCTGCAGCACACGATTGTGCAAAACTGTGGGCTATTGAAAACTACAGATGATGTTCTATTGTTCAATTTTGATATAGTCTTTTAAAAAATGGGCAACAAAGTGGAGGATGAGATTCAGTGTTTATAAGGGAAATTATTGTGATACAGAAACAACTAGGCATGTTGTGTTCTAGATATCTTTTGTACTTTTTAAACAGACATTCCCTAAGCATGGACCCAATTATTATATCAAATGCATCACCTTGAAGTTTGATATAATATTTATTATGCATTTGATATAATAAATTACTTGGCCTCATTTCAATCTAGAAATTAATCCATGTAAGCAGCACTTGCTCTGATGTTTGTGTTGCTGCATGACTTTAATGCAGTTCATTTCATGTTCAAGCTCAGTCCCTCAGTCAGACTGACTCTCTGGGCAAGCATGCTCAGTAGTCTCTGTAAAGAAACATTGGAAGAGGGAATTTCCCACTATGCAGTTCACATACCATCTGTCACCATTCCAGCTATAGTAAAACTTTTTTAAAAAAAAAAGCCTACCTTTTAATTGTAATTTGCAGGGAGGTAGGATTGAGTATTCCTACATCCGTGTGCAGTTCTAGTACTGAGGAGTTAGTCCACTGCGTGCCCTCCCTCGCATAACTGTCCTCCTGGCCGTCATTTTCATCTGTTCTGATTGCCGGTAAGTGTTAGCTCTGCCCCTTTTGGCCCAGGGCATAAACAAATGCAGGACATGGTCTGCAAGAAGTTTCTTTTAATTAATGAATTAAATTTATTAAATAATCACAATTGATCATATTAGGAGACAAGTGGATGTCCTTTAAGATTACTTTTTTTAGTCAGATGAATAAAACTGGAGCCATCTTTAATACATAAAGATGTTGTAAATCCAAACATTGCTTAAAGAGTATGTCCATTGCCGGAGACTGTCAGAGAAGCTGGCACTGGAGCAATCAGCAGGTAAGTTCTTCCTCCTCTCCTGCAGGTTTTACTGCTCATTTACCTCCTGTTCTTCAGTTTAACAGATAAAATAAAGCTTAAAGAAACAGTGGACATAACCTTTAAATTGCCATTTTGGGTCCGAGATTTTTTTTACACTTCAACTGCTTTTTTTTTTTTGTTACCTTATAGTTGGGATAAAAAGGTTGAGCTTAGTGGGCATATTTCACACTCTGCTACTATGTTATATTAAATGTATACAGTATTTGTGTTTATAATTGTTAATTTCAGGTTGGTATTCTGTTAACCTTTCAACAAGACACATTTAATTTTTCTTGTAATGCACTTATGTTTTTATTTTTTAAGGACTTAAATTCATGGTTGGATCTTCGGGAGTTAGAGACTAGAGTTGGCCAGAGGTATATCACCCATAAGAGCGATGATGCACGTTGGAAAAAAAATGCTGCAGAATGTGGTGTTTTTTATCCCCAGCACTTTGTTATGGGACCTCAATATGATGAAACTGAAGAGGACAATTAAGTTCAGGAATAAAGAAAACTATAATTTATCAGATTACTACTGTTTGTTTTGGAAATGGAAACTCGAAACTGTTTCTATCTGCATATGTAGGGTAATAATATCAAGTAAACAATGGAGTACGGGGTACACTCCACTGCTATATTTATTATTACCACACCTAAGTTCCTATTTTCTCAGAACTTTGGAAAGTTAGAAAAATGGTTTGACCATCTATACATCAGAAATGTTTCCATCTGCATATCTTGTGACTTTAATAGAATTTGACAAATATTTGATTATATGAACGATTTTAAATTGTTTAACGGGAAATTTATTTAAGCAATAGTATGGTTGATGTTCCACCTCCCTTTTGGCCCAGGGCTTAACAAATGGAAAGACACATTCTGAAAAAAGCTCTCTTTCCCAATGAATAGATCCCAGACCAAAGTGGGGACGGGGCTTAGACAATACAATTGTGTGGTCATTTTTATAGGAATATTCTTGAAAATAAAGTTATTTATCTTGTTTTTTGTGAGTAATATTTGGTCTACTATGAGTTTAATATGTATATTTTATATGTATGTTAAGGAATCCTAAAAAGGAGTAGGAGAACTAGATTCCTCTCTGGCACTTTTTTCAGACCTGCAGCTTCCATTTACTTGCCATTGGTGAAAAAAGCTCACAGCAGCAAGGAAGCAAACAGCAGCAGAAAAACCCTGCCCACAAGGAATCAGAGCCTCCAAGTCACTTTAGGAGCCTCTTAGAAAATAACAAAAATGGGGTTTGGGGGGCCTTTAAGGTAGATCTAAAATATTAATGGGGTAATGTACAGAGCCACTTTGTTTTTTTTCTATTCTTAAAGCTGCATTAACCGCTTTGCAGTTATGTACCAAGCGTTAACAAGGCTTTAAAAGTAAAATAACTAGTTGAGGCAGTGCACATACAAAAAAAGTATCAAATAGCTAGCATTAAAGATTCGGAATAGGTTAATCCATTTGCATTATATAGAGAGCCGCTATCAGCTCTGTGCATTGCTCATTTGCCCGATAAGCTCTCCATACATCACCCCATTGGTTGGGAAAGGACATGATTAATAACTATTAATTAAAAGGTTTGTGTTCACTGAAAACTCAGCAATACTAGTTCTTTTACTAGGAAAAAGTTTATGTTTTTAAAAGCTTACCTTCTGAATACTGACTGCAGTAGTTAAAGGGCAATTATACTCATCTCCCTCTCGTTGCTCTTCTTGCACCTATTAATAGTACCCAGGATAACGTCCTAACAGGCTAATTTATTATTCCTGCATTCTTTACTGTTCAGCTAGAATACTTGAAGTTTCCCTTGCCGCTTCTGTCCTTTTCATGCTAGTCCCTGCAGCCAGTGATGTGAAGTCATTCTCCACAAAGAAGCAAGTCTTCAAATTGCCCAGATTGCGGATTGTCACTGACAGTAGCTGGGAATGGATCGGAGCAGCGCGGGAAGCTTTTTGTAAGTATTCCAACTGATTCTGATTAAACAATCAGAAGCCAGGAACGAAGGAACTCATGCTGGATTCACCTGGATTTCCCCCCCCCCCCCCAAAGTCAGAAAAACTGGCCACCAGGAGGATAGCAGAGTCCATATAGGACTCCCCCCCCCCCCCCCCCCCCCCCCCCCCCCCACTTCCGTTTTGCAAGCCTTCCTCCTACCATTAAAAGCCTTTGCCCATTAGTAGCTAGCCTTCCCCCAGCCCCAACCGCATTACTAAATTTTCCATTGACTCCCCCGATAGTTACTTACCTTACCTCTTTTCCCCCGGCATTCTGAACTGCTGGCAGCGTGGTCTGGCTGCCTCTCAGCCAATCAGGGACACGGCTGCGGTCCCGCCCCTGCTTGCAGTTCAGTGCAAGAAGAGGGCCCGGGATTGTGCGGCGGGGGAAAGATGTAAGGTAAGTAAACTATTGGGGCACTTTCTGGAAAATCTAATAATGTGGTTGGGGCTGGGGGAAAGTGCCCTACCACATCTAAAATTTCTTTTAAAAGGGTGGACATGCCCTTTAAAGACATGCTTTCATTTGGCAAGGCATAAAACTACCACATTATGATAGGCTTTCTTCCAGATTACACGAGTTACTGCTATGACTTACATACCTCCTCTGAGCTTGCAGAGGAGGCATGGGACAGGAAGAACAGAGACAGAGAAAGGAAAGGCTTATGGGCTTCTAGGACCACTGAAAGACAAGTAACTATAACAGGGTTTGGAGGTGATGGTAAGCATATATTTAAGTTCTGGGGGTAGAAATACATTTTTCTTTCTTTGGTGCATATTAACAATAGTTTACTATTGAAGTCAATGGGACATAAATAAGAACTATGACATCAAATGAATTCCATTCAACATGTTTCAGGGTTACTAGTTTAAATTCAATAAATACAATTTCTGTATAAGACAAAATATATGTTTAATTGGCAAAATTGACAAAATATCTTCTTATCCATAAATGTACAAATAAGTTTTGAAAATGTTCAATTAACCCTGTAGAAGAGTTAATGCAGCAGCCAGGTATTTGAAATACAGAATGAATTACAATTGCAAATATACACCATATAATTTTAAAAACAATTGTGCTATGCATTAATCTGAAAAAAAATATTGGAAAAAATCTAATTTTGCTTTTCAATATATACAGAACATTAATCTGAGAAATATAATCCTTTGTTTCACAAGATTCTCTTTAAAAATGTATTATAAATCATTTTGAATAGTTCTAATAGCCCGTAAACTGGGGTTCATTTTGACAAACCTGTAGTAAGAAGTTTGATACTAGAATCATAATTTAATTTTTCACCTTTAATCAAAAGTATTGTTCGATAATTTTACATAAATCTGCAATTTATGATAATCATAACAAGGAATGTAAAGAGCTAATTAAGCACTGCAGTACAAAACACTAACCCAACATTAGAGTTTGTTGGTAAATTCCATTGATCGTGCATGTGGTTTGGGGTAAATTTCTATCATACTTCTTCATGGCTTTAAAGGTCATGTTCAACACCCTAACAAACTTTTAAACTACAAAAATCAGCAACCCCCAAAACGCTATTATTGAAATACTTACCTTTCTCTTTTACCTTGCTGTGGTCCCTTGCTGAACCATTTCACCTCTTTTAGGGCTTTGTGAGCTCTTTATCAGCCTTGATTAATTGCTAGCACCTGGAAGAGCAGTGAGGGATTGGCGGGCTTCAAGGTAAACATCTTTTTACAGGAGCATCAGATGAGAATGGCAAGTATTGCAAAAATATGGTTGGGGGGCTACAGTTGTGTAGTTAAAAGTTTGTTTAAAGCCAGCTATTTGCTGAAATGAGGTACAATGATTTTAACACAAGATGTTTACCCAGCACCACTCCATAAATTCTAAATTCCCCTGAAAATATTTTAGTATTACTCCTGTTTCCTCTAATTTTAAAGTTTTACTTATTCATAAAAGTAGAGGCTACATAAAAAAAAAAACTCTTAAAGGAGGGAACCCGTTTCAGACTTTTTTTTTTTTATTTTGGCCCAAGCAGTTTCAAGAGACTAGGATAGCAGTCATACACTTCCCTGGCCAACTGCTTTAGGAATCAGTTTCTTTCCCCTATAGATGTCAGAAAACAAGTATTCATGGGCATGCAGTTCAATTTTTCAAAATCACTGTAGAAATTGCAGCTTTGCACATTATATATAACATTACTTGGTGAATTACAAGGCCAGAACCTTACAAAGCAGTCTAGCATAAGTTGTTCAAATTAAATATTATCTTTAACGTATAAAAAAAAAAAAGAAAAGCTCAAAACAGGAAAAAAATGCTCATAAAACATTTAAATTGAAATACCCTATAATAATTAGCATTTTAAACACAAACTGTGGTGTGTGAATGGACAAATAGAATGGACAAATAAACATATCTACCGTATATTATATGTAAAGTCACTGGTACTATGTTTTCATAGTACCAGTGACTTTACATATAATATACGGTAGATATGTTTATTTGTCCATTCTATAGAACACATTCAGATTTACAGCAGCATGGAAAAATAGGGTCAATGTCCTAAGCACCCATTAACGATTACCAGTTATTAAATTGCAAATAAGGCTACCAGAATGTCAGTTGAATTTAGTTGAAAGTAGTTACTTTCCAATTGAAAAGTATTTTACAAATAATAAATACCCCATATAAAGAGAGAGTAAATATGAAATAACATCTTTTGGATGTAAATGTACCATTAAAAATACACACAACAATAATCTATTGTTCAGTCAATATGGCCAAGAAGTACTGTATGTATTTCTTACCAGAAAAAAAAAAAGAGAAGCTAGAATTGTTGCTGGTCAGATAACTCCTTTTTAAAATAAGCCACATTTTCAATATCAATTTACATCTCTAAGCCATTAGATGTTGGCATTCTTTATATACATACCCAGTAACTGGCTTAAGGAGTAGTGAAATATTTAACCCAAAAGGAACAGTATAGGCATATATAAAATATACATGATCCATGCTGCGAAATTCAGCAGTGTAAAGCAATAACTTCCATAAGCATCTAAATGTCAAAGTTAAAGCATACTTTAAAACGACACCTTCAGTATATTCCAAAATCTATATTTGTTTTTAGTTTGAAACACCTCATCTCTGCGCCATGTTTTTTTTTGTGCCAAGCTTTAAAGGGCAAGTCCAGCCCAAAAATGAACACTTACATACAGGTAAATCACCACCCAAAACCCTAATAGTTTGAAATCTGAAATATATAAGTCTAAACTGAAATCCTGCACAATGTCCTGTTTCCCCTGTATCCGTTTCCTGGTTCTTCCAGTTAGCAACGGTCAGTTATGGATAACAAATGACATCACAGCCAATGACTGAATGTTAATCCCCTATCTGCCTCTTCTGAGTGTGCCCAGGCTCAGTACAGGTTTCTAAATTGCTCAGTTTCTATGAGGCTTTCAGAAGCATAGGATGCATACAGAAATTAATTCATAGGACAAAGTAGGATATATCAAAACATTTTAAAGAGGCCATTCTTTCTAAAAGATGTTCTTATGAGGGTGGAATTGTCCTTTAAAAAGGTTAATGTTGGGAGGTATGCTTTAAATAGTATTTCTTTATAGAGAACACTTAAAACGGGGAGTTGTAGTACTTACATTGGTGCTTCTCATACCTTCCCGGGTTCCTGCGATGCAATAATAACTTAGCGAGAGAGATTTACTGCATCGCGGGAACCTAGAAGGTAAGGAGCCCCCCCAAAAATGTAAATTGTCAGTTGCCTGCCCCCAGCCCTAACAGATATATTTTGCACTTAATTTACTGCATTTCTAAGCAGATATTTAAGGATAATCATTGTCCCCATTTTGGCAGATTAAGCTGGCTCCTCTCTCATGCAGCCAATCAAGGCTGTGACAACTAACATCACTGCTGTTACACATACTGCCTCCTCTGCACATGCTCAAGCTTATAAAAAGCTCATTGAGCATAGTGTGGAAGCAAATACCTTTTCCAGAAAGGAATAGAACGTATCATTAAATAATATCTGGCTACAAATGCATGTAATAAACAGGTAAAATAGCAGCTGGGGTTGTGGGCAGATAATGTACAAGTCAACAGTTTTGGTTTTAAGGGTGCAACATGCCCTTTAAAGAGTTTCAGGTGTTATCTTTAAAACAAAAAAAGAATTAACAAAAACAATCATACTCACATATGCACAGCTACAAGAGACTAAGAGGTGAGGTTGACATTTTTTTGTCTAAAGAACCTAAACAAAACGGATTTTTGACAACTGCTAAAGTTGTCAATATGTGTGTAAAGTCACTGCAATGCTGTCTTACTCAGTGCTTCACACTATGGGTGTGTTGGGAAGATTTGATGCAGCATCATGCAGAACGCTGCAATTATATTATTGCAAAGTAAAGCTGAAGCATAAATGAAGATTACTTTCATAAAGAATTAGAGATACACTGAAAAAATGCTGTTTAAATGCAAAGCAATACAGGGTGTCTAAGCCAAGTTCTAATATGGTTCCTAATCAACATTCTCATTAAATACAACATAGTGAGCCGTCTTTTTTTCTCTCCAGGTATAAAGTTTATTATAAAATGTCTTGAGGAGGCAGGAGATGGACAGCGAAAGGGTTCCTGAAAGACTCAAGAAGCTGTGCGTGCAATGTGCCAAAGCAGGACAACTCATATTACAACAAAAAATATTTCAAGCTAGCATATATGCAACAAAGAACCAACATTTTCACCCAGTAATCATTTTGGATTGCTCCTTTAAAGTACTGCAAAGAACAGAACTTTCACGTTTAGTCACATCAAACATTATTTTAAAGGGCAAGTGCATTTCTATCATTTCAAGGGAGATAGGAGACATAACTACTCCGTCTAAACCCCCTTCCACCATCTTGGATACAGGAACACATGTACCCACATTAGGAGGTGGGGCTGACAAGTAGACAATTGGAAGAGCTAACAGTCCCCTCCGAAGCAGCGTTGTTAAACGCCAGAGATCTGCAATAGCAAATACAAAAGTGAGATGGGAGTAATGTCTAATTATTTTAATTAATTATTTATTTATTAAGATAACTAAAATATTTTTTGTAATAAGTTTAGGTTATTGTATGCCATTCCGATGTGAAAATATTTTATTTAAAAGCTTTATGCTGTTAATAGATCATGCTTTTTAATTAACTCACTTTGCACAACATTGAATTATTTTGCAGATATTATATAGAGGATTTCAGTACGGGAAGTGTAAGTTTTCCTTCCAGTCAATGGTTTACGCATGGACCAATCAATGACTGAAAGAAAAACACTTGACGCAACTGAAAGAAAATTAGATAACACTAAAACTAAATTATGTGGACATACATACCCCTGTAATATAGAACACTAAACAATTTGGAAGTACTGCTTAACCAGACCAACACAATCAACATATGGTAATTTCATAGGGTGGGGTAAAATTAAAATACTTGTATAACTCAAGCATATGTGTATGGGTGGCCACAAGGGAGGGCAGGTCCAAATTTTGCACTGCTGCAATAGGCCACTAGTATAGCCACTGAAAACTCTAGCTCAATGATGCTCGAAATAGCTTACTGCACTTTAGTAGTCTTAAAACTATTAACTTCCATTTTCCATTAAGTTTTGAAAGGAAATAGTATTCCCTGAGAACACTGCCTACTTCTAAAAAGGGGCAATTGGTTTTTTAAATTGTTTTCATCCTAAATAATGCAGAAATCACTAAATATATTGTGGATTTTAGCAAAAGTTCCTCTTTAGTCCTTTAAAGAAGCACCTACAGATACCACATTTGATTTACATACTTTCTGGTATATGTCTATCAGAGAACATAAAAACTATTTAGTACATTCAGGTGCTGTAAAATGCTGCTTTCGTTCATTCAACATTACTTAGCTTTAGAGTGAAAAAGAAACCGTATAATTATGCCTCAAACAGCTGCCATTAGAATAACCTCCTTATTGGGGAGAGCTAAAATAGTGCAGTTTAACAGCAGGTTGTTTATTTTTTGAGCACCAAACTGCTCAACATTCAGGAAAAGAAACATCAAACAACCGACAGAAGGGAGAGCAGTTTACATAGTAATATGTAAAAAAAAACCTGATACAAAATTTTTAAAAGCTTCAAGCCTTTTCTTAAAGGGTATGTACACCCCTTAGAAAAAAAACTTAATGTTAAGCAGGACCCCCAAAACCTATGTTCCGTTTTGGTTAAGCTTGTTAAATATGCTGCCAGTGTGAGAAATTCTACTTACAAGTTCGCGATCCACCGCAATGGCGCCCATTCACTTCCTGGCAAGGAAGGAAGGAGGGAGAGGTACAGTAATGCATGCAGTGGCAAGGAATCCATACTGGATTTGGCTATTACTTTATAGAGCTACTGTATGGGAATTCTGCTGTCCATTTAAAGGGCGACTAAAGCCTCAAAACAATCCAGAATCAGAAGGCAGTAGTGGCCATATTTTCTACCCTTGGTTTATATTTGAGTCAATCACTTTTACACCTTTTTTTAGGTAAAAAGTACCATGGTTTATACTCTGGTCGGTTTATATTCCACACACTACCACATTCACTTATTTTTAAAGGGGACATACCCTTTAACAATTCTTGACAACACTAATAAGTAATGTCCATACCTCTTTCTCTTCCCCTTGCTGACACCTAAGGGTGGAATATTATAGACTGAATAAAATAACATGTTTTAACAAAAGCACATTCCATAGAAAACACAATTTTTTTCCTAAAGCCTATGCACCAACTTCTCAAAAAAGCAGCATGGACCCCCCCTAGGGAATCCATATGGTATAGCAGACTGTCTCTCTTACCTAAAATTAAAAAGTACACTTTGCATCCTAATGACTTGAAAGGAAATCCTAATTACTTTTTAGACATCCCAGTCAAGACTAAGTACTTTGCAATAAAATAAGAATGAAAATAATTTCAGTTTTGGATCCACAACAGGAATACAAAAATATACAACTATGGAATAAATTCTGCATCCAAAAATATATATGAAACAGATGAAAGAACACTAGTAAAAAAAAAAAAAATTCTCAGAATTAGGTCCAACCACCTATAAAAACTTGAAAATATAATGGACTTTTAGTTTCAGGATAACTGACCAATAGAAAATGCCCATGTGTAACCGACCAAAAAAAAAAAATGCCCATGTGTAAAGCATGAGGGAATTTTTGATTTATAGGAGAAGACGTTCACCTTAAAACACATTTTCCCCTTAGTTACAGGCTACAAACGGATGCTGAAAACAAAACACTTGTCGTCTTTTTATGTAATTCCTAATCAAAAATACACACAAAAAGACAAACTATACTACAACGAAACTTGCTGATCCTTCTAATCAGATACTAGTGAAGGAAGGGATATATTAATTTTATGATTTTAGCCTTTTTTAATAGTTTTTTAAAAAAAAAATTCTAAAAATGTCCTGCCAGTACCTCACATATTTATAAATTATTATTTTTTTCAATCTTTATTTCTCACTCTTCTTTTATAGCTTTTTCCTTTGTAACTGCTGGGACCTACAATGGAGAGAAATTTGATTTTAAGTGGAATGCATGACTTGTTGCGGCTCCCATAATTCTGTTGTGCTAAAAGAGCCAAAAAACAAGTTTGAAAATCATTTCAAATAGACTAAAAACGTACATAGAGCCCTGCAATCAATGGCTCCTACCCTAAATTCAGGTACGCTCAGTGGGATTCAGCCCATAAGAGGGAGAAGAATTCTCCAATCAGCAACTTTGCATCTCCATTATAAAGAAAGTAAAAAGAAAGGAGGGCTTTCTGTAATGAAAGATTTTTAAAAAAAACTGAAACAATCATGTCTAGATAGGACTTACATAGAAAGATAAGTAAAATGTCATTTGAATCTGCAGTTACAGACCAATGTGTCAGAGAAAAAACTTTTTAGGGTTCTCCATTATAGTTTGTCAAATCCACACAAATATATTTACCAGACCATTCTTCTCTCACAAGAAAGAGAGAAAGTGACATGGTTTCAGGGATCCAAAGACAAATGAGTTTTATAGAAGCTACACCACTTTGTTAAAATGGACAGATTAACTTTTCCATGGATTTAGGCAGTCATGTCATATTTGCTGGTGCTGTCAAGAACAAAGAGAACTGTATTCTGTAGATCCTTTTACAAGCAAGTTACAAATTGGAAGGTCCCCATATAATGTAGGCTCAGTCATAGGGTATATCAGCATTAAAAACAGCACAACCCCAAGTACATAGAAAAGAATAACAGTTGCACGTTGGGGGTGTTCGAATGCTCCAAATATGGCTGGGAATCCAATGTAATTGCAGAAGGAATGGCAGAGAACAGGGCCTATGATATGTCCTGTTAAAAAAAAAAAAAAAAAAAAAACACAGAAAAAAAATTTATCTGAAAATTACAATATTAAAGTAAACTTAAAGCAGGATTAAGCTTGTATTAACAGGAAAAAAGAAGCTGGAAAATACTACCAGTGCATCGCCAAATTGGGCAAGTAAGCTAGCAATGGATAGGAAAAAAAGACAAATTGTTAGAAAGCTATTCACAGAAATATTCTGCCCAAGCAACATAGGAATTATTCCTCAAGTGTATGCTGTCATGATGGCAAAGGATGATGTGATGTTTTCCTTTCTCAACAGTTCATAACCATATTTATACCTGTCTGAAAATATTTGAAACTTTAATTACTTTTCTCCCCCTCCGATTAGTACAGCTCCTCCATTTATCTTTGAACAGGTGTGAAACAAATGGAGAAAAGCAGTGATCACAATCAACTAGACTGAATTGAGGCCACAAAGGCACATTTCTCTGTCAAAACATAAATCATTTTAATCAGTTGTTTTGGAGCTTTAAAAAAAAGTCATTATGCAACATTATACCACTAAATGAATGGTCACATCCCATTTCAAAAATGGCCATTGTCTTTTCTTATACAATAGCGGATATTAAATTGCTGACCAAAAGAAAAACACTAGCTATCCTACTTAAAAAATACATGGTTACAGATTTATTGGTCATGTTCATCTCTCAAATGAAAAAGTATATATAGGTAAATCTATATATCTACAAAAGTTACAAAGCTGACAGACATATGGCTAATCTCTTGCAGCAAAATTATGCTCCCCACCTTCCATCTGCCTATCAGCCTGACAGCTTCTACTGGAAGTGCAAGGAAGCAGAAAGAGGTAACAAAACCTCACTTACTAAATTGTGATATGTTACATGCACAACATTTCAGGCTTAAAGGGCATGTCCACCCTTATTATAAAATTTTGACATCTATATTAATAAAAGGCAAAGCCCTCACTCACTCACTCACTCACTCATCACTAATTCTCCAACTTGCCGTGGAGGCAGACGGCTTAAATTTCGCAAGCTCATTCATTGCACCTTACTTACAAAAGTTAAGCAGGTTTCATTTCAAAATTCCACCTGTAACACTCACTCACTCATCACAGCCCTCACTCACTCATACACTATTCCTCCGTCTCCCACTGCCGTGAGTCGACGGCTTAAATTTCGCAGGCTCATTCATTGCACCTTACGTACAAAAGTTAAGCAGGTTTCGTTTCGAAATTCCACCTGTAACACTCACTCACTCATCACTTATCTATACTAATAAAAGGCAAAGCTCTCACTCACTCACTCATCACTAATTCTCCAACTTGCCGTGGAGGCAGACGGCTTAAATTTCGCAGGCTCATTCATTGCACCTTACGTACAAAAGTTAAGCAGGTTTCGTTTCGAAATTCCACCTGTAACGGTGAGTATCTGACATTGCACAGACTTATGGTTACCTAGTTTACAAGCTATACAAATCTATATGGTTGGTCCGATTTCAACTAAATTTTGTATGCATATACTCCTTTACCAGTAAAAGGTTAACAAATTTTTTTTAGGGTGGGGGTGAATGGGGGGGAATAGAATTTTGAACTCCTGCACACTAACGGCTGGACCGATTTTTATCAAAAAGGCAAAGCCCAGGGACGGGCTGAGGTGTAAGGGGAAGTGTTTGGAGGGTGGACAGAGAGGAATAGTGGGGGGTATTGGGGGTGGATGGGGAGGGGTGGTGGGGTTTATTTTCACCAATTTCGTAGTTGAATAAAAAATATATTTTTTTAGGGTGGGGTGAATGGGGGACTAGAATTTTGAACTCCTGCACACTAACGGCTGGACAGATTTTTACCAAAATTTCAGGGTGTGTGCGGGGACTGGTTGGTCCCTGGGCGGGACCAGCAGCCGCATCCGTGATTGGCTGAGAGGCAGCCAATCACGGCTTAAAAAAACTGTTGTGATTGTTTTGCGCCTCCAGAGCCTACCTTTGCAACTTGCAGACATCTTGCTTGTGCCTTGCTGAAAGTTTAGCTTTACCCCTTCAAAATTTGTAGCTTCCTCCTGCTTCTTCAGCGTCAAATGGTAAGGCCTGTTTGTTCCATGCGCGTGTCCTTGTGGTACATGTCATGTGCGAGAACGGAACGAACAGGCCTTACCATTTGAGGCTGAAGAAGCTACAAATCTCTGAGGGGCGGAGCTAAACAATTAGCTAGGCACAAGCAAGATGTCAGCAACTTGCAAGCTGCAAAGGTAGGCTCTGGAGGGCAAACCAATGACAACAGGTTTTTTTTTTAAGCTGCAGCTTCCAACTAAAAATAACTTGATTTTACAGCATGCTTATCCTTTAACAAGCAGCAGCAGCGGAGGCTCGATTGGGAAATGGCCGTCAGTTGTTAGTCACGGCCGTGACAGACGGCCGCTACCAGGAAGTAGAATGGAGCCGCGGCAGCGGATCATGGATTTATGTTCTTTTCTCATTCTTGGGAGCATCACTGGAGAAAGTGAGTAAAATGGAACTCAGGAACATTTTTGAAGATGGGGTGGACATGCCCTTTAGGGGCATAGGAAGCTGCAGCTGCCAACTAAACTTAAAGGGTATGTCCAACGTGATTTTAAACTTATGTTTCCAGTTTAACTGAAGGACAGGAGGTAATTGCGATATGTCTTACCTCCTGTCCAACAGTAAAAATTACAGGAGAGCATAAGAAACTTACCGCGTATCGCTCCAGCGCTGGCTTCACTGACAGTCTCCGCCGCATCCACGCTCCTAAGCACTGTGTGCACACGCGCACACAATGCAAAGGACTGTGGATCCATCGGGGAATGTCAGTGTAGTCGGAGGCTGTCAGCAGGGCTGGAGAGATACGCGGTAAGTTTCTTCTGCTCTCCTGTTAAACTGGAAACATAAAAAAGTTTAAAATCACGGTGGCATACTTATCCTTTAAGGGCACTCTGCAGCAGCAGAGAAGGCGTGGACTACGCGGCGTCAGATTTTGGATATGTAAGCTTTTCTCAGTCTGGGAGCATCATTACAAAAGGTGATTAAAACAGAAATGGGATTTTGGTGGGTGCTCTCTTACAAGGTACCTTTTTGTAACATGTAAGCCTTTCGCCAGGTGCATCCTTTTAAAGGTTGAATAAATACACAGAATACAAATAAAGTGCACTTAATTAATTTGTTAATGTTTAAGAAGCATGCACCACAATTTTAAATTAAGTAGAACTTTAAAAGCAATCTTTCTACAATTTGTTCTACTATTCTAAAATAAATTCCCTTGTATCCTCACAGTTGATCCATTGATAAACAACTCCCCCAGTGAATTTTTTTTTGTTGCAAGGATGATTTACCGTATTTACTCGAGTATAAGCCAACGTTTTCAGGTTTTGAAAATAGCCTAAAAAACCAAACCTCGGCTAAAGCCTAAAAAAAAAAAAATACAGAATCATAAGGCAGTTGTGGTCATAATTTCTACCCTCAACTGACTGACTACTTGACTCAATCAGTTTTTACTCATTTTTCAGGTAAAATTTGGTACCTCAGCTTATGCTCAAATTGACTTATATTCAAGTATATACAGTAAAATGTACACAAAAGGGTATTATCCCCAAAGCAGACAGTTATTTTGCCATTTGGTTTTAAAAATAATAAGTCTAAACAGCACCTATACGAACCATTCCCCACCCTTCTTCAAACTCCATCCAGCCCAAGGACATACATATATGATGCTTCTTTTATAATTTAAGAGGTCATTAAAATATTCAACCTTTAATTACTATGTTACCTATGATTTGTGTAGATTCTCACCTGTTCTCATGAAGATAAATGCTGTATAAGCCCCAAACACTGCAGTGTAAGAAAACTGAAAAACTACAAAAAGGTTTTCCATTAGAACAGATGGAAGAAACATACATACAGAAACAATTCAAAATATTGTAATAAGCACATACCAGCAGAAAGAAAGATACTGAAAACAGTCCCTTGGCGAAACTTAAGCTGCTCAATGACATGATGAAAATGAGCTGGAAGAAAACAAATAAGTTCAAAAGATCTACACACACGTATTTTACAGAGCATATTTTAACAAATTGGAAGTTTAAAATAGAAGAGATTGCAATAGTGAAAGGTTCTACTTATTTCACAAGTATACCGTATCCTTGATCAGAGCTAAATAGCAAGGCAACAGTTTTATACAATTTTGTGGTTTTTGGCAAAAGGTTTGTTGGGGCAAAATTATTCTATACTTTGTAAAGTTTTTCCTTAAATTTAATTCACAACACCACTAAATTAAAAATAGTATTAATACTTGGATGTTGATTTGCTCATTAAGGGCTGGTATACGGCGGTTGATAATTAGGCCCAATTAACCACAATACCTGCAATGGACATGGTTTTAATAAAAGTGATCCAAACCATAAAAATGCAGAGGAGCACACTATAGGTATAGTTAAAAATTTTAATGTGAAATAACGTGAAACAACGTTTTGGAATTGCTATGTCCCTTCCTAAGTTAGGAAGTGAACTATTCCTTTATAGTAGTGATTGAAGAAGGGAAGGTAAAGGACCTATTCCTTACCTTCCGTTCTTCAATCACTCGACCAGGAACGAAGTTTAGTATACTTACCTAGCGCAAGATCCACTGCCAGATCAGTTGACAAGTCCTGACCTCTTCCTGGTTCAGTGTAACTGTAGCATCCGTGATAATGCAAAATATAGTTAAACTAACACGGAAGCAGTCGACAATTTTCAATGGCGCTGGCAATGTGCACAAGATAAATATACCATTCTTCGTTCCTGGCTCCTGGTTGAGTAATTGAAGAACGGAAGGTAAGGAATAGGTCCTTTAACTCCCGGTCTTCAATCACTACTTTAAATAGTTCACTTTTTGTGTGAACTATTCCTGTAAAAGACCAATGCAATGAGTTTTCCTCCTACAATCAATCATAGGGGAGATAAAGGTTTCCTACCTCCTGTTCTTCCTCCTGTTCTTTTTTGTTCCCAAGAAAACACCTTTTCTGCAAACTCTTGCAGCTGTCAACTTCCCACTCAATTCCTGCTTTGGTCTCCTTATTGCACATGCAAACAAATGAGTGCAAGTCTAGGAGTCAGAAGGGCAGCCGACAGTCACAAGTGCTTGACACAAAGTTGAATAGGGAAATCTCAGGAACATACAAAAAAACCGAGGCAAGAAAGATATTCACTATAAAGTTATGTTAAAATACAGACGTTTGCAATAAAAGCTTACAAAAAATGGTTTAACGTGGTTATTTGAAAATACTCACCAATACCAAAAAAAAGGGGACATGTGAAAATGGCAGGCCCTGGGCCAGTACAAGGCACTAACATAGGAAGCATGCAGGCCCTAAAAACCAACTCCTCTGTCAATGGGGCAATAACCTGATTGCGTAGCCAACGCATATCTGTCACACAAAGCATCCAAAACCGTGGATCTGTTTTAAGAAAAAAGTAAAATTAATCAAATAATGATAAACATACCGATGAACTAGAAACTATTGATTACTGTTGTACAATTCAATATACATATATACATACACACACACAAGTATTCACGGTGTGTCTTGGGCCTTTCTCAAGCCAACATCTGGCCCAAGACAAAGGGCCAAAACGTTGCCCTTACATGTTTCAATAAAAAAAAGTCTGCAAGACACAGGAGTGCACCGTGAATACTTACCTTTTTATGTGTCCAGACTAATAGCGCCCATCCAGGGAACAGAGGCTTGAAATGAGTGCCTGTGATCCAAATGCAATATGAGCTGTTGTTGGCACAGCATTAGCCTGTCCTCCTTTTAGCCAGCTATACATGTGCAAATAGCTTTTGTACATTAAAGACTGATCATTTTACATTGAGAAAATTTGAACATAGACACAGACATTGAATAGTGGGTTCAGGGGGCATTGCCAATAGCTACACATCCTCACAAAGCCTCATAAACGTGTGACAGTGTGCAAGAGGGCTGACACCTGAGCATGTTTGTGATAATCAGGTGTGAAGCCATTCAGTTAGGCATGGTTGGCGATCCACCTGACGGATCATATGTGTGTAGGAGGCTTTAGTTACAGAATCTACCTATTACATGTAAGAAAATGTAATCTACTAAAAATGTTGTGTTACAATGCATAGATATTCTGTGAAGAAAAGCTTTCACATGATTATTAAAAACATTTTTTTAGTTCTCCTTTAAGTCATTCTTTAAAGGGTATCTAGACCCCCAAACCGGAAAATTCATATAAGGTAAGGCAACCCCCAAACCCTAAACGTTTATGTTGAAATAACCTAAATCAGACCCTAAATGTACTAAACCAGCCTTCCTTCCCTTGTCACGGCCTCTTCTGCCGATTCCATGCACGGAACAGCAGAAGGGGAAAGACCGGCAGCAGCATCTGTAATTGGCATGGGCAGTGGAGTCTCAGCCAGAGTCTTCTCAAAGAAGCAGGGAGTGGCAGGTATTGATTACACACAGGCATAAACACAGACAGGCTCCTACTCATTTTCCTGCAGGACAACCATAAGGAGCAGAAGAGAAAGGTAGAGATCTTTGCAACACTACATAGTGGGGTCAACAACGGCAAATTTTAGTTGGGGGGGTGGGTTGGACATGCCCTTTAAAATTACACTGTATTACATTTTTAAATGCATTCATTTGTAATCACGTAAAAGAATATAAAATGTACTAATTTCTTAGCTTAGCAAATACACGTTAAGGGTACTTACCAAAAGCAACTTTTAATCCATCGAGAAAATCCCAGGGGCAGTCTAAAGAAAGCTGTACAAGAGGCCCTAGAAATAAGACCTACAAAATGAAAATAACATTAACAAGCAATTACAAGTAGCTATACTTTACCAAACAATTCACACTTGCTTAAAACTTACCATAGTTAGTAGTAAGGGTAAAACGATTGCTGCAATAATCCCCTCAATCCGGAAACCCATTAGACAAAGAAGCGGTGCATCTGTCTGAGATGAAACAACAATATGTTTGTGAGATTGACAGTAAGTAATATGAACAAAAAAACGTCATTGTAAAATTGACAGCATGAGTGTGATTTCTTAAAAGCCTTTAAATCATTTTGACTGTAAGCTAAATGTATTTATTATTTATTTATCAAGTACTTTTAAAATGTGTGTCCATCTCCCTGCTGATAAAAGGACATACAAACATATATTTAAAAAAAAACAGTTAAAACATCAGTGAAAGAGGTGCTTTGATCACCCTGAAATGAAAAGAGTAATAAGTCACCTATCCAACCATTTACTGTTCCAACATGGTACAATTAATACAAAAACCTTTCTCTGTACCTTTAAGAGAATACATTTACCTGATTTTCCTTTATGTTGATTTATAAAATCAATGTGGTTTCATTTTTCTTTAGCGATTTTCACCTGGACAATACTGTTATGGATCAGTTTGTTTAGAAGGGAGACCCATTCGGGCAAGAAGACAGACAAAAGTGATGTGCACATAGCCAGATGTAATGAATATGTAGTGAACATAATATGCTTTTAAGAACAGAATTTTTTGAACACCAAAACAGTATTGTCCTTTTCTGAAAATAGAACTGCATTCAATTCAATATAAAGGAAAATGATCTTTGGATGGAAGAACATGGTCATCCTATATGTAGCAGGGGTCTCCGAGAAATTAAGAAGAATTCTCAAAAAAAACACCGTATCCCTGTCTGCTTTAAACCAAATAACACACTGAGGCAGCAATTGGTACATCTGAAAGACCCAATACCGAAACAAAAGAAAAGCCACATCATATATGCAGTGCAGTGAAGAGTGCTCTGATTTTTATGTGGGAGAGGCCAAACAACTGCACCAACGTATGGCCCAGCCAATTCCTCGGGTCAGGACTCAGCCGTGACCCTGCATCTTAAAGGATAAGTACACTTTAAAATCAAGTATAGTTTAATTGGAAGAGACCGCTTTAAAAAAAGGTTTCCCCACAGGTCCCTCCTGAGCCTTCCTGTGTGTCTTGAAAGTTGCGGACATCTTGGATGATGCAGGTAAGGCTGTAGAACTCCTCCCTCTGAGACTTAGCTCATTCCCCTTTCCTTAGCTTCATAATCTGTGTTAGTGGCGTCCGTGCGTGTGACGTCACGACGCACGCGCAGCAACGTCATGGGCGCCACAAACACAGATTCCAAGAAAAAAAAAAAAAAGAAACCAACCCTAAATAGAGGTGGGAGTGGGGGGTGGGTTTCGATACCAACTGTCTGCCATGTACAATGCTGTTTTGACACCTTACCCTGGGCATTCCAATAACACCTCTTAGCCACAATGCAATCACGCCTTGTATTCATAATGTACTTAATGCTAATAGGGACTTTCCAGGGTACATAATTGCCAACAGATTCTTGTACAAGTCATTCTGAATTGAGAGAGCCAGTCGGATGGCTAACAAAATGTCTTCAAGAACTAAACTTCAAGTCAAGTTGATCTAACTGAATACAACAGATATACCATGACCTGGATGAACGAGAACCTCCACAAGCATCTTTGGATGGTGAAGTTTTAGCACTGAGTTTTGGATATATGAATGATTCTCATTGTTGTCATTGTGTCTAAACCTTTGTCTATTTGTATTATGAAAGCACTTAGTTGCCTGTACGGATAGTTGTTACTCTTGAGCCAGTTATTTAAACTTGTTGATTCTATTACTAAACTGTTACAGTTGGACAACACATTTTTATTGTATTTGCACTGTGTCCTTCCTGGTTGCACCTCCAACTCCCCCACTTATTTCACAACACAGGCATGGGTGCACACAACGGACTGGTGGAGGGGGAACCGGAGAGGATACAGTGCAAAGCTGCAGGATCATGGATCTGCTGCTGATATCTTGGCTAGTGAGACAGTATGGAATATAGAAGAAAGTTCTCCTACCTCCTAGCGAATTATTGGATTTAAAAAAAAGAAAGGAAAAAAATGTAAAAGAAAATGTATTGTTCCTTTAATACATTTACCACCATTAACAGATTTACATTCAGGGTGTTAAGTTGATAAGTGCGCATGGGAAATGAGGGGGGCACAGTGGCACACATGGTAAATGTGTGCCACTGTACCCCCATACAGTGTACCAGTCACGCATCCACCTTTCATTATCACATGGGAACACTTTTCATGACCACTGAAACAGATACAAATTGCAGGGAAGGGTATTGGGAAAATATACTGGGTAGTGACATTTTAGTGGAGAAAAATGCAAACCAGAACATTTCTAAACTCACCTGTAAAAGAAATCTCATCTGTGACAACCAAACATGGCAGATCTCACTGTAGTTCCTAGTGTTCTAGAGGCTCCATGTAAACATTTAAATCACAAGCACAACAGTATGTAAAAGAGGTTGCACAAATGCTCTGCCTAGCATTCACTACTTTTTAACGATAGTGAGAACTTGCCATGAGTTTTAAACATTCAACATTTTAAAGGACATGTAAACTGAGGCAAATCATTTTTTAACACAGTAATTAGGATTAATTACCACGAATCTTAAATCTGCTTTTTATTTTTTTTTCTCTGACCTTCCTATCCCTTGTTTTTTTAGCTCTGGGAGTCTTACTTTTTAAAGGGGGCGAGACACAGCTAGTCAGTAAAAACTATCAATCACCCAGGCCCTCCCACTGGCACACTACATGTAGAAACTACCCATTCTATAAAAGTAAAGCTTATTTCTCTATCACTGAATGGCTAATTGATTCAGCATTAACATCAGGAAAAGGAATAAGCATTACCTGTTACTCTGTGCTCTTTCTGTGCAGATTAACCCAATCCTGCAGTTAGATGCTGTAGTCCCAATGTAGCACTGTAGCTAAGGAAATCAATTACAATTACTGTCCGGCCTTCTGCTTGCATGGAACTGCAAGCAGGGGGCCGGACTGGCAGCCGCCTCTGTGATTGACTAAGAGGCAGCCAATCACGGACGCGGCTGCCGGCACTTCAGAACGGCGGAGGATAGAGGGAAGGCAAGTAAAGATCGGGGGAGTTTCTGCAAATAGGATTAATGCGGTTGGGGCTGGGGGAGCAAGCCCTACAATATATTAAAAAGGATTGTGTGCTAGGTGGAGGGAGACCAAAATAGGAGGGAGAGGGCTGCTCAGAGCATGCCACAAACCTCTCAGAGGAAGCCTCAGAGGCGGAAACAATTCGGGTCCGTGTGCGCTGTTCCCACAGCATGTGTGCCGACAGATGTAAGTGGGCAATTGACAGTTCTTTACTGTCTGGCTATGCCCCATCCCCTTTTAATGTCTCATTTCATAGCTCAACCAGGACCAATAATGAAAAAGGTACTGCCAATCTTGCAACATACCGTATATACTCGAGTATAAACCGAGTTTTTCAGGCTGAAAAATCAGCCTGAAAACTTGGACTCGGTTTATACTCGAGTCAACAGCTTACCTGAGCATTCCGGCAGCCGAACAATCTCTCTGTACTGGCGTGACGTCAGCCGACGCGCCAGTAAAGGAATGAGCACGCGGCTGCCGGAATGCTAAGGATACCGTACCTTCAATGCTGCCAGGAAGCCCTTGGATGGAGGAAGCCCTTGGATGGAGGAGAGCCCACAGGGAGAAGAGCCCACAGGGAGAAGAGCCCACAGGGAGAAGAGACCACAGGTACAAACTGAACTGGGTGGGAGGGTGAGGCCCAAGTGAGGGTGGCATTCAAGGTGTTTGGAAACTACAACTCCCAGCTAATAAAGCATGCTGGGAGTTGTAGTTTCCAAACATCTTGAATGCCACGTGAGGGTGGCATTCAAGATTTTTGGAAACTACAACTCCCAGCATGTTTTATTAGCTGGGAGTTGTAGTTTCCAAACATCTTGAATGCCAAGTTTCTACCCTCGGTTTATACTCGAGTCAACAACTTTTATTAGGATTTTTAGCTGAAATTGGGTACCTCGGTTTATACTCGAGTATATACGGTACTAAAAAGCACAGGATCAGCCATGATTTATTAACATGCCCGATTACTCTGACTTTACCTTAAAATATTGGCCAAAATTTCTGTCCAAGCAGTTAATTGGGCTGAAATATCAACACCAGTTTATGAGCACTAACCCTTTTGTATATTAAGCCATGGCTCTTATTTCCACTAACCTTCACACCAGTTAATTCTTTCCACAGAGACAGGAAAAGAGGAGATAATAAGGACACAATTAGCACGCTTGTAAACCTCTTCTTTATGACAGCTGGGTGATCCCTAGAAATACAGAAAAAAATATCACCGCAAAAAAAAAAGGCACCAAAACTATAGTGCACTATGATGTCACCCTTAAATGAAAGGAAAAAAAATTTATATTTGACTATTGCTGGTCATAGGCTCTTGATATTTGGTTGATTCCACAATTGGAAAATTAGGTTAATTTATCAAATTAGTTTTATTATATCGATTTACCTGTCGTTCCCCTGCCTGGACCATTCATTTTGCCCAATGATTGGGCAGGCTAGGTAAGTTGGCAAGTGTATGGCCAGCTTATTTTGCCCTGTGTATGCATACAGAATGAGTAAACTCAACACCGTTGGACCTTCTTCAATGCACGCAGGAACATTTGTTTAACCTGGACAGTTTTGTCGAGTCAAAACAAAGTTCTGGGACCCATAGTGCTTAATGCATGTAAGGGCTAATATCAAAGTTTACCGCCTGAATGAGCAGTAGCTCATTCATTTTGCGATTGAATATTGATCAAATAATGTTAATTCCTGGTGTTTGTCTGTACCTTGCAGAAATGTAAGGAGATATGTTTCATAATCTATGGATAGCATGAGGCTAATGGTGGCAATGCACAAAACAGTCCAGATCATACGATACCAGGATATTACGGTATCATTAATTCGTTGACAAGCGTACAGACAAACAAACAACAGTTTTACCCTTTATATGATAACAGAATCATGAAATCGGGATTGATGTGTGTATGGCCACCATTAGATGTGTCCAACCTGCTGCCCTCCAGATTTTGTGGAACTTCAACTCACAACATTCGTGGGCTGCCGAGTTGGGCTGCCGAGTTGGGCTGCCGAGTTGTTGTTTACAAAAATCTGCAGGGCCACAGGTTGGATATTCCTGACTTTCCTTCTGCATAAAGTGGGTCACTTATTGCTCTGGGTGAAAAATGTTCAGGTTTTGAAACTTTCAAATGATAATGTAATCCTGTGGAACTAAAACCACCAATGACACCTTCCATTTAATGTGCAACCAAATCAGCAAAACAGTCACTGGGAAAGCTTCTTAATGGAACGTCCCCCCATCCAGGTACAACGACCAGCCGTTCTTTAACAAAACGTTTTCCTTTTTCCGCCACCACAACATACCTAGGAAGTTCGCTTTTCCACACATACAAGCTGCCCACATAGGAACAGGCCAGTGTCAAACAGCACATAACAGAAACTCCACACAACCAAGGACCCGGCTCCCCTCCCTGAGCCGCGGCCATGGCTAAAGTGCCTCTCTTCTTCCTGTGTGAGCCCGCCACCTTGTAATACTCAAAGCAATTGGTTAAGCAATACCGACTTCGTGTTCTCATTGGTCAATTAGTGAAATCTCTCTTCCCCGATTGGACGTGTAATGAATGCGTAAAAAGCGTCTAGAGAACCGACGGCTTTTTCTATGGCATTGGCCTGAGAGTTCTATACGCTGTGAAAGGAGCAGATTAAAGGAGCTTTTATCTCACTGGCTAATTTGCAAAATCGCTATAGCAACCGAAAGTAACTGCAGTTTGTAACCTGGTTTCCATATTTGTTTTGGGCTAAGGTTAAATTTTATTATCAATTAAATGCATGTACAGGGCCGGCCTTAGGATAAATAGCACCCTGTGTAAGATTTGTTACTGACGCCTAGCACCCAACCACCCCCCCCCCCCCCCCCCCCCCCCGGGCACACACAATACTCCGTTGAATGCTGCTTGCCTTCAAATCAAGTACCCCACCTGCACTTACTGTCTTTCAGTATCTTCAGTGCGTGCTTGTATATATGGTGCGTACATCATTATGTAACAAGTAACATACTAAATGCACAGGCAGAACAGCACAGCATACAGACATCTTAAGTAAAGCTTATGTGTGTTGGGGCTTAGTATGTGGTGAGGTGCTGATACATATATTTGATCTGGAGGACTGTACCTAGAGGGGCTGTGGCACTGATGCACAACTTTAAGCTACAGGTCCGTGACCTAAGACTCCCAGCTGTCACCCCCCTGGTAATGCAACCCGTTCGGTTGCACAGGTCGCCCATATCAAAGGCCGGCCCCGTGCATGTATACATGAATTCAGTATAAGGAACAGACATTCCACCCTGTCAAAATTAATTTCAAGGAGGGTGTGTACCCACCCCCTATGGCCCCATGCATACAGACACACACATGCATGACAGCAAAGGGGATCGCTTTTTCACGGACCACCCCGGCTGCCATATCTATGTATTGTATGTATAATTTTATGTATTAAGCGCCAATTGGGTACGCAGTGCTGAACATTAAAAAATAGAGTATGCAAACAAGTGCAAGCAATTATACAGATAAATAAAAATTTTATTAAATTAAATACAATTTCATACATCGGTTAAGAAAGCGTATATATAAATTATGTACAAATTGACAGACATCCCACCCTGCCACTTTGTGCTTCTGGGTAGGGTGGGAGAGGGGGCATGACGAGGGGGTGTGGTGATGCGACGTGACATCATTGACATCATGTTGTGGGCGGGGCACACACTTGGAGATGGGAGGAGGCGGGGTTATGGATGTGGGCAGTCTGGGGGCATTGGAGACAAAAATGGGGCGTGGCGGGGAGAAGATTAAGGACTTTTCTCCATTGCTCCTGGAGGGGTAGAATACTTGAATTGATATAAGTGCAACAAGCCTTGACACATTAGGAATGAGATCCCTGCCAATGTTCCCTCTAACCACAAATTGGCTTTGTGTGCCGAAATATATTTTCTGTGCACATGCAAAATGAAATTTTGTACGCTCCATACCGCAGCACTTATATTCTAGAAGATTTTTGTGTGCGCACCACTTTAATCTGTGCGCGCAGGCCTGCAGATTTGTGTGCACGCGCACAAGCGCACAGAGGGAACACTGATCCCTGCCCCGAAGAGCTTACAATCTAAGTGGGAGGTACCCACTGGGAAGTGCCATTGTTTGGCCTGTTGGATTTAAAACATAGGGCTGTATTTATAAAGGTTCGTTATCAACAAAGTTAGAGGCCATCTATACTGGAAAAAGGTTATTTTAAATTGACCATTACTGGAAATGATAATTCTTCCCAACCACCACTGTAAGATTTTTTGTTGATCTGCCCCCTAATTTCTTTAGATATCCAATATATAAACCATCTCTACAGAATTTTGACAGTTGGAATGCTGTGTGCAGTTTTCACAGTTGGTTTGTGGTAAAAAAAGTCAGGTCAGATAGAAGTAGGAGTGGTTAACAGAGGGAGTTAGGATACTGCTCCTGAGTAAAACCTGTGCTGGATTGAAGGCATGCAGCAACACACTCAGTAAGTAAGTGCTACTTACACATATTTATTTATAGATTAACATGAGGAAAAGTAATTTTTTTTCAGTACAGTGTCCCTTTAACATTATTAAAACTAAAATTACCATCGAAAAATTGTCTGCTACTAATGGTAAATTTTATGATCGCTATAAAGGTTCATTAATGGACTTGGTTGATAACGAATCTTTATAAATACAGAGCATAATGTATTTATTTACACTACATGAATAGTGGAGGGATGGGGCCATTACCAGGAATAACTCTTACACAGGGTGCCATTAATCCTAAATTTAGGTACACACCATACAATAATTTGGCCCGACCGACCAACATTTCAGTGTTTCAGTCAGTCAGGCCGAATTATTTGATTTGTTTTGTTGCCGGACGCGACCGATGTCTGACCGTTTGTGCGAATCGGATGATCGGATGCATCAGAAAATCATAACTAATCATGTGGTCCTCTATGCACCACACAATCGGTCGCAGCTACCTGTCGGACGTGGCTACTTTTGCCACAACCGACAGTCCTTCCTCCTGGCTGGAAGGATTTTATGGTGTGGACCCACCTTAAGGCTGGTCCTGACTGACTAGCCTTATTTTATATATTTTTTGTTATACTTAAAGTGCATTTAAAATGTAAAAATCTCAATATATAAGAAAGTACAAGACAGTACATATTCTGAGTTGTGTGTTGCTCAGGGTGGCAAATTTTTTCTGCCTCCAAGCAGGAGGAGGCGGGGCTATGGACGACATGATGTCACAGTGGTGCCAGAGTTAGGGGCATCATGGAAGCAGAGTTAGGGGCGGGACCACTGTTGGGGCGGGGTAAGGGGCGTAATTGTGAGGAGGGGGTGGGGCTGCCAGGGCCGGTGTTTGAACGGAATTTTAGCCCTGACTGCAGGACTTAAGCATTTGTGCATGCAGTTGGGACAATCCCACCCAAATAGGGATGCCTTGCAACCCTGGTGTTGCTGCAAACCATTAATCTAGGACTTTTTCTTAGGCTCAGTATGGACCCTTTCCTTACTAATCTGACTAACTTGTGAGGACAAGCATGCTCAGTAATCCGTTAGCACCGGGAGAGAGAATTTCCCACCATGCAATCCACACATACTAACTATCACCATTCCAGTTACAGAAAAATGGAAACAGCAGAATAGTTTATGATAATAAGGTACTAGAATGACAGCTGAAAAGTAAGATGCTTCAGATTGGATATGTAAAAAAAATAGTGGACAGAGCAACAAATAAATGGTTCATTGATAGGTAAAAGGAATTATAATTTTACAGTAATAGTCAATTACCTTACCTTTAACAGATCCAATTAATTCTCAAAGGGAGGGTTCAACACATGAGAAGAACAAAACGCTCACTACCCGCCATTGTAAAGTGTGTTGACTGGGCAGATCATTTAATGTCAGTACTCAGCTATACACGCATTATATTGTTGACAGATGCAGTTGTTCATCAGCTGCTTTGACCAATAATTAACTAACATCTGTACTTAAAGAGCTTGATTTTGAGTGAAAGAGTAGGTACACATGGGCCTATATTTCTGCCTGATCTAATAACTTTATCAGATGTCCCAGAAATGAATTTGAATGAAAATCAACAGTAAAATTGTTGCCAGACAATCAGATATGACGGTAAATCATTTGTTCACATTTTTACATTATTCACATCGCTCCCTCTGAAGCTGTCCGCTTGTGCACCGAGACTCATAACTCTGCAGGCCTTTGCACACAAACACTCCATGCGACACGTTTGCACACGTTTTGCATCGTTCCTCATTCGTCTTATCGGACATGTGTTTTGAGACTTAAAGTGCATGTTCACCCTCAAAACTAAAATTTAACCCACCACAGGCCCCACTGTGTAGTGTTCAAAAATCCTTACCTTACATACTCTGCTTCAAATGGTTCTCCTGCTGTGTCTGTTCAAAGTTAGGAAAAGTGTAGGAGGTGTCTGTGAGTTGTCTAAATGACTGCTGCTTCCTTGTCCTTGTTGAGGTTTCGGCATACGCAGGGGAGCCCCCCCCCCCTCCCGAGCCATTCCCCTCTCCCTCCATCATTTGGATATATCTTTGCTGCCTGGTGCCCTACCTATAAAAGTGTTTTCTGTATGTAGGGCACCCTAGCCCACCCCCAACCTCCATGCTCATTTGTTAAAAACAGTACTCTACTTACAGTAGATTAATTTTCATCATGTCTATATAGGGGTGGTCTTTTCTTTTCTTCATCCCTTTGAGAGAAATAATTCCATGCTAATTGGTAGTACATTGGTATTCTCTCAAACATATTTGTATAGTTTTAGTTATTACATGGGTGATTGCACCATATAAGATGTGGAGCTGCAGGCACCTTCCCGTGTTATATTGATGTGAATGAGTATCACAGCATGTTTAAAATAATCTAAAACTTACCTTTTATTGTAATAGTTAAGTTCAATCTCCCAATTTGTAACATATCTTTTTTTATTTCCTAGGTGACCAGCAGGGGGGCTCAAAGTCTTTTGCTAGACCTTGGGTGTCACGCTCATGAACATTATATTGCTAATATAGGAGCACCCAGATTTGAAAAACTTTGGTTATTTATTTTAGTACAACAAGCAGCATTTATATTAAGCACAAAGAAGAATCCGCCATGAAAGAGTTTAAATACAGGGAAAATGAAATATAGTTTAAAAGGGAGATGCAAAGAATAGAAAGATTTACATTTCTGTCCCCTATGCACATTGAAGAACAAACATTGTCTAATTAGGAGCACTCCTGCTTTGGTGTGTGAGGTAATAGTACACTTCTCTAAATGTACATGGTCACGTTTTATTGCATCATCACTATGGAGCCATCCAGTATGGGGTCATTACTTAACCTGTTTGCAGATGACTTATTCTCTTCATACAAGATTAACAGGATTAAAAACAGAAAACAGTTTGACTGCAACACAGAATTTTGCCCATGTGCACAAGTATACATCGGAAAATAATTTACTGACATTACAAGTTCATGCTGCAATGTCTCGGCTCTGTGCTCCTGCTGGCAAAACAGAACTATTACCAGAAACTTATAAATAACAACAAATCGAACCCACGTCGCCTGTTCTCCATCTTCAACTCCCTTCTGTGCCCCTCTCCCCCTGACCCTCTCCTTTCTCCACACTCTCCCCAGGACTTTGCTCATTACTTCCAGCATAAAGTGGAGTCGATCCTTGTACAGATCTCTGGTCCTAGGGATGATTCTCAGATTATTTTGCCCTCTCCCCTGTCAGCTATTCTTGGATCGTTTGCTCCTGTGACTCATTCAGAAGTCTCTCGCCTGCTTCTATCATGTCCGTTCACAACCTGTCCTCTTGATCCCATGCCCTCTGTATTACTGAAGCACTGTAATCATGTGCTTACCCCTATACTCACTCACATATTCAAAAAAGCATGCCCATGTTAAGCCCATACTAAAAAAGCCCTCGCTGGACCCCTCTTGTTTAGCCAATTACCGTCTGGTCTCTCTCTTACCGATAGCCTCTAAACAGCTAGAATGATTAGTCTTCTCCCGTATCACTAACTAACTCCATACTCATAACCTATTGGATCCTTTGCAAGCTGGATTCCGTTCTGCGCATTCCACCTAGACAGCTCTGTGTAAGGTTATAAATGATCTGCAGGTTGCAAAGGCCAATGGTCACTTTTCTATTTTTATGCTCCTTGACCTCTCCTCTGCTTTGGACACAGTCGATCATTCCCTCCTCATGCGTATACTTCATTCTTTGGGCCTTCGGAATGAAGTGGAATCCTGGTTTCTATCCTATCTCTCTGACAGAACTTACTCTGTATTTTATGCTAGCAATACCTCTTGTCCTCTTGGTGTGTGGGTCCCGCAGGGGTCTGTTCTTGGACCCTTATTGTTCTCCCTCAACACTATTTCCTTGGGAGATGTTATTACCTCTTTTGGCTTCAAATATCATTTATATGCAAATCTACTTGTCCACCCCTACGCTAACTCCTGACATCCAGTCACGTGTCTCCGACTGCCTCCTTGCCACAGACTTGATGGACGTCTGTCTTTATTCAACCTTAATTACTATGTAACTATCTCCTCCTGGATGTCTCAACGCTACCTCAAATTAAATCTTTCTAAAACTGAACTGATGGTTTTTCCACCTAAACCTGGTCCTGTCCCATCTTTCTCCATCTCTGTTGACAATACCCCCATTTCCCCTATCCAATCTGCTCGCTGCCTAGGGGTAATTATTGACTCCTCTCTCTCCTTTTCTAACCACATTAACTATGTTGCGAAAACCTGCATCTTCTTCCTTCGCAATATAGCCAAAATCAGCAGGTTCCTTTCTCTCCCGACCACCGCTATGCTTATTCATGCTCTCGTCCTATCGTGCCTGGACTATTGCAACCTACTACTTTCTGGTCTTACTGCTTTCCACCTCTCTCCCCTTAGTCTATACTTAACTCTGCGCACGTATTGTTTTGCTCTCTTATAAACCAGATCCCAAATCTCCTCTGTACCGGACAACAACTTGGCTCCCCGTTAAACAGCGCATTACATACAAAATCCTTCTCCTAACATTTAAATCCCTTCGCTCTGCTGCTCCTCCTTATAATTCCTCTCTAGTCTCCCCATATGTTCCTGCCCTTTCCCTCCGCTCATCGCAGAACCAGCTCCTGTAAAAAAAAACCACTCAGACTGCTTCCACTTGCCTTAAACCTTTCTCTCTTGTAGCTCCCATCCTCTGGAATTCTATTCCCCTCTCTCTACGTCAAGAAACCTCAATTAGCAAGTTTAAATCTAGCCTTACATCCTCCCTATCTTGTAACCAGCACAGTATTTGATTTGAAAGTTTTATTTGCACTGCATACGTCTCACTCATACCCGTCTCACTTATACCCATTCCATTGTATCTATGTGTTACCCACCTAACTAGATTGTAAGCTCTATGGGGCAGGGACCTCATTGAACTATTCGGTGAGTTTTTTAAGGGCCATGGTGATGTATTATTTACCTCCACCAAAAATGGTAGGAGACAGAGGTAAGTGGCTGTGGATTTACAACTTGGCAGCTTAAATGCCTAAATACACAATTATCATTCAAGGGTTTTTTCTTTGAAATCGGATGTGCTTACTATAAGGATAAGTTTCTGTCGGATTTAAACTTTTCCTAATGTATTGTTATGTATATACAATTATGTATGTTTTTTTAAATAATTGATTAATGCACTTTACTTCCCCTTTAATAAAGGGTCGGTTTTGGAGATGGGTGTGGTGTCTTTTGAGGGTAATTAGATCCTATATTTTGTTATGTTTATATGAATGCTTGTGAAGGTTCTCATTCATCCAGGTCATGGTATATCAGTGGTAATCAGTAAAGCTGGGTAAACACCTTCCAATCCTTTGTCCCGACTGACTGGTTAACTTTTCCGATCGGTCGTCCAGGATGAAGGACTTCCAATCACTGCAAAAGTAGTCGCGTCTGACAGTTTGCCTCAACCAAACGTGCAGTCCATAGACAATTGCCTCCAATCATTCGATTGTCGAATTAGACTCTTCAACTCTTCCGACCAGTCAGCCAGGACGAAGGACTGTCAGTAACGGCAAAAGTAGCTATGTATGACAGTTTTCCATAACCGAGAGTGCGGTCTATAGAGGACTGCACGATCGGTTGTTGTTTTCTGTCACATCCAGCCTAAGAAACCATGCAATATTCCGGCCTGACCGACCGATACACTGAAATGTCGGTCAGTCGGGCCAAATTATTGGATGGTGTGTACCTAGTCATATGACCAGAACTAAACTTCAAGCCTAGTTGATCTATATGATTACCCCAGATATGTTCATATGGATATAGGTTGTCCTAATGAAGGTGTAAAGCACCCAAGATATGAAAGGCAGATGGAAAACAAAATATTTATGTTTAAATATGAAAACCTCAGAATGACATTTTTCTTGCACACTTTTACTCCAATCAACAGTTAATGATAGATATGTTTTACATATACATGTATTATTTTCATTTTATTGCTGCTTGCAAAAATACTGATACCAGTATTTAGATTCTACACAAATGGAAATAAAACATGCACTGTAAACTGTAGGCTTCTAGAATTTTCAATCTGGCAGGAAGACAAACCTTAAAATAAATATGTGGATAGACCTTTCACATTTTAGTGCTCCTGTTTAATAATCAGTAACTGTCTGCATTCTCTTTTAACTCTGTTTTGTAGGATACTGGTTTCTGTTATGACATTGTAGCCATCTGGACTGCTTCAAATGGATAAATGTACCTGTCTCATCATTTGTCTGATGAAGCCTGTTTTGTGAAATGCGTAGTGATTGTTTTTATTTGCAGTGCATGTGTCTTGATTTTACATGATTTTACAAAGCCCAGACTGGAGGGTGTTAGGGCCAAATAGTGTAAGCAGCAGTGACTTGGTTTCGAGGAGAAACTGCAGGTTTTACAAATGTAAAAATTTCTAATGGCAGAATTTCCTGTATTTTTACTTTTTTCTTTTGTCGAAAGTAAAAATTTTGTGCCATAATTTGAATATTTGGTGTCAAAATTCCATGGCAAAAATTTAATATTTCCTCTCCTATATATATTTCCTATCATGTATTGTTTGAGTCCGCGACCAACCGCATCGGACAAATGCACGATCGGACGGGTCTGAAAATGATGGCTGATCGTACGGTCCTTTATGGACCCCACGCTCAGTCGTGGATAAATGTCAGATGTGGCTGCTTTAGCCATGACCAACAGCCCTTCCTCCTAGCCAACCAGTTGGAGCCTTGACCGGTCGGTCAGGATCAAAGATTGCAACATGTGTACCTAGCTTAACAATAAGAGAGAAACCGCTATACATCGCTGCGTCCCCAAGTGGCACTTTATAAATAAACTATACATACTATGGGTATATACTAGAGGGAGATTGATCTACTCGCGCTAGTTAACACTAATCCAATAGATAAATATGGGGGGAAAAACAGGCTGTTTTAAATGCCATAATTGCTCGATCTGTAATTCTCTCATACAAGGTAATTCTCTCATACAAGGTCCTTCCTACCCACTCATTTCAAGGGAATAAATATCCTATTAAAGAATATGTATTATGTAATATCAAAAACAGTATTATATGCTGAAATGTCCCTTTCCTTAATATACGTAAGGTAAAACTGTGGGACCTTAGAAGAAAAGATTTCACAAACACCAGAGTTCCATCAGGGTGGCGAACAAAAGATTGGACGGTGGCTTGAGGATGAACCCCCAGTGGCAAGGCAGTTTGTTGAGGCCAGGCATTAGGTATGGGATCTAAGTGAAATGGGGATTTGGCAGGTTAATCAAAACAATTAATAAGGGAAATGGAGGGGCTTAAAGGACAACTCCACCCCCATAAGAACATTTTTTAGAAAGAATGGCCTCTTTAAAATATGTTGATATATCATAGTTTGTCCTATGAATTCATTACTGTATGCATGCTATGCTTCTGGATGCCTCATGGAAACTGAGCAATTTAGAAACCTGTACTGAGCCTTTACTGAGCCTGGGCATGCTCAGAAGAGGCAGCTAGGAGATTAACATTCAGTCATTGGCTGTGATGTCAACTGTCAAATCCATAACTGACAGTTACTAAATGGAAGAACCAGGAAGCAGAAACAGGGGCAACAGGACATTGTGCAGGATTTCAGGTTAGACTTACACCTTTCAGATTTTAAGCTATTACCGTTTAGGGTTTTGGGGGGTGATTTACCTGTTTGTAAGTTTTCATTTCAGGGCTGGACTTGCCCTTTAAATATGCAGGCAGATTAGACAAGTTAGGGCTGATTACATTGGAGAAGCGATGTTTGCGTGGGGATATGATATCCTTATAAAAATATAATAATGGGCCGTACAATAAACTCTCTGGTGCATTGTTCATGAATAGTTCATATCAGAGGACTCGTGGACATCCTTTAAGGTTAGAAGAAAAGAAGTTTCATCTTCAGGTTTCTTTACAGTGAGAACGGTGAAACTGTGGAACTGTCTTCCAGCAGTTGTGGTAATGGCAAGTTCATTGAATAGATTTAAAAATGGCCTGGATAAGTTTCTAAAACTAAAAAATATTGAGAATTACTGGTATTAATTCATAGGGGCATATTTATAAAAGAGCGAAAAGTAGCGAAATGTTTTCGCATTCGCTTTTCGCATGGGTTTTCGCCAAAAAGACAGTTAACGCTATTTATAAAGGTAGCCTTTACGAATGGCGAAACCGTTTCCGCGCGCTATCGCTAAACCCTTTTCGCCTTACTTCGCAATGGTAATTTTAGCGAAAAAGGAGCAAAAAGGCATAACGCTAGTTATAAAAGAGCGAAAAGTGGTTTTTGCGTTAAAAAGAGCGAAAGATTAGCGCGACCCTGAAGGTGGTGAAAAGTCATTGTTTGAGCGAAAAGGCATTCTAATGGGTAATATGCCTTGAAAAAGCGAACGCGCATTAGAAGGGCGATCGCGCATTAGAGTGTAATATGCCTTGGCAAAGCGACATTAGAAAGGCGAACGCGCATTAGAATGTAATATGCCTTGGAAAAGCGAACGCACATTAGAAAGGCGAACGCACATTAGAAAGGCGAACGCACATTAGAAAGGCGAACGCACATTATAATGGAATATGCCTTGGAAAAGCGAACGCGCATTAGAAAAGCGAACGAGCATTAGAAAAGCGAACGCGCATTAGAAAAGCGAACGCACATTATAATGGAATATGCCTTGGAAAAGCGAACGCGCATTAGAAAGGCGAACGCACATTAGAAAGGCGAACGCACATTATAATAGAATATGCCTTGGAAAAGCGAACGCGCATTAGAAAAGCGACCGCACATTAGAAAGGCGAACGCACATTAGAAAGGCGAACGCGCATTAGAAAGGCGAATGTGCAGTGCAAAAGAAAATTGTATTCCAATTGAGAAATTCTAAGAAGATTGACTAAATAAGACATGGCTGACTTCTTGGTAAATGTGAGGTGGCCATTTTGAACTTGACATCATTTTCTAGTGGGCTTTTCTGGTTTCGAATGGTTTTCACAATGCAGTCTTCTTAGATGCGTTAAGTTTTCGCTGCGATACTTTTCGCTCTTTATCGTGTCCGTTCGCCTTTTTCAGCCGCAAAGTGTGTTTTTTTCGCTTTTTTATAAATAAGGCGAAACAAAGCCCCAAATGGCGCTATTTTTGCTGCGATGTGCTGCGCTAATTATTTGGCGAAAAAGACAATCCTTTATAAATATGCCCCATATACTGTAGATCTGGTTGATCCAGGGATACATTACGATTGCCGTTTGGAGTCAGGAAGGAATTCCCCCCCCCCCCCCTTTTTTTAGCTTTTTTTTTTGTCTTCCTCTGGATCAACTGTTAGGAAGGGTTTAAAAAAAAGTGAATAGGTTGGACTTGATGGACATATGTCTTTATTAAACCTCAATTACTATGTTACTATGTAATGCAATGATTATCAAAAAAACCTTGCTTCAGAGGGAAGCATATTGGATTCATACTTTACAATGTGTAGCCCCAAAGGGTCTTAATACTAATTTATTACTAATATGTTTCTTATAAAGGTAATTGTTTATTGAAATTTATACACTAGAATTATTGTTGAGGTGTATGACTCCTAATAAATCCCTAAGCTTATCCCTAAGAAATTATTTTTAACATTATCTTATGTCTAGAGCAGTAAGGTCAAACTTGCAGCCCTTTAGATCAGTGTTTCTCAACCTTTTTATCCGTGGGGACCCCTTAAAACAATTTTTGTGTCTTGGGGACCCCCTACATAAAATTATGATTATATATTATTTTTCTTGGTCATCAAATGATCAAAAACTTAATTTCTACAAATATAATTGATCTATAAATACATCTCTATTGAAAAAAATGCACTCAAATTCACATCAGGGTGGGAACCCTTACATTAAAACATTAGTACTTTTTATTTATATCTCAGAGATCAACACCAAACACATAAGTCATACAGAACATAAAACACAGAATGATAAATATATCTGTTTTCGTCAAAATGCTGGATCCATAAATTTATGGCAATCTCTTGAGGACCCCCATGCAACCTCTCAGGGACCCCTAGGGGTCCCCGGACCCCTGGTTGAGAAACACTGCTTTAGATGTTTGAAAACTACAACTCCCAGCCAGGGGACATCCTTGGTCTATAGATATTGTTGCACTTTAAAATTTCCTCTCTATTCGTGTCCTATCCATTGCTATGGGTGGCACCATCTTCTACTAAACCATGAGGTAAAGTCAGGAAGCAGGCTGCACGCTCTCAGTTGAATAAAAGCATTATTTTATTGTTGAGAAATCCCCGATACATACAATGCTGGGTACAAATATGGAAGGCAAACTCGAGGAGCACAGGTGGTGCCTGACGCGTTTGTGATGTACGTCACTTCATCAGAGGCTTCCCACCAATAAGTACAGGTTCCTATTTAAAGGACTGCGAGAGGGAGGGTTAACATATAAAATACAGGTGACAATTAAAAACATCATAACAAGTACAGAAGAACTACGGCTGAGACAAGTGTATAGCTGAGTTCGGGGAGTTCGGGGTGCTGGAAACAGTATAAACTAGACCGATCTGTATCTCAATATAATGAGAAGATATAGTTGAACTAGCTATACTACACACATGCTTATGAAGGTTCTCATTCATCCAGGTCATGGTATATCTGTTGTATTCAATTAGATCAACTGGACTTGAAGTTTAGTTCTTGAAGACGTTTTGCTAGTCATCCGACTGGCTTTGTCAATTCAGAATGACTTGTACAGGAATCTGTGGCAATTATGTACCCTGGAAAATCCCAATTAGCATATCACAGCCAGGTGTTAAGGGCGTGATTAGATAGTGGCTAAGAGGTGTTATAGGAACGCCCAGAGTAAGGTGTCGACACCATCTGTCTGCCATGTACAATGCTGTTTTGACACCTTACTCTGGGCGTTCCTATAACACCTCTTAGCCACTATCTAATCACGCCCTTAACACCTGGCTATGATATGCTAATTGGGATTTTCCAGGGTACATAATTGCCACAGATTCTTGTACAAGTCATTCTGAATGCTGGAAAGCCAGTCGGATGACTAGCGAAACGTCTTCAAGAACTAAACTTCAAGTCCGTTGATCTAATTGAATACAACAGATATACTACACACAGTTATATATATTAAATGTAGCTGAAAAAGCAAACACGCTCTAGAGAACTAGTGTGTGGATACCGATAGTAGCACTGAATACAAAGAGACTAAAAGAAGACCTACCAAAGAGCATGCCAAAGAAGGAAGCGAAATGGATTTATACAATGAAAACCATATCTCCTCAGGGTCTCAATAGGGATTTCGAGCTATCAGCCTTTTTGGATTAAATGTATAAGGATCTTTAGTGATTTCATTTTGTCATATACGTCAAATTAAATATTTTATATACCCTTACCACAAATCATGGTTCTTACCTATACTCATATATATATTATACCCATATACTCAAGTTTATACTTATACTTTGTATTTATGAACAATTGGTTACATTTAGCCGTTTTTGTTTCTTGTTATCTACTATTGTTACTTACCTTTATTATGGCTCAGTGCTAATCTCCCTTTATGCTCTTTGGCATGTCTTCTTTTAGTCTCTTTGTATTCAGTGCTACTATCGGTATCCACACGCTAGTTCTCTAGAGCGTGTTTGCTTTTTCAGCTACATTTAATATATATAACTGTGTGTAGTATAGCTAGTTCAACTATATCTTCTCATTATATTAAGATACAGATCGGTCTAGTTTATACTGTTTCCAGCACCCCAAACTCAGCTATACACTCGTCATTATATTATGTGTCTTTAATCTACCCTTTAATCTACCCTGTATTTGGGATTATATAGTAACTTTGGTTCTGCTCCATTTTGAGCAGTGAGGATACGAAATTTGATCTTTTTGTCTCAGCCGTAGTTCTTCTGTACTTGTTATGATGTTTTTAATTGTCACCTGTATTTTATATGTTAACCCTCCCTCTCGCAGTCCTTTAAATAGGAACCTGTACTTATTGGTGGGAAGCCTCTGATGAAGTGACGTACATCACAAACGCGTCAGGCACCACCTGTGCTCCTCGAGTTTGCCTTCCATATTTGTACCCAGCGTTGTATGTATCGGGGATTTCTCAACAATAAAGTAATGCTTTTATTCAACTGAGAGCGTGCAGCCTGCTTCCTGACTTTTCTTCGGTGTATCCAGACGGATATCTACACCTCTGAGTTCGTGAGGTGCTGGAGGTGTATGAGCGCCGCTGTACAGTGCAGGGGTAGAGCGCCTGTGAGTATACTTACCTTCCTTACCCAATTTTTCTATATAAACCATTAGGTACATTTTCTGATTTCATTTCAGCCATGAAGTAATTATATTTCAAAAATGTAATAGTAACTAATTAATCTGGAAAATCCATGTCCACAGTAATTAATTGTGAAACAAGGCTATATATAGTCCATGATAATTAGCACTTAGTCAATACATTCTACTGAATGCATCAACACTGATTATTAGCTTTATAGCATTGAAGCTTTATAGATGTTTGGTTCTAATAGTCCCCAAACTCATTTACACCATGCCACATTTGGCAATGCAATGGCATCTCTGTGCTCTGAATGTTTTTTAATTAAGTGAACAACATAACAAAAAGGTTAAATGTTATTTCTTCTAAAGTTTTGTGGCAATCCTCAGCCTTACTTGCCATGACACACAGTTTAAAAAACATTGTGCTAAATCACTCTTATTAATTTAGTTGCCCTTCAAGTGAAAAATAACTTAAGCTGGGCATACACTGGAAACCCCTGGTGGTGTTCATTCAATGTTTAGAAAACAGATCACTTTGTGGTCGACATAATGGCTGTATTGCTTTGTTGATCACAACCCATGATCCAGTCAGAAAATATTGCTGGAATTTCAGCAGGTAAAAGCAGCATTGTGCCCATTGTTATGATTGCATCAACGTTCGACTCTCTAGGTCCTTACCTCTGGGTTTACTGCAATCCGGAGAACTGACCTGAACTCCACCTCCTCCTCTGTGTTGGATCTGGCTTATAGGAAACATGTTTCTTGCTTGGCAAGCATAACATTCTACATGTCAGTTCTGCGGATTGCTGGTAAACCAAGGTGTAAGGGCCTAGAGGTTTAGAGTATAGTAGAGAATAGTTGTCTTTTAAAGATAGGCTGGCAAAAATATACTGACTAAATTTAGAGGTGCCACAAGTGGGAGAAAAAGGAGCAGTATTTTCCCATCCTAATAACTTAACCTGCCCATTCAGCATTTAATCTGTGTATAAATAAATGTTTGCAAAATACTGACTTCCTGTTCGCTGGACCCCTAGTAGAGACGTCATGGTCTTGCTCTTGACCTGGGTTGATTCAGTTGCTCAGTAGAGATCTGAGCATGTTTGACCCATCCAACAGCCTATATGTATAAAATACAGATGGGTACATTTCAAAGGGGTGTGCATCCCGTTATAGAACCTGAAATGTCAGCTCACTAATGTCAACAGCAGGGATTAGCAAATAGTATGAAATCAACTGTTTTTTTTTTTTAATGGAAGAGACTATGTAGAATATCTAAGTATGCATAATATAAACCAATAATTATATTTTCCACTGAACTTTCCCTTTAATAGCACAGGCAAATGTTGCACCTCTTTCAATAATTTGTCTTAAAAGCTTAATAGGAGATGCATAAGTACCAGGGGAGCACAGGGGCGTGTTTAGGGGGGGATTACTAGTGCCTGGAATCCCCCCTGTCTACATGTTTAGTGCAGTCTGCTGTTCCAATTTTCCTGGTGTCAATAGACTGCTACATAGATTGTTATATAGACTGTTACATTGCCAATTGAGCTGTGAGTTAGAAGCAGCATTTGTATGTTTCAAAAATGTATCCAGTCTGCCCTGGGATTGACAGTAACATAGAGAACTGTAAACTAAACAAAATTTTAATATGTGTCTGGAAATGGCTATAAACCTCAACCTCGCGAGGTTTATAGCACTGACAAATGTACTTACTAGCCTTCGTTCCCCCAACGCCTTCTGCCATTTCCGTGCACGGAAGTCAAGCAGGAGGGGCTCGACCAGCATCCACTGGTGTGATTGGCACAATGTCTTAGCAAATAACAGGAGCGGATGCCGGTCAAACCTCTCCTGCATCAGTGTCACAGTTCTGATTTTAAAAGACACTAATGATAATTTAGTGCAATTGTGGATGTCTCAGTAAAACAGAGCATAAGACGGGATACACACAGACAAATTTTTTGTCTTGACCGTTCGCTGCTATAGAGTGGTTGACCACGGCAAATGTCTCCACCCAATTTGTGATGATTTACCGACATGTCAAATTGCCCTTTCATCTGATCCAGGCAAATGGGTGACCAACAGTGTTCTCTGCCGTTTATTCAGTGGTAACCCATTTAGGAATCCCACCCTTGAAAATTCTGCGCTTGCTACTGTGTCGGGCATCTAATGCACTGAATTAAGTACACCACATTGGAAGAAGAACATTTGTATTGGCCATGGATGCTGTTTTCCTCCATTGTGTCTGGAATCTGAATTTTGTCTGAATTACATATGTGTGGGCAGGTTCCATTTTTGATGGGTTGTATGAAGGAACTTATAGTTCTTAGTATTTTTAGATTTGGGGGCTGTCTGAATGCCAGATACAGTTCTTACTGTACCTACTCCACTTTGGTGGAGCTTAGTAAGCAGGACATTAAGGGTGGGTACACACGGGCAGATTTTTCGGCCCAGTCGACCAATACTTCCGTGTATCAGTCGACTGGGCCTAAAAATCTGTGCCACTATTGGGTGTCGCCGTGACCAATGTCGGTTTCCCATTCATCCAGATCGGACAAACGGATGATCAGATGTGTCGGTAAATCACTGGCGATCTTGTGGTTCCCTAGTTGCATGAACTGTCACCCGGGGCCACTATTGCCGAGCTTGTAATGAACGCTCAGTCAGGACAAATAGTCCCTTCGTGTGTACCCACCCTAAGAAATCTTGGAGGTGGTTGTATAGCTGGCTGTCAACATTGTGTTATATACATTATATATACAAAGGGATTTTCCGTCTTGCCAGATAGGTCCCAATACCAATGATATTCAGCAAATTCTGTCAGATCCACCGTGAATGTCACAGCTCTGACTTTGAAAGACTCTAATGTTAATGTAGAGTAAATTTTCTCGGTAAAACAGAACATTAGGCTGGGTACAAACGGACAAATTTTTCGTCTCAACTGTACGCCGATATCAATCGGTCGCATGGGGCGAAAGCACTGCTGTTTCGCAGCAAATGTCTCCTATTGACCTCACGATCGGCGGTAATTTACCAACATGTCAGTTTGCCTGTTCATACATTCAAGGCAAACAGGCGACCAACATTGTTTACAGCTGCCACCAAAATCACCTCAGACTTTTTGGCCCGACTGACAGATACATGGAAATATTGGTCGGTTGACCCAAAACATCTTTTTGTGTGTACCCAGTCTTAATGAATATAGTATAGTATAGTATTTGAGGTTGAATAAAGACATACGTCCATCCAGTCCAACCCATCTAGCAATATCCTCATTTCCTGTCTAACTGTTGATCCAGAGGAAGGCAAAAAACCCCACCAAATTTATGAAGGGGAAAAAATTCCTTCCTGACTCCAATAATATGCTTTATAACAAGAATAAAGGCAGTATCTGTATTGGCCAACTTTAATGATAATCATGGCAAGTAGAGAATATATATAATATTATTATATGATGCCTTCTGGGCTTGTCCAGTGGTAACCTATTTAGGAATCCCCCCCTTGAAGCAAACCCTGCGACTGCAGTGAGCCCCATCTTTTTACTTACCCTATGACAGATAAAACCTCCCCCCAGAAAACTGTATTGTAAATTTATATAGCACTTTACAGTTGCATTAATATATATGAGAAAAACATACATGTTACATAGAAGGGAAAGTTTAAAGAACTCAAGTGCTGGTCCAGCAGCATTCAGTGTAGTAAATTACAGCATTACCGTGGCACAATTTTACAATTTTAATTTTTACACTCTTGGGTAGAGGGCCCCATCATAGTTTTGCTGGCAGGCCCAGTGACTCCTAGTTATACCACTGAGATGCAGTCTAAAAAATGGAAAGAACTAATAACTAACTCTGTACAAGAAGAAAATCCCCTCTCAACTCTAAATTACTACTACAAAAACTCAAATATTATTAATCTGTCATTCACAAAAGCTTGCAATTTCTTATAAAAAATAATAATATTCTTCCCTGATTACAATTATGATTTTCAAATAAGTATTAAACAAGCCCTGTCTGTATTGTAGATTTATTCACACTCATACTGGTATTCACTTAACAAATAGAAACAAGAGCCAAATGCATATTATGGGTTGCACTTTTGTTTGTCATAAGTAGGTCATGAGGACATCATTCTCTTTTTGAATCAATAGTGGACAAGACCTCAGGGTATTTCCATTACTCTTTTGTGTATAGAACTTGGACAAATGATGTAAATCTATGTACACCAGAAACAGTATATACATTTTAGTTACATTAATTTGAATGTAAAAATTTAGAGTTTTAGGCTGAGTGGACAGGGAAGAAAATTAAAGCTTGTTTAGCTAGTAACACACAGTACCGATAAAGCCCCGATACCATTGGATCCGAGAGTATTGGGGCTTTATCGGCACTGTGTGTGGTGGCTGCATGAGAGCACTACCATGGCAATATAAGGACATCACTGTGTATATTGTTAAGTTCATCTATCAAAGATCCATATGGGGAAAGTTTTGTACCCTCCAAAAAACTTGTCACAGTGCAGTGTATGGAAGTAAAGCTTCCAAATTATTGCAAACCTAGCGGTGGGGACCTAGCAGTTTTAAGCATGTTTTAAGGTCCCTTTAAATTATAAAAGTGAGACCATTTGTAACCACACTTCCTGTTCAGAACTTAAAGAAAAAAAGTCATGAAGATTTAGGTGGAAATTACTTCAGTGTACAAATTCCATACATCACAAGTATATCACTATTTTTCAACCCATTCAGCATTATAGCCATAAAAAAATAAAATATTTTATTTTTATACATCTGCTGCCCCCAAACATTATCCAGATATCCATGTAATGAGTATCAGCTGCCTTTTTATAATATACCGTTCAATTGCAATACGATACCCTTCCCTAAATAACAGCTGTTCATAGAACGTAACAGAATCTATCTCTGAATGTAAATTTACACTACAAAGTACAACTTGCTTTTGTACGGCAATGAAAAACATACGTGTGAAAAACAGAGTGATGACATGGCCAACAATAGCAAACCTTCTATTAACCTATAGAGGTGTCTGAGTTGTCATTCAGCAAATGATGGCTTTATGCCATATTTAGGCATATTTTCCCATCATAAATGCAGTTCAATTAACTCCTGCACTCATTCCATAATAAACATCCAGGTGCCTCCAGGTAACACAGCTCCATTAAAGGGTATGTCCACCCTTAAAAATATTTTTTTATATGTTACTCCCCCTGTCCCCCCAGCCCCAACCGCTCTATTTATTTTATCAGAAAATGCCCCAAACTTACTTACCTCCCCTCTTTCCTCCGCCGTGCTGCCGGCCCTCTGCTTGCGAGAAAATGCAAGCAGAGGGGCGGGACCGGCAGTCGCGTCTATGATTGGCTGAGCGGCAGCCAATCACGGACGCGGCTGCCGGGAGTTCATTTCGCGAGGAGAGGGAAGGTAAGTAAAGTTTGGGGCACTTTCAAATAATAAATAGAGCGGTTGGGGCTGGGGGACAGGGGAATGTTACATAAAGGGATTACACTAGGGGGGGAATGCTAATCGGAGGGAAGGAGGAGGGAGGGGGAGGGAGGGGAGAAGGCTGCAGTACCATGCCAAACTTCTCCCAGGCCAGTAGGAGTAGCTATCCTCCTGGTAGGTAGTTTTTGGGACTTTGGGGGGGGACTACAGGAAACCATATGGAGCTGGGATGTGAGGTAAGTATTAAACTACACTACATGATGGGGCCAGTAGTGGGGGGATTATAGTTTTGGGGGTGGACATGCCCTTTAACTATGTCTAATGGCACAACAAATTTCAAAAATTTCCTGTTGAAGTCAACAGGATCGACCTAATATATTGAGATGTCCCGTATCACTTAAACTAATTTTGCCTAAAAAACAGTCAGGAGCGATGACTGATTATGTTGGAAATCAGGGCTGATGTTTTATCCTTTTTGACCCAAAATATAGTTTGCACCATTTGACTGTCCAGAAATATTGACTGCTGTGTAGCAGCCCCAATTCTATTATAGTGAGTAAAAGGAGCAGTAATTGGAAAGGAATGTTAGAGCATTTTGTTACTGTCGTTTTAATATACATGTGTAAGGATGTTTGTGCAATAAGAAAGCTAATGGGGGTAAGGGGGTTCGACACCAACTGTCTGCCATGTGCAATGCTGTTTTGACACCTTCAATGGGTAGTTTCAATAACACACCTTACCCTCAATGCATCCACACCTTGCATTCAGATGGTCTGTAACACCTGGCTGTCACATGCTAATTGGGAATTTCCAGGGCACTTAATTGCCAACAGATTCTTGTACAAGTCATTCTGAATTTAGAAAGCCAGTTGGATGACTATCGAAACGTCTTCAAGAACTAAACTTTAAATTCAGTTGATCTAACTGCATACAACAGATAATACTTTTAACTGTTTTAATAATGTGAATTTATCCATGTAATGTTTAAAGACAATCAAGCTCATTTACCCAGAGCCACTATCGCTCTGGGTAAATGCTCCTTTCGCTATTCAATATCGTGTTTGTGAATCTATGAGCCCGCCAGCTATTTGCTAGCATTAAAATCCAGCGCTAAAACTAGTGCAAACACGATATTGAATCATGAGCGTCAGATGCGCAGGTGATTTTTGCATAACGTGCGCATCTGACACTAATATGGATTTAAAGTCCCACTAACTGGTAGCGAACTTTAAGGGTGAGGCCACACTGCAACGCACAGGAATCGCGCACAAAATCGTGAGCGTTATCGCACGCGATTGTGTGCGTGATTCTTGCGCGTTTCGCGCTCGCATTCGCGTTTTGCGCATGCGTTTTCGCCTTTTCACGTTATGGAAACGCATGCGTTAACGCACCAAAAATGTGAAACGCATGCGTACCATTACGCATAACGTTACCAATCGCATGCGCATCGGTAAATCGCTGGATTTTTTTGCGTTCCCGCGATTTCCATTTTAGCGAAAATCGCGGGCGCAAACGCGAGCGTGAAACGCGTGCGCAAACGCGCGAAAAACGCGCTAGTGTGGCCTAGCCCTTACTCCATATGTTTGCCCAGCGAGTCAGGGTAATTCGGCCCCAATGAATATACAAATACTGTTGAAAAACTGGTATTGATTGTACTGTACTTTCTTTCTTTAGCCCCATTTTGTCTGTATTGCAATTTACAAAATTTGCACACATGCAAATATAGCATTGTACATATTTTGTTATACCATTGTTGTAATTAACTAATTTTTCTACAATTGCTAGTATGGATGGCACACAGGTTAGCAGCTGTAAAGCTCATAGTGGTGTATAAATTGAATGGATGTGTGGGGTCAGTGGGGTGATGTAAGCTCTTCGGGGCAGGGATTCTAATCCTTATGTGTCAAGGTGCACACCACACTAATATCAAACCATCCATATGTAATCTTAACCTATGTATGAAGCTTTATTTATATAATCCATTTATCTTTTTAATTGCTTGCACTTATCCCCTTGTTTGTATACTCTGTATTTCATAATGTACAGTATTGCGTACCCTAATGACGACTTATAAATAAAATTATATATACATACATACATACATACATACATACATGTCTAGAGTGCTCTACTGCTCTGATAGGGCCTATAGGAAACAAGTCCGCTATCTATCGGATAGGGAGTCTGGCAAAGAGAAGTGATAGTGTGAAAATGTCCTGTTGTCATTCTTTTCTGCTGTGCCTGCCTTGCTTTCCTCCCCAGCATTGTATATTTTTACAAATTGTACTTCACATATCATAGGGCCAGCACTGCAGAGATACACACAGTCTACACTGTGAACTAAAAGGCATGCTTATGCTAGTATATATTTATATGCGTCTGTCTATAAGGAGTCTAATCCTTATAACTAAAGAGTTTATTGAACATTTTATAAATATTTAATGAAAGTAATATTTATGTTCATCACAGGGAATCTGGAATGCAAGCAATATCAGAGAAAAAAACAATTAAAATTTTAAAAGCAGAAATGATGAGATCTATTACCCCAGGTTCCATTTAGTTTAAGAGGTGCAGTATAGCAGTCTGGAGTGATTGCTGCTGTTCATTAAACATCATGCATAGTTGCATTCCAGTTTTTTGGAGGGGAAATTTATTGCACTTTTTATTTTGTCTAAATGTGAGATTTTTGTCAGTATGTAAATAGAAGTGGTAGAAATCTTTGCGTTCTCTGTTGTCTCTCTATGAATGTTTAAAGGACAATATACTCACCTTTTCCCCGATCCACTGCAGCAAAGAACCCAGGGTGAGGACCTAAAATCGCTAAGTCCTAACCCTGGGTACTTTCCCTAACTCTGCACTACTTACCGCAAATCTGCTTGCCGATCCACACTGTTCCACCTCTCTTCTACTGTCAGTGACAGTCGTGAGGCAGCCAATTGGAAGACACGCCTCCTTGCAGAGCGTATCTTCCTATTGGCTGCCTCGCGATCTGTCACTGAAGCAGGAAGAGCGGAGGAATGGAGCGATCGGCGAAGCAGATTTGCGGTAAGTAGTGCAGGAGTTAGGGAAAGTACCCAGGGTGAGGACTTAGCGATTTTAGGTCCTCACCCTGGGTACTATGCAGCTATGGAGGAAGAGGAGCGAGGGTGAGGTGAGTATAGTTGTCCTTTAAATACAGTAATAAATTGTATTTACAGGAACCAGAGATTAATGTATCCACCATTCATAAAGTACCACCTGTCATAAGCAAAGATTTCAAAATCATTTTTCAGCATGTTAAAGGTTATGTCCACCCTTAAAACTAATTTTTAATATAGTACTCCCCCTGGTCCCCCAGCCCCAACCGCTTCATTTTTATTTTTAGAAAGTGCCCCAAACTTTTACTTACCTCCCCTCTTTCCTCCGCCGCGCTGCCAGCCCTCTGTTTGCGAGAAAATGCAAGCAGAGGGGAGGGACCGTCAGTCGCGTCTGTGATTGGCTGAGCGGCAGCCAATCACGGGCGCGGCTACCGATCATTCAGTTCAGCGGAGGAAAGAGGGGAGGTAAGTAATGTTCGGGGCACTTTCTAAAGATAAAAATGAAGCGGTTGGGGCTGGAGGAACGGGGAATACTATATTAAAAGGGATTTATGCTAGGGGGAGGGAATCCGGAGAGGGAGGGGGAGAAGGGCTGCAGTACGCATGACAAACTTCTCCCGGAGGCCAGGTAGGAGGCAGAGTCCTATATGGACTCTGCTAGCCTCCTGGTGGGCAATTTTTGGGACTTTGGGGGGGGGGACTACAGGAGAACCATATGGAGCTGGGATGTGAGGTAAGGATTAAACTACACTACATGATGGGGCCAGTGGTTGGGGGGATTATAGTTTTGGGGGTGGACATGCCCTTTAAGATATATGTGAATTACAATATCAAAGAGAGTAGTTTAACAAGAATGGCTTTCTAAAGGATTTGCTGTTTAAAAGTTATTTGAATTATGTATCAATCTCATGTAAGAAGTAACTTTATATATTTCTATATTCATTGATTTGTTAGTTGTAATAACCTTTAAACTGTTACATGCATCTTAACTGTAACGTTGGTCTCCAGTCTCCATACCAATATCCAGCTCCATACCTCCACTCCAGTCTCCAGCTCCATACCTCTATGCCAGTATCCAGTTTCAGTCTCCACACCTCCATGCCAACATTCAACTTTAGTATTCAGATCCCTTGACCCTAATCCACATCTTTATAGCCGGCACAATGGTTCCTTTTCTCCATTCCCACATTAAACACAGACTTTTGAAGTGGCTGATAAACTAGAACAGGACAAATAACTGGAAAACTGAGACTGATGAAATGGCTTGAAAACTGAAACTGATAAAAAGGCTGGAAAACTGAGACTTGAGAAATGTCTGGAAAACTGAGACAACACTGGTCAAGCCAGAAATCAGTCCATGAGGTAGATAGAAAACAGTAAACAGAACACAAGGTATGTGCACTGAAGGCAGACCTTGCACTAGGCTGATTACAGAAGGGCAGGAGAACCAAGTAGAATATTGGAGGGAAAAGCTGGATACTAGAAAACTGCAACAAGGCTGGATTCTAGAGGGCTTAGCTGGACACCAGAAATCTGGAACAATTAAGGATACTGAAGAAAACAAGCAACAGATCGCACCAAGCATCAAAAAGGAGACTTTTAGTCAGGGGGCTAGTAAAGTGTTGGCAGCCTCTTTTTATAATTTGAAAATGGTGTAATTTCGACCAAAACACATCATGGCACACCAATATAAACAGACATCTGGATCTGGAACTACTGCAGGACTTGACACTGAAGCAGGTAAAATGGTAAAAATCAGATATTGTGTTGTTTAAACACATGTTTAAGTAGTCGGTCATGGATACAACCCAGCAGGCCTGTGCACACAGCTTAAAATAGAGCCTAAATAAAAATCTGGGTATAGTATAGTATTTGAGGTTGACTAAAGACATACCATACGTCCATCCAGTCCAACCTACTCAGCAATACCCACATTTCCTACCTAACTATTGAACCAGAGGAAGGGTTGGAAAAAAACAGCAAAGCTTATACAGCCCACTGTTAAAGAGCATGTCCACCCCCAAAACTATAATCCCCCCCACTAATGGCCCCACCATGTAGTGTAATAAAATCCTTACCTTACATCCCAGCTCCATAAGGTTCTCCTGTAGTCCCCCCCCAAATTCCCAAAAACTGCCCACCAGGAGGATAGCAGAGTCCATATAGGACTCTGCCTCCTATCTCGCCTCCGGGAGAAGTTTGGCATGTGTACTGCAGCCCTTCTCCCCCTCCCTCTCCCTCCCTTGCCCATATATTAGTATATCTTCCCCCAGCCCCAACCGCTAAAAAATGATTTTAAGCAAGACCCCCGAACTCTAATTACCTTCCCTCTTTCCCCCAGCATTCTGAGAAGCCGGCAGCTGCGTCCGTGATTGGCTGCCTCTCAGCCAATCATGGACGTGGCTGGCGGTCCCGCCCCCTGCTTGCAGTGTCTTGCAAGCAGGAGGCCTGGCCGGGCGTCGGAGGAGAGAAGGAAGGTAAGTAAATATCTGGTCACTTTCTTAAATTTATTTTATAGCAGTTGGGGCTGGGGGAAGGTATTCTATTATAGGCTAAAAGTTTATTATAAGGGTGGACATGCCCTTTAAAGCTATTCAAATGTATAGTATAGTATAGTATTTAAGGTTGAATAAAGACATCTACGTCCATCCAGTCCAACCCATCTAGCAATATCCTCATTTCCTGCCTAACTGTTGATCCAGAGGAAGGCAAAAAAACCCACCAAATTTATGAAGGGGGAAAAAATTCCTTCCTGACTCCAAGTGGCAATCGGAAATTTCCCTGGATCAACTCTACTTTATGTATCAATTCCAGTAACCTGCAACATTCCTTGTTTTTAGAAACTCATACAGCTTTTTTTTAACTATCCAATGAGCCTGTCATCACCACGTCCAATAAAAGACAGTTCCATAATTTTCCATTCTTAAGCCTCATACACACGTTGGATAATTTTCGTACAGTGCATCCGACGAACGTTCAACGACATTATTGTTAATCCTCATAATTGAAACGAAATCTGTACACACAGCAACAATAGTCACCACGATAGTCGTTAGATGTAGACGTTCGTACGTAACGTAACGTTTGTATCTTCGCGCAATTACGAAAAGCAGTGCATGCGCCTTTTATATATTTTTATCGTAGAATGTTAACGATAATCTGCCAACCATGTACAAATATACGATAATCGGCAGAACAAATCCACCAGGCTGATAGTTGATGGTCGTTGGTCTTTGACGATCGTTGATGCTATATTTTTGCACGAATATCATGCGCTTGCTCGTTCGTCGGCTGCATCGTATGACAATTATACAACATGTGTACGTAGTTTTACAGTGAAAAATCCTTTTACAAGACAGAATAAGCAAGGGAGCATGATCAGGGGTGTGGTTATTTCATCCATATCTTCAAGTGGTAACAGTTGAACAGTAATGCTATTTACTGTATTGCTATTTTACAGTGTGTTTTTAGAGGAGATATATTCAGATTTTGGAGTGTAAAAATTTGGGTTTAGTTCTCCTTTAATCTCATCTGCCACTTAGCAGCCCTATGTGACAATCTATCTAGATCCACTCTACTTCCTTACATTAATAAACAGATTAAATAGAAGCAGCCCCAACACAAATCTCTGTGGCACCCCACTTACTACTCTCGGTATCCTATCCATCAACCAATTATGAATATATGTTCTCTGGTATGTAGCGCACAAAATGTAATTTGGTATTTACACAGAGGATATTTTGCTGCATTTGCTGCATACACAGTAGGAAAGTAGAGGAAACATTGGTAAAAAAACTGCTCAGAGAAGACTGAGGAGAAAAAAAAAGATCTTCATGCAGAAGAGGGCTCAAACCGCTTCTCCTGACAATGTTCTTGTTATTTTTCAGACTGACTTTTATAGCTAGCTTAATCCTTGTCCAGGGACCCAGGAGATGGGTAATTCACCAGGGCATCTTTGATGGAATCTGAAAGACCAATCTTAAAAAATTCATGATCATTCCATAATCACAGTAATGTGAGACTATAAAGCAGAGGATAATGAATAGTTGGAAATATAAATTACAGGAATTCTTGAAATTACCAAACTTATGTGGGTTCCCAGAGAACTTCTCCTGCATTGGAACTTTTGGCTGGAGCCTGGGGTGGTTGTCGAGTCTCCCAAGCGCTAACTCTCTGGGACACTGATTGAAGGCAACCATCAGGCAGAGCTGTTCCAGAATTTCATCCATTAGTGTGGCCAATTATAATGTAATCCTCTGCAATACCGGAGTATCCCTTCAGCACAGATACCCCAATCTTTACCTTTCTCATCGCCTGTAGCCAAGTCCCCATTTGCTGAGAAGCTTGGCACTCCTCACCAGGTTGTAGAATAAAAACACAAGGTATTTGTGCTAAAGCTGGGGATAATAGAGTAGAGTGAAATATACTTGGTGGAACTGGGCAGCAAACCATCTGGAGAACCGAATAAAGAGGTACAGAGTGGAAGGTGGAAACAAAGTCAGGATGGAGCCAAGGGTCAAACTTAGGATGTCAGTCAGCCAAAAAAGGTACCATAGATGAAGAGAGAGGTGGTCAAGAAACAGGCAGAGGTCAGGATAAGCAGCGAAGAATCGGGCTCAAATGTGTAATGCTGCCCTAACTTAGTAGGAATAGAGTACAGGGTAGACTCACTTTTAGTAGGAGGAAGCAAGAAGCAGAGGGATACTGGTACAACGCTGGAGCTGGATTCTGTAACAATGAAGAAGCTGAATACTGGAACAATGGAGTAGGTTGTAACAATGAAGAAGCTGGATAGGGGAACAATGAAGTAGGTTATAACTAAGGAGGAGCTGGATACTGGAACAATGGAGTAGGCTCCCTCAGGGGCATCCATGGCCCGCTTGTACTGTAATGCTGCCCTAACTTAGTAGGAATAGAGTACAGGGTAGACTCACTTTTAGTAGGATGAAGGAGGAAGCAGAGGGATCTTGCTCCAATGCTGGAACTGAGTTTGTAACAATGAAGGAGCTGGATACTGGAACAATAGAGTAGGCTGTAACAATGAGACTGGATACTGGAACAATAAAGTAGGCTGTAACAAGGTGAGGAGCTGGATACTGGAACAATAAAGTAGGCTGTAACATGGAGTAGCTGGATACTGGAACAATAAGTAGGCTGTAACAATGGATCTGATACTGGAACAATAAGTACTGGGTAACAATGGAGGAGCTGAACACTGGAACAATGGAGTAGGCTGTAAAAATGGAGCTGGATTCTGGAACAATGGAGTAGGCTGTAAAAATGGAGCTGGATACTGGAACAATAGAGTAGGCGTTATAATGGAAGAACTGGACACTTTAACAATGGAGAAAGCTGTAACAATGGAGCTGGATATTGAAAAAATGGAGAAGGCTGGAACAATGGAGCTGGATACTGGACAATGGAGGGAGCTAATAGGCAAGAAACATTGACCACAGGAACCCTAGACCATAACGGTCTCTACTAGGGGTCCTGCAAACAGGAAGTCAGTATTTTGGTTGCATTTATTTATACACAGACAAAATGCTGAATTGGCAGATTAAGGTCATTGGGATGAAAAAATATTGCTCTTTTTTCTGAAAAGTATATGTATTTGCACTCAACTTCCCCTTTAAGTAAGGATACATGAAAGACATTTGAGATCTTCATAGTAGGTGGTAAATCAAGATGGAAGGCTGTTGAACTAATTACTTCAGAGATGGAAAATGGTCCAATGAATCTGGGACCTAGTTTAGGGGTTGCAATGTGTAGATGAATATTTCGAGAGGATAACCAAACTTTATCTCCAATAGAATATTGAGGAGCAGGTCTCCGTCTTTTGTCTGCAGTTTTTTTCTGAATTAGGGAGGATTTCAATAGATTGTTCCTTGTAGAATCCCAGATAGCAGACATATGGGCAAGCATATTATCAGTCGCTGGATTGTTGGAAAAAAGAAAATCTTGAGGAAAGCACATTGGATTTTGGCCAAGATTACAAAAAAAAACCCGAGAAGTCCCGGAAGAAAAGAGTGGGGAATTATTATATGCAAACTCTGCCCAAGGTAACAGGTCGGACCAAACCTTTTGAGAGATGGAAATATGACACCGGAGGAGTTGTTCAAGAGACTGGTTAATCTATTCAGCAGCACCATTGGATTGTGGATGATATGCAGAGGAAAATTGAAGTTTAATGTTCAAGGATTTACATAAGGCTCTCCAGAACTTGGAAATAAATTGTGTTTCTTTGTTAGAGACAATTTCCGCAGGTAACCCATGTAAGCAGAAAATATGAGGGATGAATAAACAAGAAAGTTCCAAGGCTGAAGGTAATTTGGGTTGAGGAACAATATGAGCCATTTTGCTAAAACGATCAATAGTCACCCATATCACAGTATTTTTTTTGGAAGGAGGAAGATCTACGATAAAATCCATGGATAGGTGCGTCCAAAGGCGAGAAGGTGTGGGAAGTGGTTCCATAAGGAAGATTACGAGAAGACTTGGACATGGCACAAATAGAACAGGATGCTACAAAGTTCTTGAAATCTCATAGGCTCTCTGAATGAACACCTTTCTCAGTATGTAGATGCCATGCTGTTACCTATGGTGGTGAATCTACCTACCTACCTCCAAGACACCACACATGCCATCAATGTTTTGTCCAACATTAAATGGGAGACTAATTTTACATGGGTAACTATGGATGTTTCATCCTTATATTCTTCCATCCCCCACGATATTGGACTACAGTCTGTGGAATACTGGTTGGACAAACACAATAGGTATCCCAGTAACCAAAAAAGTTTTATTATGAAAGCTCTTATGTTTCTGTTATACACTAACTATTTTATGTTCAACAATGAATAATATTTACAGAAAAAGAATCTATGGGGGAAAAATTTTCACCCTCCTACGCTAATTTATTTATGGGGTTCTGGGAACATAACTTCATATTCAATCAGTCAAATCCGTATAGAGAAAATATTAAGGTCATCTATAGATACATAGATGATCTGATACTGATATGGCAAGATTGTGGTGATCCTACCTCTTTTGAAGGTTTTTTGAACTATTGTAATAACACGGGTTGGGGTGTCACTTTTATGTCCAACAGAAATTAAACTAATATTGAATTCTTGGATATAGAGTTCAGTACATATAATGGAAGGGTGACAACGGATTTATATCATAAACCCATCATGAGGAACACCCTGTTACGAGCAGATAGTTGCCACTCTGCCTCGACTATACGTGGTATACCATTTGGACAGTTTTTGCGTTTAAGGCGTATCTGTTCCAATTGGGACAAATTTCAAAATAAATCTATGGAACTGTGGGATAGACTCCTGGAGAGGGGATACCCCACAGGGAATATAAAGATGGCCTATGAGAGAGCAATAGGCTGTGATAGGAAGTCCCTACTTATGAAAAACAAATGCAATTCTAATACTAGAAGGAATAAAATAGAACTGCAGTACGATTCCAGCCCGAGCTTTATTACTGCCTTCAACAAGGACAGTAACAAAGTTCGTGGTATATTAAATAAACATTGGTCCATTTTAAAAATGGATCCTATTCTGAGGGACTTATTACCATCCAATCCTAGGATTGTATACAAGAAAGGCCGTACCATAGGTTCTCTGGTTTCCCCTAGAGGGATGAAACTATTGGAAAAACCACCCCTACTTGGCTTAATTATAAAGGATGCTATAAATGTGGACTAGCACGATGTAACATGTGCAAATATATTCGGACATCTAGCACTTTTACGGATAGCAGGGGTGAGAGGAGATATACTATTAATAGACATTTAAATTGTAGATCATCTCATATTATATACCTAGCGACATGCATTTGTGGTAAACAATACGTCGGCAAAACAATCAGGCCGGCTTACAAAGGAATAGCCGAACACGTGAATGCTGCTCTCAGGGGTGATTTTGATACAGCCATATCTGCCCATGTTATAGATTGTCATGAAGGTAACCTGACGATATCTTTTCAAATTATAGATCATGTACCCCTGAATATCAGGAAAGGAGACAGAGAACGCAGTCTGCTTAAACAGGAAGCATTCTGGATTTACTCCTTAGGCACAGTTGTTCCCCATGGTCTCAATAGGGATTTTGAATTGAGTTGCTTTTGCAACTAAATATCTTGTATCAATGTACATCCTTTCTGGATCATGTCTTCCATTTTGTGATTGTATCTATTGATACTAACTTATTATGGTCACAATGTAGTATGCGATTCTAACATTGTTTAAGTTTTTGTATATGTCTACCATATGATACACCATATATCAGATAAGTCTGTTTTATGAGATGTTATAACTATAATTATCGATAAGAACATTCATATACTTTACTATTGACCTAATAAGAGGTCTATGCTTGTTTTTAATATTGTTGAATATGTATAATATGCATTTATGTTCTTAAGGGTGTTTTAATTGGTTGAGCTGATGTAGGGGTTAACTTTTTGGCTGTATATATAGTACTAGAGTGACACACCCTTTTGAGCCCCTGAGGAAGTGGAAGGTATTCCACGAAACGCGTAGGGCGGAGCTTGTGTGTGTGCCTCATTAGTACACCTGTTTGGACCCTGCATGTCTTGTTTTTAGAAGCTACAATAAAGTATTGACTTTTATCTTTCACCTATACGCTCCGAGTCTGGTTGCCGGCCTCCGCATTGGGGGAGATTCCCCATTTTTTGTGCTTATCCATATACCTACTGGGAGACAGGTTGTTCCGGGAGGTGATTGCAGCACTGGACTCACAGGTGGTGGTAGACGCTCCAAACACGTACAGGTACGTACTTATTCCACCAAAATCTTATTTGATCGAGGACGGTTGCCTGATAGTAATCCTTTAGTATTGGTATTGCCAGTCCTCCTGCTTTGCGATGTTTAGCCATTATTTGGTTGTTGATTCTTGCTTTGGACTGGCCCCATATGAATTGAGTGATATTCTTTTGAGCTCTTGAGAAATAAGATTCTGGGATGGATATTGGTAATGATCTAAACATGTATAAGTATTGGGGAAGGATTAACATTTTGGATGACATTATTCTATCTATAAGGGAGAGCATCAGTTTTCCATTTTTTGTCTGAGTTTCTCAGACAAATGAAGTTGATTTTGGGATGAAGTTGATTTGGAATAGGTTCTCAAGGTTAGTTGAGATCTTGATTCCCAAATAAGTTATTTCATTTGTATCCCAGTTGGATTTGTATTTACTGGATAAAGATTTTTTTAGTGTTCCAGATATATTAGTTTCCAGTACTTGGGATTTTTTCTCATTGATTTTATAATATGATATTAAACCAAATTGGTATATATGTTTTTGGATATGGATTAGTGATGTTATTGGTTTTGTTATGATTAGTATAACGTCATCTGCAAATAGTGCTATCTTGTGAGATGTAGATTTGATTTGGATTCCTGTGATGTTTGTGTCTGACCGGATTTTTTCCATCAGGGGTTCCATTGCCAGGGTGAAAATTAATGGGGAGAGGGGACAACCTTGCCTGGTTCTGTTGGAGATATTGAGAGGGTTTGATAGCATATTAGATATAAAAACAATTGCTGAGGGGTTGGTATATAAAGCCATTATTGCGTTCTTGAATTTATTTTGTATTCCGAATTTATCTAATGTACGATTTAGATAATCCCAATTGAGTCGGTCAAATGCTTTTTCGGCGTCTAATGTTATGAATAAAGATGAAATATTGTTGTGGTTGGCCCAGTCGATCAGATCTATAATTCTCCTTGTGTTTTCTATTGATTGTCTGTTTTTTATGAAACCTACTTGATCTTGAAGAATAAGTTGTGGAAGTATTTCGGCAAGTATCTTTCAATAAATTTTGAGGTCATTATTTAGTAGGAAAATCGGCCTGTAATTCCCAACCAATGACGAGTCTTTTCCTTGTTTCGGGTTTGGGATTATTATTGCTTTCAACATTTCTTTGGGAAATGATTGTTCTTCTACGGCTTGATTAAACATATTTTGCATATATGGATTCAGAATTGGAAGGTAAGTTTTGTAATATTCATTAGTAAACCCATCTTCTCCTGGAGATTTGTTAAGTTTGGATGTTTTGACTGCTTTGGCTATTTCTTCTTGGGAAATTGGTTTATCTAGATATTCTATTTTAGATATTCTTTTTGTTCAGTTGTGGTTGAGGGTAGATTTATTGAGTTGAGAAATTTTTCTATTGTTTCTTTGTTGGGTTGCTTTACTTCTTCAGTCTCTGCGAGGTTGTATAGTTTGGAATAGAATAGGCTGAATTGATTGGCTATTTCTTGAGAGTTGATTATTTTATTGTTATTTTCTGTAATAAATGGGATTTTAGCCTTGGCTATCTTGTTTTTTATTCTGTTGGCTAAATTTCTGTTTGCTCTTCCTCCTTGGGCATAAAAGGAGGCTGTCATTCTTCTGAGCATTCTTTCATAGTCATATAGGTTTATGGAGTGGATAGTTAACTCCCATTTTTGGGCTTTTTGGATGGCTTCTTTTGGAGTGTTGAAAATATGAATTTTGTCTTTCTTGCATGGTTTGGGGTGAGAGATCGGCAAAGAATTGTAGATGAGAGTATTTGCTTGGTATATTAATTTTATTTCTTGAAGTTGACATCAACTGTTCTTTGGTTTGGAAGAAGTGAAATCTTGTTATCACGTCCCTGGGTGCTGCAGGAGGGGCGTTTTTTGGTTTGAACAGTCTGTGTGATCTGTCTAATGTGCGTTCTATTTTTGGTACATTTGGCAGTATTACTTCCAATAAATCTTCTATGTATTGGTCTAATTCGGAATTCTGAATAGTTTCAGGTATTCTTCTGATTTTTAGGTTATTTCTTCTTAACCTATCTTCTAGGTCTGTGATCTTATTTTGGAGTGTGGTGACGTTTTCTTCTCAGTTATTATGAGCATCTACCAGTTCATTGAATGAGGTTGTGAATTCTGCCATTTTGTTTTCTATATGATTTGTTCGTTCTGCAATTTCCATTATATCTTTTTTGATAGAGTTGACCATTTCTGATACGTCTATTTTAAAAGTTTTATGTTGGGATATCAACATTTCTTTTAATATAGTTTCTGACACTGGTGTGTCTTTGGTAGGAAAATTATGCAGAGTGTTTTGGGTATCTGCTTTATCTTTTTTGGTAACTTCTTCTTTTGTTTCCCCATTCTTGTTTCTTTTAATAGGTTCCCTCTGTGGTTGTGGGGATCTTGTAGGTGAGACCCTGGTGCTTTGGGCTGGAGAGAGGTCTGCGTCTCTAGAGTCCTCACTGGGGATAGTATTAGGTATTTAGTATTTATCATTTTTTGATTCTTTATCTGAGTCTATGTCTGTTTTTCCATATATTATATTCTGACCTTGTTTTCTTTCCTCCTCCTCATGCAGGCTCCCGTTCATGCTATCTCTATGGGTGCCGCCATCTTGGTTCGCACCACGGGAGTCCGTGCTGCTGGGGAAGAATTGGGTAAGTTTGTTGGTTTTGGGCTTACCCGCGGAGGTTTTGTTTCTGCCCATGTCTTAGGTTGTTGGCTGGTCCTTTGGGGTTATTTAGGCCCTGTTTAAGTTGCTTTTAGTGGCTATATTCCTGGTAGCTGTACAGGAGCTATCAGAACATGCATCCTCCTTCCAGGCTAGCTGGCCACGCCCCCATCTGTGATTTAATCTTTTAGCAGTTTGAATGTATTCCAAATTTTTATGGTCTGTGAATATAGTTATAGGTTGACTTGTGCCTTCCAAAAGATGTTGCCACTCTTCAAGGGCAAGTTTAATGGCTAATAACTCTCGGTTGCCAATATTGTAATTTCTTTCACAAGGAGTAAATTAAGCACAAGGATGAAGTTTCCCTTTTATTCCTTGTGTTTGGGACAGAATCGCTCCAGCACCAATATCAGAGGCGTCAACCTCAATGAAGAATTGGTAAATGGCAAATGGGTATCTGGATAGACTAAAACGAGAGCAGAGGTTTTCAAGGCTTCTTCAGACCAGGAATTCAGTTTACCCCCTTTTCGGATGAGGTTCAAGATTGGAGAAATGATGGAAGAAAAACCCTTTAATAAAATGCCTATGATAACTGGCGAAACCAATGAAACATTGAATGGGTTTTGTAGAAGAAGGAAGAGGCCAGTTAAGAAAATCTGAAACTTTCATGGAATCCATCTCAAAACCTTGAGCAGAGATAATATAACCCAGGAACGGAACTTTAGTTACTTCAAAAAGGAATTTTTCCAGCTTGGCATAAAGGTGATTGGCACGTAACTGAGAAAGGACTTGATGAAGATGAATACAATGAGAGGGTAAATCTTGAGAAAAAAACAAAATATCATCTAGATAGACAACTACTGAGTTGCCTAAGAAGTTTCTGAAAACATCATCAACAAATTCTTGGAAGATCGCTGGGGCATTGCAGAGTCCGAAAAGCATTACCAAATACTCAAAATGGCTGTCACGAGTATTGAAGGCGGTCTTCCATTCGTCCCTTTTTTGGATCTGGATCAAATTGTAGACTCCTCTGAGATCAAGTTTAGAGAAAACTTTGCTCCTTTCAGTTGATCGAACAATTTGGTGATTAGGGGAAGAGGATAACGATTTTTGATTGTCATTTTGTTTAGGCCCCTGTAGTCAATGCAGGGGTGTAAACCTCCGTCTTTCTTTTCAATAAAAAAAAACCCAGCCCCAGCAGGAAAAGTGGAAGGACGAATGAATCCTCGAGACAAGTTATCTTGAATGTGTTCCTTCATGGCTATGGTTTCAGGCTGGGATAAAGGGTAAGTTCGTCCACAAGGAGGCATGGATCCAGAAAGAAGATCGATGGGACAATCATAAGGTCTATGAATAGGCAAGGTCTCAGCTGACTTTTTACAAAAAACATCAAGGAAGTCTTTGTATGCTTCAGGTAGGGATGAAGTATCTTTTTCAGGAAGGAGGGTGGAGCTTTGAATAGTTGGCAGAGAAAGGCAATGAGAGACACAATTCGAACTCCAGGCAGTTATTTCACCCGAAGGCCAATCAATAGAAGGTTTATGGAGTTGAAGCCAGGGAAGGCCTAGAATAATTGGTGTGGAGGGACAGTTGATGACAAAGAAAGACAATTTCTCATTATGAAGGACCCCAGTTTGGAAGGATAATTCAGAAGTGATTTGAGTGACAAATTCTGAGGATAGGGGTCTGTTGTCAATAGCAAGTACATGGAAGGGATTAGACAAAGGTCGAAAAGGGATATAATGTGGTTGTACAAAAGAGGAATCAATGAAATTGCCTGCTGCCCCGGAATCTAGAAAAGCGTCTTGGTTAGAATTTTGGAGTTTAGTTTTATGGATACAGGTACAAGAAGGCGAAGAGAAGAATGGTAAGGAGAAGACTTGTTTCTGCCTAGAAGATTTTCTCCCCCAACCTCTAGGCAGAGGAGTTTCCTGGCTTTACGGGGCAAACTTTGGAAAAGTGTCCAGAGCCAGCACAATATAAACAAAGACACAAAGATCACCTACGGGTTTTCTCTTCTGAGGACAAGCGGGTCCCTCCAATCTGCATGTGTTCTTCGGCAGTGGGAGTAGGAGGAGAGAAAATAGGTTTTACTGGGCGAGGAGCCAGCCTGGAAGGAAACTGACGATCACGGTTCTTTTCAACCTGTCGATCCTGGAATCGTGTATCAATTCAGATACAAAGGGTAATCAGATCCTCCAATATGATGAGGGGCATTTCTTTGGATACAAGGTCATCCTTAATATGATCCGAAAGGCCCTGTAAGAAGTCTGCCACCAGAGCCTCATTGTTCCAAGAGGTTTCAGCTGCAAGGGTTTGAAACTCAATAGCATAATGTCCAACGATTTTGATTTCCCTGTTGAAGTTGCAACAGATGGGTGGAAGCACCTGTCTTACGACCAGGAGCTTCAAACACTTTACGGAAAGTTTCAAGGAAGTTGGTAATATTTGAGATTAATGGGTCCTCTTTCTCCCAGAGGGGAGAAGCCCAGGCCAGGGCTCCACCTTTCAATAGAGTGACAATATAACCCACTTTTGCTTGATCTGAGGAAAAATGGGAGGGTTGCAGTTCAAATTGAATCTGGCATTGATTAAGGAACCCCCTACAGCCTTGAGGATTCCCCTCATAGCGAGGAGAAGGAATACGGGGCTCATGGCCAACTTGACCTGCAGGAGGAGGAGAAGGTGGCGTACCACTGGAGGTAAATGTGAAGCTAACTTAGTAGGATGAAGGAGGAAGCAGAGGGATACTGGCACAATGCTGGAGCTGGATACTGGAACAATGGAATAGGTTGTAACAAAGGAGCTGGATACTGGAACAATAGAGTAGGCTGTAACAATGGAGAAAGCTGTAACAATGGTGCTGGATACTGGAACAATGGAGAAGGTTGAAACAATGGAGCTGGATACTGGACAATGGAGAGAGCTAATAGGCAAGAAACACAGACCACAGGAACCCTAGATGCCAAATACAATTGACAAGCGGACTTCGGGGGAAGAGAGGAAGAGCTATTTGAATTTTTGCACTGGCCGGTGCATTTGCCTAGTGACTTCATGATGACACTCGCGCAAGGCGCGTGAACGAGCATCAACGTCACCATGCCTGGAGTGCCGCTCAGCTGATCATCGCTGGACCAGACGCGCAGGTGAGTACCTTACAAAATGAAAAGCAGGAGTCAGCAACGATAGCTATATCCGAAGAAGAGTAAACAATTCACAGCGCACATCGGTCTTAACAGAATGTGTTAGCTGCTGAGGTTGTAAAATACAAATCCACTTAATTCAACCCTTTTCATTTAAGGCCTATCTAGCAACTGAACGCTAGAAAGGCACCCCATAGGTGTAATACAGTTACAGTTGATACTAAAATACTGTAATTCTGGTTGTTTGCAACAAGGATGATTTACATAAAATCCAGCAACAAGTTTCAGGCTACTTCTATATTTCGATTTATCACGCCGAAAATGTGTGAATTAGATAATGAATACGTTAGCAGCTAAATTTGTCTGAAAAACATTGAGATGAAGTCACTTATTTGAGGGTTTCATTTTTAACCTATTAGTCTATTCTCTGCATTTTTTTAAAATTTATAATGTCTTATTTTCCTGTTCCATCCAGTTAGCAGCCGTCAGTTACAGCTGCTGCTTCCATGATCTTAGGTTTTGGGGGGTCCTTGGTGGTATAGATGAAATTTACTGTGGGGGTTGTCTTAAGGTGGGTATACAGATACCAATGCTTCCTGCTGAATGTTCTGGACTTTCAACTGGTTGGTCAGGAGGAAGGACTATCGATCGCAGCAAAAGCCACATCCGACAAGTAACCACGAAAAAGCGTGCGGTCCCATAGAGACCGTATTTCTGCCAGTATATTTTAGGGCACCCTGGCCCACCCCCAATCACCAGGTTTATTTGTTAAAAAAAGAAGCAGGACTCTACATACATAACTTCGTTCCCCCGGCGGTCTGTTGCCAGAAGTTGCAAGCAAGGGCCAGACAGGCAGCAGGGTCTGTGATTGGCTGAGAGGGGAACAAAGTAATGTAAGTAGAATCCTGCTGCTTTTTTAAACAAATATATTTATATAGCGAGCTATTACCAGTAAGTAGGCACACTCCTTTTGTAGCTTTGAATATATAATACCCTGGCTCTACCAGGCATCCATCAATATCCACCATACGATAGGTGCGCTTAAAGGGTTTAAGCCAAAATTCATTTATTTACCTATAGCACTAAATAAACTCATTTTGCATTAATCCCTTTGAGTGCACCTATCTTATGGTGGATATTTATTTATTTATTTGTTGTATTTTTTTATTTAATATATGTACATACATTTTTATAAAATATTTTATTTTTATATTATATTCTATATTCTATATACTTATCTATCTATATATCTATATATATATATATTATAGTTTCTGCCTATTATATAGTTATCTATTTATGATATAGTTATGTTTGTATTTCCATGCTCAGACCTCTATTCATACATACTCCATTTCTTTATCTTTCCCTCTAACTCTCCCTCCTTTTCTGTCCCTGATCCTCTCCCTCACTTTTTCTCCCTCCCCTTTTCTCTGTGTCCCTCCCTCCTCCTTCCATCCCTTTCTATCCCTGTTCATCCACACAGTGGCCCTCCCCCCCATCCTTTCTCTGGAAGCTATGACATCTGATTCATTCAATCCCTCCCTCTCCCTTGCTTCTGTACCGGTTCATAAACAGCTCTGCCTGTACCATTTGGTTTTTCTTTTTTTTCTTATTTATTCTAAGGTTCCAGAACCTTCAGTTAGGATGCATTTCTCTGTTTATCATCCCTTCACTTTGTAACAAAGCTCCCTTTGTTTCTTCATTAAAAGGTATGTTTTGTTTTATTATTCCAGCCATCCTTTGACAAAAAGCCATTGGCCTTGCTTGCAGATGCGGGGGGGGGGGATTTTAGAGACCAAACACATGTAATATGTATTAACTGCATTTTTCACTTGTGCTGATCTGCCTGTGGTCCTGAATTGTCAATATTCACTTATGGAATTTAGCTTTGGTCGCAATGAATGTTATAGGGCTAAACATCTTTTGTCTGAGTGTGATCAGTCATGTATTATTGATGGGAACACAATAGGGATTAGAAATGTACCCCACTATAATATCCCAATGTCCCAGCTGTGTTTGGCTATAAACCTGTATCTAATGCCAGCCCTTTTCTCTGCATCAGTCGGATTTCTGCAGATTGTTTTTCTGTAACAAGTGCATAGGAAATCCTTTAAAAATCTTTATTAATTACACACACTAAACAGCCACAGATACATATGTACCAATAGTGACCAATATTTGTGCACGCGTGTGTATGTGTGTTAACATATATGTTCTTCATCTTACCATTTCCTTTTAATAATTGCTGTTCATAAACAATAATGTTTTCAATTTCTGGCTGTAATAAGCCGAATAAGTGAATTTACTGAAATGCTCCTTGGTACAAGTTAACAAACATTAAACTTAAGACAAAACAGAGTTTGTCATCATATTTACTATTAACTTGATCTGTGCTGTTTGTATATTATTTATATAGTGTATGTTAAGTTAAAATTTAAGATAGAGCTATAAAAAAGCAGTAACAAGAAATTATAAGGAAGGTTTCCATTTCGAATTCACAGAATGAATAGTACATATGATGTGTAGATAGTAGTGATCCTCTTGAGAACAATGGTGATTAATGGGCCTTTAACTGTTGATGTCTGCTTCCCCTGCTGCTGAACTGGAAGTGCAATGTCAATCACATTGTAGAGGATATCACCTGAGGAATCGGAAGTGACTGTTATTCTTGTCCAAACCACACTAAAGTGTGCCAGTAACAGCATTCCTCCCATTCATGCACTAGCGGGTATTATGGTAGCTTTAATTAAGGTGGTTCCCCTACTGTCCAGCCATAAGCTGCACTATAGACCATGACACTTTGTGATTAAGGCTCATGTCATCTCTAGTTTAAACAGATACACAGACATCTTAACTGATCATACACAAAAGATACAGGTTTTTATAATTTTTGTTTACTTACTGTAAACTCCATTTGTTGCAAGGCTGAAATATTCAAGGTCTTTGAAATTCTACAGAATTAAAATCGTAGTAATGGGAAGGGGAAAAACATAGATCAAATAATACTGGAAATGTTTTTAGAAAACAATAGAGAGTGTACAGCCCATTACTAGGCTGAGTCTGTTATCTAAATGTGAGGATAACCAGAATACGTAAGAGGTTGATCCTATTAGCTTTCGAAGACTCAGAGGAGACCCCACAGCCATGAAAGGGGTTTCCATTTTATATAATCTTACTTAGTTAACTCTGTCAGTATAGATTTCCACTGTAAACCCTTAAGAAAATATTTTAACATTCTTAATCTTAACAGAATTAAAATGAAATGTCATAATACTTTAAACCATAAGTCTTGAGAGGAGCCAGCTAGATAAACATTCCAAGTACTGGATAATGCTAACTAAAACCACCAATAACTGATATCTGTTTCTCACACTTTTTTTATAACTCACTGCACTGTGACATTGTTGTCAGCAACAGCTTTTACATGCAATGTGTTTTCATGCAAGTCTATGGTCGTTGTTGTTTATTTATAAACTGACAGTAATTTTTTGTAATGCTGTGTAATGGTTGGAGATATTGTATTGATGGCAGGAATAATGATATAAACACCATAGGGTAAAGCATGATGATTTGGAGTACAGAATAAAATGAATAAAGACACACACACCACCCCCCATGCAACAACCCCCCATCTAGTTGCTGTACCCAGTTTAAAGACCTAACAAGTTAGGTACTTCATCCTGGGTGTACACCATTCATTTTCTATTAAAATCATTCTCCAGTCTGGTCTGGCCCCACCTCCTTTACTAGGTTAATGGGCTAAAATATAGTAAGACATACTCTATTAAACACACATTTTCCTATAGGGCCTTCAATATAACTTCCACTACCTGCTTTTAGCAACTCGTAGTCATGTGATCAGCCTATTTCTGTATTAATATCCTCCCCTCCCAAAATGAAATTTATTTTTAATTCTGTGCAGGTACTTCCTGTTTTTCTTAGCATTTAGTCTTAAGTGATCACGCTCTGCCCCTGGGGCAATGGGGGAGCAGAGTGTCAGGTGATGTCACTTAAGCTAATGGAAGCAGGAACTATTTTAACCGTCCACATTTGCCCTTTAATACAGGAATGTCCAGGGCACTGGAGAGATGAAAACTGTATGTGTTGGTACTCCTAATCAAATTATATTGGGAGTTTGGAATAATTAATATTACCTCCCTGTCCAAGGTACTTTCTATATAAAGAAATAAGTTAATATCTACAGTGTAGTGGACTTTTATTCATTACCCTTTTGTAAATTACAATAGATTATAGAATAATATGCACAGTGTTTCTAAGCAGCTTTTGGTAGAGTACAATTATAACTACAACAGATTAGTAGAGTACAAGCAGTGGCGTAACTAGGAATCACTGGGCCTCCCAGCAAAACTATAATGGGGCTCCTATCCGTGCTTCATCCACAGTGTTTTTCTGGTAGGAGGGTATATCTATCATAGCAAAAATAAGAAGATGGGGCCTCCTTGGCTCCTGGACCCCCTGCGCTTGCTCCCCCTGCTCCCCTGGTAGCTGCCTAAGAACAAATGAAACCAAATCAGAAACTATATTCATGAAGGTACATATGAGGGAAACACTCACTAATATTTTTTTTGCTTGATAGAAATAGATTGTTTGGATGATCAGGCATGTTTGAAACTTTCATTAATATCCCAAATACTGCCAAAATACAGTGTTCAATTGGAAACTATTAAAATTAAATTACTGATAGAATGAATCTTCACACATTGTAAAAAGAATCTAATTTTATGACACAAATGGAAACAAAAAGCTACTCAGAGAGAATAGAAAATGAGTGAAAAAAAATCACATACCCCACATGCCTTGGGGGCATATTTATAAAAGTCCGTTAACATACGCGTTTTTATATCATTGCACATCATCGTGAAACAATCTTCATTACCACCATATTTGTAAAGGCGATCGTTCTTGCAGCAAAAAGTATCATTGCAGCGATACGTTTTTTCACTTGCCGCGATAATTCACTTAAGGCGATAATGTCGCCTGGGGTGGACTGTGTGCCACCATGCTGGGAAGTGGGGGGGGGGGCATGTCCCGCTGACAAGGTGTGCACAATAGCAGGGGGGATCCCCACCTTCATAGGCAGGGACCCCACACCCCATCAGGGTACCCTTTTTGGGCCCCAAGGGTCCCGCAACTTGAAACCAGGACCCCTATTGGTCCTTAGAAGAGCCCTTTTGGCTCTAATAAGAGCCTTTCTTATAAGGGGATCCCACAGCTCTAAATAAAGTCTTCCCCTGGCACTGAAAAGGGTGGTCCCGGCATCTCCTTTTTTCTCCGGCGTCCCCGCCGAGGCCAGGTGATGTCACTGCAACCGCCAGTGACACCGCCATTGCCGGTGACATCAACTTTGCAGATGTCACCGGCCTCTTGATCCCAAAGTCTTCTTTCTTCTGTCATCACTCTGATGACTTCCACGCAAGTTTGCACCTCTTTATATAGGATTGCTGAAGGACCAAATCCATTGTGATTGCTAAATATTTCAAAACTTGCAATCATATGATCACACATTAACCAATCATATTTAATAAAATATTAATGCAGATGATTGCAGGGATTGTAATCTTAAAGGGCAAGTCCATCCCTGAAATGAAAACTTATATACAGGTAAATCACCCCCCAAACTCCTAAACTGTAATAGTTTGAAATCTGAAATATAAGTCTAACCTGAAATGCTGCACAATATCCTGTTGCCCCTGTTTCTGCTTCCTGGCTCTTCAGTGAGCAAATTGCTCAGTTTCCATGAGCTCTCCAGAAGCATAGCAGGCATACAGTAATGAATTCATGGAATATCAACATATTCTAAAGAGGCCATTCTTTCAAAATGATATTATTATAAGGGTGGAGTTGTCCTTTAAGAAATCCTATAGTAACATGTATCAATCCTAGCAATCATATGGTCACACTTTAACCAATCATATTTTAATAAAATATTAAAATATGATTGGTAGGAATTGGAATAACTAAGCAGGCAATAAGATTGATAAATTCTTACCCTGAAAATTGTTTTGCCTGAAACCCTGTATATGTAATTAATGATGCCCTGGAATCCAGTTATTTTAAAATTTTCAATTCAATGTACATATAAATATGCTTGAGAGGAACCTATAATTCTTAAAGGGCATCTATACTGAATAATAGGTTATTTTAAATTGACCGTAACTGGAAACTATAATTCTTCCCAACCACCACTGTATCATTTTATTTGTTGATATGCCCCCTATTTCTTTAGATATCCAATTTAAAACTTCTTATATTTCAGCTGTCAATTAAGTTCCTTGCTCTCAAAACCTATTCTTCTGTGAGTACTGTAGCTGGAATGGTGACAGAGCTTTGACAGTTGGGATGCTGTATGCTGTGTGCAGGCTTGACAGTTGGTTGGTGAGGAAAAAGTCAGGTCGGATGGAAGTGGGAGTGGTTAAAAGAGGGAGGGGAATACTGCTCCTAAGCAAAATGTGTGCTGGATTGAAGGCATGCAGCAACACACACAAATCAGAGTAAGTGCTACTTACATATATTCAGTTATAGATGAGATTAAGATGTTCAGTATAGTGTCCCTTTAAAGAAGAACTAACCCAAATTTGTGTACCCAATTAACTGAGTAGTAAAAAACACATAAGTAAAGGGCACTTAATTACAGAAAATATTATTTACCTATAAATTTACTTGGATTACACAACTGTCAAAACCACTGTACCATTTGCTTTCCAGTACACCTTGACCCCTTCAAACAGCCATACCCTACTTTGTAAAGATTCCAAACTGTCAATTATGTACTGTACTATAACATGATTAGTTAGAGCCTTAAAGGATGTCTATACTCATAAAAATTAACTGTTTAAAAATGGAAAGTACCTGGGGCAGAGAGGTCAGATTGATTATTCCTACCTCACAATATCATTTTGTTGAGGAGCTAGAGCACATACAGTTTTCATTTGCCAGGTTAGTCCTGGACTATTCCATTATTAAAGATAGCGCTAAAGCTAGGAGGAAGACTGGCAGAATTAATTTTTTTTGGGACTGCTGCTCCTCACAGAAACAAAATTGGGAGTTAGGAATAACCAGTCCTATATCACTGTCCCAAGTACTTTTCAGTTTAACTGTTTTTTAAATAAACCTTATACACACGATAGTTTTCCTTTAAAGCTCAGGATTGGCCATGTGAGAGAAATCTAACAGTCAGGCACTAAAGGTTCATACACGACACCTGATCATGACTCACACCCGAGGCAAACAGCCGTTTTGGCCGATAGTCGCGCGTGTGTATGCTTTTGGTCAGGGTCATTTGTCGTTCATTGGGGGTTGCAAAATCATATGTGTGTACGAACCTTAAAAGCGTGTGTGCTTGTGAGACTGGAATGTTAGGGAGCACCTGGCCTACATGTTAAGTTAAGCTTCATTTCTCAACACCCACATCAAAACAAGTTTTAAGTCACAAGTCTTTTGATTCAATATTGTTTGGGGGTTTTATTGTTCTTTTTTTTTAGGTTGATTACACAAGGTCACCCAGTAGGTACTTTTCATAAAAAAACTATTTTACTGGACAATTGTCTTAGTCCTGTTATGAAAAAATAAATATTAAAAGCTAAGCAGCTTAAAACAAATGGATTCATTTGCTTGAGTTGAAGGATATGCTCACTCAAAACGTGCTCATTAATTGAAGAATGGTACTGTAGGTAAAAGAGTTACAAGTAACTCCTGTACTTGAATTAATGTACTTGAATTAATGTAACAGGAGCCAGGAACACAGCGTGACAACTTACCCACTAGCGCACTCCCTCGCTAACTCCTCTGACAGGTCCTGACTATATGCAACTCGCAACACTAGCTCAACATTAGATTTGATCCAACAATCATGCACACCATGCAATGGTTCCTCCTGACCGACCGTTTGGCTTTTCCGACTGGTCAGCCAGGAGGAAGGACAGTTTACTGCGACCATAGAGGATTGCACGATCGGACTTTCCAGCAATGTTTCCTGGACAGATTATCCAGCTCACAGCTTTAAAAGTGGGCTGGATAAGTTTCTTAAGCTAAAAAATATTGAGAATTCCTGGTATTAATACATATACTGTAGATATGGTTGATCCAGGGATACTTTCTGATTGTTATTTGGAGTCAGGAAGTTTTTCCCCCCTAGCCGTTTGTTTGTTTTTGCCTTCCTCTGGATCAACTGTTAGGTAGGGTTGTAAAGGTTGGACTACATGGACATATATCTTTATTCCACCTCAATTACTATGTTACTATGTACGGTTACCAATCAATGCATTATGATCATACCACCCGCACAAAATGATTGGACTGGCAGTTTTCAGGGCTTTAGCTGGGTGCACACAGTAACGATATAGCCCCGATACTGTCGGATCCGATGGTATCAGGGCTTTATCCTTATGTGTGTACGTTCGTTTCCTTAACGAGCGCGAGAAGAGTCTAGCGCGGCCGATGGAAACACACAGTCCCGAGCGTTCTCCCTATGATGTTCATAGGGAGAACGCTCGGGACTGTGTGTATGCAGATCTTTGAAAGATGGCAGACAGGATCTTGCAGATCCTGTCTGTCATCTTTCAGAAATCTGTACTGTGTACTTTTGGGAATGTCAGGAGGTAAGGCACCTTTTTAATAAGTGTGCACCTTTTAGCAAAGCAATAGGATTCTTCTCCTATGTACCATCATCCACATCCTGTCCACTCAGCATTCCTGTGTTGACATGACCTGCGTGTCTATATGATCCATTAATGAATTTCAGAAAGCAGCAAGATAAGACTGACATTGAGGAGTGAATGATGGGGTAAAAGGAATGATATGCTGGATCTTATATGCATTTCTAGTAAGCACTGCAAAATACTGGGGTACCATGCTAGAGGTACATATAATAAGAATTATTTCTTATCCCATTCTAACAGCTTTCTCTCAAACCCTCAATATGAAAATTATTTGTTGGGCCTATTTCAATGCAGTCTTTTCTTTCCAGTTATAGAAAATCAATTTTTTTTATGTATAGGCCCATTCGAGTCTTAGAGCTTGGTAGCTGTCACCCTCTTTGCAAACCCTGTAGTGGTTACAGTATGTTTCCAATCAACAATGTACTATGCAGGAATTCTAAACACACAATAAGACATGCTTTAATCAATAACCCTATCATCTGCATATTTTGATATACCTCATTCATGTTAAATATATACTTATATCCTTTCATATTCGGTTTTTAGTTTCTTTAGAAATATATGTGGTTATTCAATAAAAGTTCTTAGCGTTAAAAATGGTGCTTATTTTGCCCCAACCAATTAGATGTTACATTTTAAATGCTAAATAAGATCTGATTGGTTGGTGCAAGTTTAGCACGATTTTTAATAATAAGCACTTTTAATGATACTCCCTGTTGGTTTTCATAAAATTTGTTAAAAAATTCAATAAAGTATCGGTGTCTTTCTTAATCTTTGTATTTTAATTCTAAAATTAATAGGCATACCTAACTGCAATTTGCCTTGCATGGCTAAAGGCATATGTTATACATTACCTTTTCCACTTTTATGTGCCTGATGATAGCAGTGTCAGATTAAGGTTCTAGATACCAACAATAATATAGGGGCTGACTCAATATTTATTTATCTTTTCCACTTTTAACAATGTTCTCTGCTTTTACAATTGACTAAATGGTCCCTTATGCGGGTGCATACTAGTTGTTTTTTTTTTGTGCTATAGGCCCACCATGCCTTTATAAAGGCAGTAGAGTACAGTTGGCGCTATTGGGGAAAGGAGAAGAAGCAGCAAAGGCAGATGGGCAGGTGTTTTACAAGTGTTGTAAATACGGTAACTCCTAAGCCAATTTAAAGGGCAACTAAAGCCACAGAACAACACTGAACCAGAAGGCAGAACACCTTGATATATAAGATGGTAGAAGTTCCTACTAGAAAGAATGCGTTGTTGGATCTGGTGATATCTAATAACCCAGAGCTCATTTTGGAGATGAAGGTAATGGGAAGCTTAGGGAATAGTGACCATGATATAGTGTCATTTAATATAGGTTGCAGAAAACTAAAGTGCACTGGCTTAACAAAAACTTTTAACTTTAGGAAAGCTAATTTTATGCTTTTAAAGGAATCGCTCCTGCTCATAGACTGGGGGGAACTGTTTCTAGGTAAAGATACTGAGCAGATGTGGACCACTTTTAAAGGGATATTAAACTATAACATTTCCAAATCGGTACCTTTAGGAAACAAGTGTAAAAAAATTAGGTCCACTCCTGCATGGCTTAATGCTCAGGTAAAAAGGGAAATGGAAAAAAAGAAAAGGGCTTTTAAAATTTTGAAAGCAGAAGGCACAGAACAGGCTTACAGGGACTTCAAAAGTTGTAATAAAGAGTGCAAGAAAGCAATTAAACTAGCTAAAATAGAAAATGAAACACGGATTGCCGAACAAAGCAAGTCCAACCCCAAGATGTTTTTTAAGTATATAAATGGTAAAAAAATGAGGACTGAGAATGTGGGACCATTAAATAATGGAGCTGAGGTGGTTGTAGAGGATGCCGAAAAGGCTAATCTGCTAAACCGTTTTTTTACATCGGTTTTTACTGTTGAGAATCCTTACAGTAGGGATTGTAACAATGTGCAGGGAGGAAATGAAGAGTCTTCACATTGGATAACAGAGGATATGGTACGGAATCAATTAGACAAAGTTAATATCAATAAAGCGCCAGGACCAGATGGATTGCATCCTAGGATTTTAAAAGAGCTTAGTTCAGTTCTAGCAAGACCACTGTGTCTCATCTTTTCAGATTCGCTTTTGTCTGGGGATGTGCCGCTGGATTGGAAAAAAGCCAATGTAATACCAATATTCAAAAAAGGTAGTCGTTCACAGCCTGGTAACTATAGACCTGTAAGCCTAACATCAGTGGTAGGGAAGGTGATGGAAACTTTGTTAAGGGATCATATCCTTGACTTTGTCTCCAGAGATCATCTTATTAGTAGTAGTCAGCATGGATTTATGAGAAATAGATCATGCCAGACAAATTTAATTGGTTTTTATGAAGAAGTGAGTAAGAAGTTAGATTCAGGCACAGCTGTGGATGTGGTATATTTGGATTTTGCAAAAGCCTTTGATACTGTGCCACATAGGCGACTAATGTATAAACTGAGGACTGTTGGCCTTGAAGAAAACATTTGTTCATGGATAGAGAACTGGTTATTGGACCGCAAACAGAGAGTGGTGGTTAAGAGAGCTACATCTATGTGGGCTAAAGTTCTAAGCGGAGTTCCTCAGGGTTCTGTACTGGGGCCGCTTCTGTTTAATCGTTTATAAATGACTTAGAAGGGGGCATTGAGGGCAAGGTCTCTGTGTTTGCTGATGACACTAAATTATGCAGAGCTTTGGAAACTTCCAATGATGTGCAAGTGCTGCAAGCAGACCTAGATAGATTATCAAAATGGGCAGCAGAATGGCAGATGAGATTCAATGTTGATAAATGTAAGGTGATGCATTTGGGATTTAATAATCCCTGTGCCACCTACACCATAATAACTCTGTGTTAAGTGCATCTGAAATGGAAAAAGATTTGGGGGTTCTGGTAGATAACGACTTAGCTGTAGCAAACAATGCCAGGTAGCAACAGTAGAGCTAGCAAGATATTGTCTTTGTATAAGAGGGGAATGGAATCAAGAGAGAAAAATATTATTCTCCCTCTTTACAAGGCACTGTAAGGCCACATTTGGATATGCGGGGCAGTTTTGGAATCCCATATACAAAAGGGACATCTTGGAAATTGAGGCAGTTCAGAGAAGGGCAACTAAATTAATAAGGGGAATGGAGGGGCTTGAATATGCAGGCAGATTAGACAAGTTAGGGCTGTTTACATTGGAGAAGCGGCGGTTGCGTGGGGACATGTAACCTTATACAAATATATTAATGGCCCATACAGTGAACTCTCTGGTGCATTGTTCACTAATAGGTCATATCAGAGGACTCGTGGACACCTTTAAGGTTGGAAGAAAAGAAGTTTCATCTTCAAGTTAGGAGAGGTTTCTTTACAGTGAGAACGGTGAAACTGTGGAACTGTCTTCCAGCAGAGTGGTAATGGCAAGTTCATTGAATAACTTTAAAAAAGCCTGGATAAGTTTCTAAAACTAAAAAATATTGAGAATTACTGGTATTAAGCATATAGATCTGGTTGATCCAGGGATACTTTCCGATTGCCGTTTGGAGTCAGGAAGGAATTTTTCCCCCCTTTTTTAGCTGGGGTTTTTTGCCTCTCTCGGATCAACTGTTAGGTAGGGTTAAAAAAAAAAAAAAAAAAAAAAAAAAGTGAATAGGTTGGACTTGATGGACGAATGTCTTTATTCAACCTTAATTACTATGTTACTATGTATAACCAGTAATCTGTGTCTTACCTCTCATTTTGATACAGGAGCTGGGAAATTTACCTAAATAACATATGGTTTGTGCTTTACTTCTCAGCATTCTAATATCAGACAGTTTGGTCAACGACCATTATGTTCTGCACATGCTCAGTCCTTAGCTATGGCACAAACAAGCATGTGACTGAGGTCAGGAGGTGTGGTCTGACACTGCACATACACACAGATACTTCATCCAGTTCTTAACAGGCTTTAATTTACTTTACCAGAGTTTACTAAAGTGGCATTTTATAGTTTATTGGTGTTTTTAGGGGGGTTGTTTTCAGATTCTGGAGTATATAAAATTGGGTTTAATTCTCCTTTAAGCAAAATACTTATTGGCATTCATAGCAAAATGCATGGACTTCTACACATTTATACAAAGAATTGTAAGTTGCAGCTTTAATTAGACATTTGACTTGTAAATGTTTAGTTAGATGATATCAAACAGCACTTTTGGCAGTGAATAATTGTTGCCCATCCATTTTCTAGGGCTGCTTGGACATGGGTAGGCTACTTTTCCTTTTCTGCCAACAATGTCAGAGTGAGTCAGTTTCTTTCCTTTATTGTGTTAGTTCTCCTTTAAGTTGTTTTAGAACAAAAATCCTAAATGTCAGCACAGTGTAATTGGAAGGTGACCCATTTCCCTTTTTAGATGCTGTTATTCTGTTAATAGAATTAGGTTAGAATTCCAAATATAGACTCTTATATTTTTCTATTTCAAATTTTCCCAAATCCAACACTCATCAAAGGAAAGTTTTGATATATGCTAACTTTCTGGTCAATACAACTTAAATAACGTATATGAGAAAATATGGTTTAAAACACATTTGATCCTGATTTATAGCCCAGGAACCAGAGCAAAACAGTATGTCGCTTGTCTAGAAATACTGATTAAAACTTAAAAATTACACTTAAGAATAAACTTTGAATTTGGTTTGAAAGGATTTTTTTAAAGCCAGGGCTGCACAAACCTTTGTTAAGGTGTGTTTTAAAGCAAAAAAAAAAAAGCTATTGTGATGAAATAGGGCATTTCAATTTCTACCTTCACTCTCCTTATTGCTACAATTTTGCTTTTATTTTGTCATTTTAGGAATTTTATTTTTAAATTGTATGTGTGTGTATCAGAGAGAGTAAACTTCGATCAGTTGTATCCAATCAAGAGATAGGTAATCAGTGTTGATTATCCCTGTGACACATGTTCATTAAAGTATATGTGGAAAATATTTCAGTCAATTGGATTATAATTCGGTTACGATTCTACGGATTTGTTGGCTAGAAGATAGCACACTTCTCCAACATGCCCCACATGTCTGTATCCCATATCATGTCTCTATCTTGAAAACTGTGTGCGGAGATAGAATAAAAATGGGTTAAAAGAATGTTTACCCCATTACAAACTTTTAATTACACAATAGTCCCCCTAAATCCTATTTTTGCTGTACTTTCTTTTCCCCTGGCACTCCTAGAAGAAGATATTTTCCTGGAGGTCTGTTGGTGCCTCACTGCCCTTGTGGTTGCTAGCAATCAGTCAAGGCCATGAAGGTGCTGTTATGGCCCATGACTTTCGACAGTTGCACAAGCTGTCTGCTTTAAGGCTGCGTAAGCTTACTTTTGTTAGGGGGAAAACATGCTCTTTAAAGTTAGACTAGTGAACTAACAAATGGATAGTGTGACATTGTGTACATTGTCTGTGTTTATTTCAGAATAGTCTCACAGGGTGCTACAGCAAGCAATTTAATATTGCAATTCCAGTTCTTTAGAGTGAACCAAAATGGTACTTACCCAGAGTCCTCAGTAAATACCCCCAATTATGTTTTAAACAACGAGTTTCTGTAAATTTTTTCTCTGTTTTCACTTATAGGTTTGCATTCCGATCTCGCGGGTCTGCACCAAAAATGGTGGATATGTGCACCCAAAAATTTAGATAGTAGATCCAGTCCCATTGATAATTCAGCAGCAAGTAGTCATTAATAGTGTTTGATCACACATGTAAATTTAGGGGCTAGGCCACACTGACGTGTTTTCTGTGAGAAAGGCATGAGAATAACTGAGCATGTCAGTGTGGATGGTCACATTGAATACACTGCAATAATATTTTAGAGCATATGCTTTCATAATTGTTTTTGCGTATTGCATGCTCTTCGATCTTGGACTATTGTGCAAATCACAGCGCAAACAGACAATAACGTGTGTGAATTGCGTGCCATTGCATACATGCTTTTCACTTGCATTACCCTCTGGTCAGCCTCGGCCTTAAAAAGCCTTAGTGGGCTTTAGATAATCCTGTCTCCTCAGTCCACATACAACATAGCTACCAAAAATGGGATGCCCCTATGGTGCAGGGTTTAATGGTGCATATTATGTTATCTGGCTAGTTTTGCACTTTGTATTTAAATGTGGAAGGGGAATAGTGGAAACAAAATGGTGGAACCTTTCTCAATCTCTACAATTGGTTTAACATCTATGTTGTAAGTGTTCAGGTATGTCTAATGACAGGATTATGGACCAAGAGTAAAACCTCTTATCCTACAGTTTAATTTATGTGAGTGAGCAGAGCCCTATTGCATTTACCTAGATAAAGCATAACTATCTATGAGTTCTAACATTGCAACATAAGCTAACAGTTGTTCTGTATATGAAGTAAAACCTGGTCTACAATATATTTATCACTAAAGAAATCAAACAATAAGATTTGTATGTAATGTTAATAAAATGTAAAATCAATTCACCGACAAGGAATGTTTCCTAAGGAATAAGTAAAAATAGACACGTATAAGTAAATTATGTAACAATAAATGAAAAAAAAACTGCAGTTGTTCAGTTTAAAAGCAGCATGTAAAAGGTAGCTATTGTGTGAGCATTGCCAATTTCTTGGCTAGAGATGTGAAGACACCATGTGTACTCATTATTAATCATTTTATAAAGCCAATGCCTAACTCCTTTGTAAGTGAACCAGGTGGGAGAATTGTATGCTCTACTCCACAACCTCCCCCACTTCTGATTATGAATAGAAGAGGTTCCTACTCCTTAAGGAAGTTTCTTAATATGTTTAATGTTCTAACAGGCAAGTAATGTTGCTGCAATCAAGGTATATATATCTGTATATTATGGAAGAGAATATATTAAGGGCATAACATTTTTATTATTAAATCAGGCCTAGAGTCATACAAATTGAACGCACACTAGTAGCATGGCTTCCTTAAGCTGGGTACACACGATGAGATATTTCGGTCCGATCGACCGATAGTTCAGTGTATTGGTCGTTCGGACCGAAATTATTGCATCCGAATGCAGCCATGTCCGACTGATCGTTCGTCCTCTATGGACCACACGATCGGTCGCGGTAACTGTTGGATAATCATCTACTTTCGGTTTCGATAATTATTGAATTTTCGAAAACTTGGAAAATTCGGGTTTTGGAAATTCCAGGAGTTCTGAAAGTTTCGTCAGGACTTCGAAACCCTCGGATTTGATTTGAAACTGGGTTCTATTAGAACCCACAGTACATCTCTGATGTTTACACCCCAGAAGCAGCTTTGTGAAGGGTCCCGGACCACTTGAAATAATTGTGAGTGTGCCTGTGTATTTAATTGCCCCCACTCTTTAGCTTACGGTGTGGATTGTATGCAGCAACATTCAGGGTTATTCAATAAAAGTTCTTATCGTTTAAAATGGTGCTAATTTTGCCCCAACCAATCAGACGTTATTTAACATTTTAAAGCTAACATCTGATTGGTTGGGGCAAATTAGCACCATTTTTATTGAATCTCCCTGTTTGGTAAACTCTGGCTACTTTGTTTTATTTAAAGGGCATGTCCACCCCCAAACTATAATCCCCTCCCCCCCAGTAATGGCCCCACCATGTATGTAGTGTAATCCTACCTCACATCCCAGCTCCATAGGGTTCTCCTGTAGACCCCACCCCAAAGTGCCAAAACTAACCACCAGGAGGATAGCAGGGCTCTGCCTGCTATCTTGCCTCCGGTAGATATTTGCCATGGTACTGCAGCCCTTCTCCCCCTCCCTCCCCCTCCTCCCTCCCTCTCCTCCCTCTCCCTCCTCTCCCTCCGTTCTACTATCCCTCCCCCTAGCACAAATCCCCCTTAATATGCTGCTCCCCCATGTCCCCCAGCCCCAACCGCATATTTTTTTTTTTCAAAAAGCTCCCCAAACCTTACTTACCTCTCCCTCTTCCTACCTGCACTGAATGACCGGCAGCCGCGTCCGTGATTGGCTGCCGCTCAGCCAATCACGACGCGACTGCCGGTCCCGCCCCTCTGCTTGCATTCTCGCAAGCAGAGGCCGGCAGTGTGGCGGAAGAACGAGGGGAGGTAAGTAATAGTTTGGGGGGCTTTCTGAAAAAAAAATTTATGCGGTTGGGGCTGGGGGACATGGGGGAGCAGCATATTAAAAATTAGTTTAACAGGTGGACATACCCTTTAAAGATTATTTAGTATAGAGTTCCTCACATGTTGGGTGGTAAACTCATATACATATTTTAACCTTGTTAAGGTTTTTCTAAAGGTGATCTGTAAACCCTACCACAATCCAAATGTTGAAATTGGTTTCACATTTATATTAGCAGATTAGCAAATTTATCTGGCACTACAGCAGACCTGGGTGAAAATTGTCCCATATGCAGTTCCTCACCTGCTCTGTATTAGGCCTGTTCCTACAAAAAAACCTTCTATTTTTCACAGGGAGGTGATATTGCTTATTCCCACCACCCTATGAATAATAAAACGCCCGGGTTATACAGATAAAACTACCTACTGGGCTCCATTCACAGCTTCTTTCCAGCTGATCTGCGTGCTGTCCCGACCGCAATCTGTTTCTTTAATATTGACACACATGCGAAAGGATAGAAGCATGGTCGGGACTGCGCCATCTGTTGGGGAGAAGCTGCAAATGGAGTGCCAGTAGGTAAGTTTATCTGTGTTAGACAGGCTTTCTATTATTCACAGAGAGGTGGTAATAAGCAATCTCACCTTCCCGTGAATAATAGATACATTTTCAAGGTACATGTATATGACGGTTTAGTATCCCTTTAAAAAAATAAGAAGGTGACCGATTGATTAATGACAGTAAATGAATGAATCTCAAAATATTTAACACCTACTGGGTTCTCCTCTTAAAAAACAATTATACTTACCTGCCCTGCTCCCCCTTATCTTTTCACCGTTTGAAGTGCCCAGGGTTAGGTACTCACCTTGGGAACATTCAATTGTAGGGTGTTAGATTAGACAGAGTGTAATTGCCCTTTAAAAAAATGCAGCTAATAATCAAAAAGCATGCAATTAACTAGGGATATTAATTGAACCTCTTTTTAAAAAGTATTAACGGTTAATGCTTTCTATAATGAGATCAAATTAATGTTGAGCAGAATTGAGGTCAAACTATTGGTTCGGCCCTTCACAACAGTCCCAGTTTCTCATGCCCTTGCTGGGAAAATTAATTTGCCATCGCTGCAATACATTAAATCTTTCCTAGCACTTGTATTAACAAACAGTGACATCCAGACTTCATTCAGCTACACCAGGGATCCTTAGTATACCTGAAACGATCACTTTTTTGAACCCATAAATTACCTCTACCTACAATATTGGCTACCTCCTTAATTAATTCTAGTTATTTATTGTAGCACTAATTCTGTTAATTGTGTCATTATGAGATTCTTTTTCTTTACATCAATTACTTTTTTTTACACTTAAAGGAATTTTAGGTGGGTGTATGCAAACAGCCCAAAGCAGGGTTAGAGAAAGACCTTTTATGGCAGGATAAAACTGTCAGACAAGAAGCCGTCAACTGGACAAAACGTTAATTCTGCACTTTAGCTAACAGGTTAACAACCTTAATTCTGTCTGAAGAATGCTTGGTATTACATTTTAGCATAAAAAGGACACAATAACTGTTACTTTTATTAATACATATAATTACAGATATAAATAATATAAAATAAAATTGATATTATACATGGAGTTGTGTTACTATTGTTTTTTTTCAGGGAAGCATGAGACTGCTATTTTTATGATAAATTCAATGGACATTGTGGCACATGTGGCATCCAAAAGTCATGATATTGCCCAGTCTTGCTGAGGCTCACTAACCAGCTCCCAGATCTATCAGAAAGTAAAAGTATAGGTGGCCATAAATTTGGACGATTTTACTTACAGTACCGAGCAATCCCACGACATTAGACTGAACTGCGTGATCGATCAGAATTTAACCGACGCGTCCGATGATTCGTTTGTCCGATCCGGACGAACGAACGATCGCGGTCGGTCGTGCCCGGCCGCCCCACACCAGCAGATATTTTCAGTCGAAAAGTGCCACGAATCGGACAGTCTGCCGAAAATATTTGCTGGTGTGTACCTAGCCTTACCAACAAGCTCAGGATCCTGTTTGTAGCTTCAGTCTATCCAGAGTTACAGCCATGAATAGGTTAGCACTTACTGATTGCACTGCCTCTGCTCTCCAGCTGTGAGAGGCCATCTGCACTGATACACCTGCTTATTAACAAATCAGAAGTTTTTTTTTTAAATTACACCTGTAAAATGCATATTACATCTCTATAACTATGTTTAAATTAGGCAGCGGTTTTTTATAGACATTTTAGACATTTTTTTTATACATCTGTTGTATTTCTGGTGTGATTATTACCAGCGGAGGGCAGACAAGAGTGAGCATGCTCAGTAACCAGGGGAGTTGCAGAGATTCTAGTTGATGTCACAGCGGAAAGTGCAATCTAGAAAATTAACCTTTCTAGCTGTTTAACCCTGCAAATGCTGCAGCTACAGATATGATCTTGGGCTTGTTTGAAAGGTAGGAGAGAGGTCTATTTAATGGAAGACATTTGTAGGGAAACCACAGTTCCCCTTCAATGTTTCACATTGTGGCACCATTTAAATAAAGGAGTCCATACACAAAGTAACTTTTTCGTATTTTATTCTGACTGTACCGACAATATTCGCTCTGATTTATTTATTTTGTTGCATTTTCTGAGAATGGTGGAGAATCTCAGGACCCATTTCTGAATATTTTAGTCCAAAACTTTATGACACTTTTTATATAAAGAACTTTAAGCTGCTTAAATGGCAGTGTATTCAGTCACTGTGGATCTGTTTTATTAGCATTTTCTACTAAAGTTTTATAAGGGCACAGTCAGCTGATGCGTGCAAACGAGAACAGGTTATTGACCCTTCCCTTTCTAAGTGCACTAAAAATAATGTTGCTATATGAAGGGTGTTCTGCGAGAGCCTTAGGTAGACTTACCATACTACTATGTTTATGTTTATAAGATAAAGGACAACAATTTAGTAATATAAAAAATATATATTACAGGTGCTCATGCAGATGAAGATTAGCACTTGAGTTTTTGTTATAAGCAGGAAATGCAGAAATATTTGACCCTGTTCAGACACAGAAAGGAAGCGGAGGGACAGCACAGAGACATGCCCATGTGAGGTATGATCCACTGAGCAATGTAACTACGTAAGTCTATATAGGTTACCTCTTTTAAAGATGTTACAGTATATAATGCTAGCTCAGAGTACACGTGTGAAATAAGATATTTTAAAAATGCATTGTACTAAGTACTGCAATGTAGCCTTGAAAAGACCAGAAAACTATATTGCGTAAGGCTGAGTCCTTGACAGCAGAAAGTCATGCACTGAAAATGATTAACCCCTTCCCCCGCATTAATATTGTGTTGTGTCATGTATGGCTTTCAGATGTATTGTGTTGTGCCATGTATGGTTTTCAGATGTATTGTCTTTTGCCATGTATGGCTTTCAGATGTATTGTGTTGTGCCATGTATGGCTTTTTCAGATGTATTGTGTTGTGCCATGTATGGCTTTCAGATGTATTGTGTTGTGCCATGTATGGCTTTCAGATGTATTGTGTTGTGCCATGTATGGCTTTTTGGGCATGTCGGTGATCTGACCTACCATATTGAAGAACAACGCCTGTCGAAATGTGCAATTATTGCCTGACACAGCTGTTTGATATACGCTCACCACCCACTTGTTCGCCGCCTTTGCATGCCGAATCGACCATGTGTACAGAGCTTAACTCCATGTTGAATTACAGAAGTTGTTTAAAAGTGAGAATTCATTTTTTTCATAGTAAAAAAGTTTGGAAGTTTGTTGAACATAACTTTTAAATCCAAGTGTGGGCAGAATATTTAATTAAAATTACCGGGCAGGATGAATCCTAGAGAAAACGTGAAATAGCTAAAAGGCAGGTCCACCCCCAAAATTACATTTTATTATCGGGTAGAAAACTCCCCAAAACACACAAAAATCGTGCATGCTTGTGTTCCAATAATGGATCGGAATGTAGCACATATAGTGGGGCCAGTCAGATTGCATTGCAAAGAAGGTAAATTTGTCAGTTTTCACTGCAGTATATTATTATCAGAAATAATAGGTTACAGGGAATAATCATGCAAATAGGTTTGGGCCCAGGCACCCCTGTGGCAACTTGCCAGTGTAGTAGTAGGTGCAGCTTCTGTCAGTTCTCTACCTCTGGACTCCAAGCTATATGATCCCCGAAACGTTGTTGATGTGATTTAAATATACAGAACATTCTGGGAAATAGTGTGCGCTTGTACAACCTTATTGCTTGTGCGGAATAATCAGTTAAGGTGCCCATACATCTATAAGATTTTACTTACCCGACCGAGTGCTCACCTGATGTTCATCGATGCTGCCGAAACCACTTCTCCCGATCTTATATTCGGCCGACATGCGATCGCAAAATCCCATTCATTTTGCGATCACATGTCGGTCGAATGTAAGATCGGGAGAAGCGGTTCCGGCAGGATCGAAGGAACATCGGGTGAGCGCTCGGTCGGGTAAGTAAAATCTTATAGATGTTTGGGCACCTTTATATGTGTCAGTTTTTGGCAAAGCTGAGACTGATAAATATTGTAGATTCCATTCCGACTGGGTGGTAAGCATCTGAGAAATGTCCTCTGGCGTCTTTGGAATCACAGACATAGATGGCCTGTGGGTTGGGGCACTTGCATCACGGGTAAAGGTGTACAGTTGGCCCTGTTGGATCCCTGGGAGAGTTGTGTGCTGGTAGTGGTGCTTTATTACAGGATTCCATGCTACAAATAATACCTGAAACCCAATGTTGGCCTTGGAGGTTTCTTTGGAGATATATAGAAACATTTTGTGTACTAATAAGTACAGAGTAGCTTAAATGTACACACTGAGTTTGTATCATTGTCTGTGTAAAATAGAAAAAAGCATTGATTGTAAATTATGTGTATTTTCCATTTATTTTAGAGAAAGCCTCTAAAGGTTGGTACATACCATGCAATATTTCAGTCCCATCAGTAATAATTCAGTGTACCGGTCGATCAGGCTGAAATAATCGCATGGGTTTTCGGCCGTGTCCGACCGACCGTTCGGACACTGCAGAAAACTACATCCGAACACTTTCTGCAACCAAGTCACACACTTGGTTGCAGAAAACTGTCACTGCTTAATAGTCACTGGAATTTGCAATGACACAGTTTTTCAGCAAACAAGAAATGCAATGGATTTCAAACCCCACAGTGTGTGCATGCTTAGGACTGCATTATTCTACATCAATATTTAAAAATGTTTTGGGCTGTAGCATTTCATTTTCTTTTGTACCAGAAATAAAATTGCAAGGTCTGTGGAGTAAAAGAATTCCCCATTCTTGTCTGTTTTGTTTTAGCACTGTTCTAGTCTAATTACAACTTTAATTGCTGAGCACTGCAGATTCTTATTGGTATTATTTGAATAAACAGTAAAAAAACATACTTTCTAAACCCTTTACTTTATCTGATTTTGCCATGATAGGATGGAATTGTCTGACCCTCATATACATGAATCGGTACATTAGGCTGATTAGGTTTCAATCAGCTGTATATGACCTGCCAGCCTCTCTCTGGTTCAGGATTTGCATAATTGGATTAATTAAACTGACAAGTTCATAGAGAAAGAATTTTCATTGAGTGATTCAGCAACATATCAGTTGGTAGGTGATTGATGCCTTTAGGACCAGATGCTTATAGTGTGACGTTACTGTCACAATAATCACCCTCAAATGTAAAATCCTTTAAAATGTACTTTAGTAGGAGGCTAGTATGTAAAATGTACACTATGGAATGAGTGGTGGATTTACCCTTTCAAAGAGCATAGCAACAGATTAAATAGGCACATGACTTTCAGATCCTCCCATTTCGGTTTTATTAACCAATAAAGCCATTATTAGTTAATAAAACCAGTGAGGTGCAACATTTTAATTTTGTTTAAATTCCTGCAGACTTAATTGCATGACTTTGCATATTTTTTAAGTCTTTATCTGAAAAGGAGTTTAAGATTCACTTAATTTTTTCTTCAATAGGAATTGTCAAAATATAAATTCCCTTGATGTACTGGGCTAATCTGATGATTTCTACGTGTGGTTCCCCTGTGTACAATCAATGATCCCCCGGATCACTGCTGAGAAAGCAATTTTAACAACATGCAGGTGGATCTAAAGGAAAGATCAGATTCAGTACTAGGGCAAATGTTTTCTATGCCCCTGTGTTCCAGGAGATTGTCAAAATTAGAATCAGTTAGATGTCACATGGCAGCCTGGTTCTTTAAAAAGTAGCATAGTCATGTTCCTTAAGGTTTGTGATGGGGGGTCAGAGGTCTGCTGCAAAATCGTACGTGTGTACGAACCTTTACTTGTGTCCACACCATTTTAATGGGTCTTTATATAAAAGATTAGTTTTTTGCTATATTGGTACTGTAGCTTTTAGATTGATCAAATGAAAATCTACTGGTAGATTATCAGATCAGATAATGCAAAATTTAACAACAGATTAACACACTAGGGCAAATATTTTCTATGTCCTTGTGTTCCAGGAGGTTGTCAAAATTAGAATCAGTTAGATGTCACATGGCAGCCTGTTGCTTTATTAAGCATCATAGTCATTTTTATAGCTTGTGTCCTTCACCTCTTTAATGGAAACAAAAATGTATTCAAAATTAGTCGACTCTTTTATCTCTACCCAGCATCCAAAAATTCATTTATTGCAACACTTTCCAATTCATAGATAAAAAGACTGATGTTTAATTTTCACCACTAAGAGGCAGATCCGCCAGGCGGATCAACAAACGACCCCCGACCGAATGCATACACATGGATGATTCTAGGCTGAAACGGGCATTCGTCGGTGTGTGGCGCTTGGCCATCAGGGGTCGTTGCTCCCTCGCCAATTGAGCGTGTGTACGAACCTTAAGTCCAACATTGAAAACACAGGTGTGTTGTGAGAAATATATGTATTGCCATTTGTGCCACGGTCTGAATAAGAACTACTCATCTAGCTTAAAGGGCATGTCCGCCCCCAAACTATAATTTAACCCACCACTGGCCCCACTGTGTAGTGTAGTTAAATTCTTACCTTACATCCCAGCTCCAAATGATTCACCTGTAATGTCCCTGTAAAGTCCCAAAAAGTGACCACCAGGAGCCTGGCAGAGTCCATATAGGACTCTGCCTCCTGTCTCTCCTCCGGGAGAATTTTGCTATGTGCACTGCAGCCCTTCCCCCATCCCTCTCCCTCCCGTTTTCCTCTCCCTCCCCCTAGCACAAATCCCCTTTTCTTTTTTTTAAACATTCTTTCTTTATTGAACAGTAATAAATATACAGCTGTAGTAATTACGTGAGATAACATTAATCCTGTTTAGATTTTAATTTTTTATAGTATACAATACAATTTATGTCTCTTCCCTACTCCCTCCCTGATTAAAGATTGCTGATTATAAAATTATTTGTTATACTGTAAGGTTGCCTCATATAACTCTTAAAATATATTCAGGATTTTAGGGTACCATGGTTAATTGGTTCTAGTTACATTAAGTTTAGTTTTGGAAGGTAGTCCTTCCATAGCATCCATGCAATAGTGCAACAAATCCCCTTTTCTGTAGTGTAGGGCTCCCTCCCCCATCCCCAATGACTATTGGAATATTTGCAGAACCCCCCCCCCCCGAACTCTACTTACATTACCTCTCTCCTCCCACGTTCTGGATAGCCAGAAACCGCGTCCGTGATTGTCTGCCTCTTAGCCAATCACGGACGTGGCTGCTGGTCCGGCACCCTGCCTGCTGTTTCATGCAAGCAGAGGGCCGGGACAGAACGTTGGAAGAGAGAGGCAAGGTAAGTAATGATCGGGGGAGTTTCTGCAAATATTAATATAGTGCTTGGGGCTGGGGGAGGGAGCCCTACACTACAGAAAAAAATAAGGGTGGATATGCCCTTTAACCTTTATAACCCTATCTATAATCCCTATCTAACAGATGATCCATAGAGGGGCAAAAAAACAGTATGAAGGGGGACAAAAAATCATTCCTTACTCCAAATGGTAGTCATAAAGTATCTTTGGATCAACAAGAGATATATTTTTTTACAATAATATTATTTGCAAAATGATTGGTCCAGGCCATTGTCAGATGGGTAAAGGGGCTTGAACAAAGGAGTTTTATTCTTTAGTAATTCTTGAGTAGGACATGATATGTTAGCAATGCCAGTGAATAGAATCATGACTTGCTTGGTGGATAAAATCCTAATCCGGTTGAAAATCATAATTATGGTAAAAGGGTTTAATTTAGATGTGTTTTAATGTAACCAAGGAAAATATGAAACTGTGTTGTGTTTGGATCAATTTTATGAAAAAGGACAGTTTATTTAGTTGACAAGCTTTCTACTGCTCCTGATATAGAGGTTATAGCCCTCGAAAGCTTGCCAACTAAATAAACTATTAGACTGGGTACACACCAGACAATATTTTCCGCTGAAAATATCGGCTGGTGTGGGACGGCCGTGACCGACCTCGATCATTCGTTCGTCTGGATCGTCCGAACGAATGATCGGACGTGTCGGAAATTTCAATTGATTGTGTGGGTTCGCATTGCGGCCGAATTTGCAGAAAACGACAAACATTTGTCCCGGCAGAGTGCTTGTACACACGCTCGATTTTCGAGGCACGACCCCCGACAATGTGTGTACGAGGCTTTAGAAAAAGTATCTAATAACTCTTATTTTTAAATAGTAACACAGTAACATAGTAATTGTTGAATAAAGACATATCCCATTTTTTTTGTAACCCTACCTAACAGTTGATCCAGAGGAAGGCAAAAAAAACTGAAAAAAAGGGGGGGGGAATTCCTTCCTGACAAACGGCAATCAGAAAGTATCCCTGGATCAACCAGATCTATATGTATTAATACCAGTAATTCTCAATTACCATATGGGGATATGGTTACTGTGTATAAATACAGGCCATATAATAAACTATCTGGGGCATTTATCACCAATAGAACATGTCAGAGGACACAAGGACATCCCTTAAGACTTAAAGAAAAAACATTTAGGCTTCAAGCTCGGAAAGGGTTTCTCACTGTGAGAACGGTAAAGCTATGGAACTGTCTTCCAGTGGACGTTGTTATGGCAGGTTCATTGGTCAGTTTAAAAAAAAAGCTGGATGAGTTTTTGCAAACAAGGAATGTTACAAGTTACTGGTATTGATTCATAAAGTAGAGTTGATCCAGGGAAATTTCCGATTTCCACTTGTCAGGATGGAATCTTTTTTCTCCTTCTTAAATTTGGTGGGTGTTTTTGCCTTCCTCTGGATAAACAGTTAGGTAGTAAATGAGGATGTTGCTAGATGGGTTGGACTGGATGGACGTATGTCTTTATTCAACCTCAAATACTATACTATACTATACTATACTAAATAGACTAGGGTGATATGTTCTCAGGTAAAGATACTGAAGTGGACTACATTTAAAGGACAATTATACTTACCTCCTCCCTGCTCCTTTTCTTATATTAATGGACTGGAAACGTGGATATACGCAAATAAATGCATAGAAAAACGCATGTCTGTTAACCTGAAAATGGACAGGAATGTGGACAAAATGCATTGTCCTAAACACACTCAAAACGGACAACAAAACGTAAGGCACATTGTGGGACCTAGCCCTAAAGTGTGCAGGAATTTGAATTTTGCCATAGAAGTTGATGTGGTATACTTTAAGCTGGGTACACATGGTTCAATCCTTCCTCCTGAATGACATTCGGCACTTCTAACCAAGGACCGCACGATCGGCTGTGGTTTTCTGACACGTACGATTGTGTGCTGGTCCAATTTGAAAAAACGGACGGCGGTCGGTTGCGTCAGACAGAAGAAACCGTACAATATTTTGGCCCAAATTATTATATGGTGTGTACCCAAATTTAGCTAGCGATCAATGGGCATACTTTCATCTGTTCGGATTTACGATCTAGGGTAAATCCAATTCTATTTTCTGTTCAGAAATGCAATCGGAAGAACAGCTTGAAGTTCTCTACCTTGAGGCCTCAAAGCCCGTTTTCCATTTTTTCGAGCAGTTTATCAGAAAAACAAAGATCGGGCCAGGCGGAAAACTTTCCGCCGACCCCGTCTTCTGTCCCAACCTTCTTGCAGATTTCAAGCTATAAACTGCTCGAAAAAACGGAAAACGGGCTTTGGCAATTGGAGCGATCCGATCAAAATGCCAAAATCTCTCCAAATGTCAGGCCCATGTATAGGGTGCTTAAGATTTTTCAAAAACTGGCAGCTCCATTCCACAAATCCCTTTTCAATATCACCAGGCACGTTTGGTAATGGCGTGCAGACCCACGGGACGTCGCTCCTGTAGGCGTATCAATCATATGGAGTCCAAATCTTTTTTACAATTTGGTGAGGGTTCTGGGTCAGCAAGTCTAACGCATTTCAGGAACGCCTATGATTAAGGGAATCAGTTCCTGAGACGCATCAGACTTGCTGACCCTAAACCAAATTGTTTTTAAAAATGGATGAATAAAAGTTTTTTTATATAAAACTCCATACATCGAGTGGTGTGACCCTAAACAGTCACATTTATGATTGATATACTTAGATTTTGCTAATGCATTTGCTACCATGCCAACTTATGTATAAACTTAAGTTTGTTGGCCTTGAGCAAGACATTTGTAAGAAAGTTGTTGTTGGACCGTATACGGAGAGTAGTTGTCAATAGAGCTTCATCTATGTGTTCAACTGGGAGCTTCATCCCAGTTCTGTACTGGGGCCAATTCTATTTAATCTGTTTATAAATGACTTGGAAGTGGAAATTGAGTGCAAGGTCTCTGTTTGCTGTTGATACAAAACTATGTAGGGCATTGGCAACACCAGATGACATTCAACTGCTGCGAGTGGGAGTTTTAGTTGATAGCTGTAGCAAACAGTGCAGGCAGCAACAGCCAGAGCTAGCAAGATATTGTCTTGTATAAAGATGGGAATAGATTCATGGGAGAAAAAAATTGTTCTCCCTCTACACAAACTGATAAGGCCTCATTAGGAATATGAAGTGCAAATTTGAAATGTCTTTATGAAAAGTATATCTTACAAATGGAAAGGAAAGTAAGTTAATAAGGGAATGGAGGGGTTGGGGCTTTTTACACTAGAGATGCACAGGGATATAATGACTTTGTATAAATACATTACTGGGTCATTCAATAAACTCTCTTTATCAATGTTCCAATTGAACATTGCAAAGAACTGGAGGGCATCCTTTAAGATTAGAAGAAAAGAAGTTTCATCTTCGGGTTAGGAAAAGTTTCTTTACAGTGACATTGTTGTTACATGAACTGTTTGATAAATGTTAAACTTGTTCAGAAAATGATGCAACAATCTTATACCCAGGATCATTGTCTTTTTCCTCTCAAAATATTATTTGCAGAAATTGACTTTTTCCAATAATGCAGATTGGAGTGGGGAACTGATATTACCTAGTTTCTTTGGTAGTGCCCCAATCATCTGCCAGCAGCAAAATTCTCCCTATGTACCAGGTTCCTACGCTTCTGGTGGAGAGGCACAGCTGAGGGGGATGGGTGATGTTGGGAAACTTTTAGAGGAATAATTAGGTTGCACTGATTTTATCTAATCAATCAGTTCCTACCTCCCTGCCCCAGATACTCTAAATTTTAAAAAAATATATATTTTTCCAGTCTAGTTGACTTGTTGTCCTTTAAATAAAAACACAGCACAATAAAAATTTTAAGGCTGAGATGGTTGCTTGTTACATGTTCCTTTGTTGGATGATCTGAATCTAGTACAACCTTTTTTTAAGCCCGAAACATTGTGCACAAAAAACACACACAAGAAAAAAGTATACATGCTTTTAGTGGTTAGCAGGATATAGGCCACACCACCACAACATAAAAAGATTAAGGAGTGCAAGGAGAATCAAATTATTGCACTGCAATGCAAATCCTAGTCCTTACAGCTTTTGAGTCTTTTAAAAAAAAAATAGCCCTACATTGTGGTAAACGCCAAACAGCATAACAAAATGGGCCAAAAAAGTAAGGATCCTGTACCAAATTGATAGTGACAGTGTATAAAAAGATTATATTTGTCAGTGTCATTTTTTGGGTTTTGAAATGTACGTATCCTTATGACGTTACAGCCGTTAATGATTGTTCTACTAAGCAGTGCTGATTTCTTCCCTTATAAATTGAGATAAAACCCAGATGCAGTAAAGTGAGAGCTGTTATATTTGACCTGTGAACCAAACCACCTTATTTGGTTTTGGAGATGGCTCTGGGATGTTTTTCTGAGTCCCTGAATATATAGTGACACAGTTGTTTAAAGGATGTTTCTATTGATAAGGTATTTGCAGCATTAGGCTTTACATTTGTAAGATAAACAGGACAAAACTGTTCACAAAATAATTGCAATGCCAATGTCTACAAAACACAAACCAAAACAGAATATTTTGTATATGTAGTATGGCTGGGAGTACTCCTAAAAGGTGAAGACAGTGAATTAAATAAAGTGCTTTGTAATTAGATAAATAAATCCAAAGATTAGATTAATAACAACCCATAACAATTGCTAGAAACCTCAAGTGTTAAATGATGTGTTAAATGATGACCTAGAATACAACTTGTATACCATATTTGCTAATAGTTTGTTGGTGACATACAGCATTGACATACACACATTTGGATTAGTCCTGAGTTTAAATGTAAAAATGGGCTTTAAAAATATTTGATATATTATGCCTCCCAACACAAGGGGACCAGGAACCCAAGGAAGGGCCCATTTAAGCTTGCTCTGTCCCACCAGACCGCTCAGCCATACTCCAGAATGTTGCAGTCACACCCCCAAAACGCCAAAGCCCATACCTGCGAGTCAAATATATGTGTTTTGGGACACCAGGGCAGAGCCTTTAGATTGGGTCTGTCTCAACCAAATTGGGATGTCTGAGGGTATTAGTATATTATCTGCCACAAATAAGCACTGTAAAAAGCTGACTGCCAGATCTAAGTATCTGAAGAATGGCATCTTCTCCTGCTGACAGCCAACCCTATGTGCATATGGTATAGAAGGAGGTGGTGGACAGGGGAAACTCCAAGATAAATGATGGAAGATAAAGAACATTTTTGCTGACTTCAACTCTAAGTACCCAAACATAGCTTCAGACTCTAAGATTCCACAGTCGCGAATGCAACAGATTTTCTGGTTAGTCTGAAAATCCTGTTAGAGACAGGATTTTATCATGATGGACAATCTTTTTGGGACTGCTAACTGAACCTGTTAGGGGAGTGTCTAACATGCATCTTTTCCTTGTACATTCTAGTTTAGATCAGACCCTAACTTGCAGTGCTACAAAATAGTCTGGTTTTATACAGATCATTGTGGGGACATTGCAATCTTAAAAAAACTCAAACATATAAACATTTAGAACTAGGCCACACTATAGTGTTTCTTGTGGGCTTACGGTTTTGTGAATGGGGTTAGCCACATTGTAAGCTCTGTTGTGCAATCTGTTTTGGGAGCTACACATTGTTACACTTTGATAGTAACATACATAGTAACAAAGTAATTTAGGTTGAATAAAGACATATACGTCCATCTAGTCCAACCTTTATTTGTGAAAAATTTGTTCTGACTCCAAATGAATCAACCAGAACTACAATATAGTAGTATAGTATTTGAGGTTGAATAAAGACATACGTCCATCCAGTTCAATACCAACACTTCCTGCCTAACTGCTGTTCCAGAGGAAGGCAAAAAGAATTCCTTCCTGACTCCAAGTGGCAATCAGAAATATCCCTGAATCAACTCTAATTTATATATCATTACCAGTAACCTGAAACATTTCTTGTTTTCAGAAACTCATCCAGCTTTTTTTGAAACTATCCAATGAACCTGCCATCACAACTTCCAATGAAAGACAGTTCCATAGTTTTACCGTTCTCACAGTGAAAAGCCCTTTCTGAACTAAACTTTTTTTCTTCAAGTCTTTAAGGGATGTCCGCGTGTCCTCTGTAGTCATGGACACAAAGCCGAACTCGAACCTGAGTTTGAGCTGAACTTTATGGGTTCCTATGAACTCAAACTATTCGAACTAATTTGTTTTTTTGGACTCGCGGCTGTATTTTCAATAACTACTAGAATATATCGTTCGCTAAACCTCAAAGTATTGTTCGTTTTCAGTAACCCTCGAATGTATGGATCGTTTTCTCTAACCCTAGAATATATCGTTCGCTAACCCTTGAATGTAGCTACCATTTATGGTAACCCTCGAAAGTATTGTTCGTTTTCAGTAACCCTCGAATGTATGGATTGTTTTCGCTAACCCTAGAATGTATCGTTCGCTAACCCTCGAAAGTATTGTTCGTTTTCGCTAATCCTCGAATTTATGGTTCTATTTTCGATAACCCTCGAATGTAGCTTGCACAAAACCCGACAATTGCCCGCTCGTGTTTAAGAAGTGTTTAAAAAAGTTTTGGTGATAGTGAAATGTTCCCCAGACCATTTCCCAGGTGCCACAGCCATTTACAATACCGTAAGTTACCATTGTTAGTTTAGCTGTGTCATCTGAACTATTCGAACTATCACTCCCCCATTGACTTTAATGGGTCCGAATTCGAACTTTCAAACTTTTACTGAAGTTCGAAAGTTCGATACGCAAGCTCGACCAACCCCTTTATTAATTTAGTTGCCCTTCTCTGAACCCTTTCCATTTCAAACATGTCCTTTTTGTACACAGGATACCAAAACTGCACTGCATATTCAAAATGAGGCCTTACCAATGCTTTGTAAAGAGGGAGAATAGCACTTTTCTCCCTTGAATCCATACCTCTCTTTATACAAGATAATATCTTGATGGCTCTAGCTGTTGCTGCCTGGCACTGCTTGCTACCTTGTTTGTTATCCACCAAAACTCCAAGATCCTTTTCCAACAGGGATTCACTTAACACAGATCCATTTATAGTTTTACGGAGATTGCATTGAGTTTTACCATAAGAAATAACACCATACAAGTATAGTACTACTACCTACTACTGAATTACAAAACAATTTATATACAATTAATAAACTAAATTTACTTTACTGGACACCCCTAAGTTTGAATGGAAAACTCAAAATGATAGGTTAAGACACACCTCCAGGATTTCTACAGGGTCTCCATGTAGACACTAAAAGGAAGTGGAATTTTACTAACATCCAATGAGAGGTTCTGATCTTCCACTGTTAGCAAATCAAAAAATTCTCTTAGGCGCTGTCCATGACAAGACAGGAAGTGTAAGGAAGTTCCTGTACTACACCCAGTTATGTGCTGTTTGTAAAACATGTGACAGTCTTAGTCAATTAGAAAATTCTTCACACTCTCACATTTACTCCCCAATGACAATCCAGTTTCTGTTTGCTAGACAGGAAGTGTCTGTTTATAATTAAATGACTTTGCATGTCTATGGAACTACCCAGCATTCTTAGAGAAATGGGCAGTTTTTACCCCAATATTAATATATTAAACATGAGGCTGCCAGGTACCTTCAGTTATAAGAAGGCTCTACTTCATTTTATACCCTGTGGGGAGCTTTTAGCTCCTATATCCAAACCTCTCCATAACTTGTCAAGCTAATCAGAATCCTGTGTTTCCTAACCCCATAGTGACTGTAAATCTGGAACTTGCTGTGGTAATTACCAATAAGTATGAACCTAGCATGTTATTCTGGATCCTGTATAGGGTCTCAGGATGTCCAATGGAGCTGTTCAGATTGAATTGCACATTGTGGCAGGATTGCCTGGATCTGTGTTCAGATCTGCAGGTTAATACCATTTTGTCTGGATACATATAATACATGTGTCCCAACTGAGCATCTGCTTTGTGTGAGAGCCCTGCCAGGACAGATGACTGTTGGTCACAGTAACAGTGGCTGCAGCCAGCAGCGCATGTGACGGACTGATCATGTGGTCCCATAGAGAACTGCATGATTGACCGTGATTTACTAACTGACCCATTTGTCTGATACAGACGACCGAACTCGGTTGCAGCTGGCCGCCCCACACCATCACATATTTCCAGCCAACTAATCCGTGGCACTATTGGTTCATTACTGGTGTTTACCCAGCCTTAAGGTTCGTACACGCATGTGATCGAGGGTGCCAACCCGTGACGCACGATGTGTACGAACGGCCAATAATCGTGCCATGTATGTGCACTTTATCGGCTAAAATGGCCGTTCTGTCGATACATGGCAAGAATATAATCCGAAACGGCCGTTGGCATGTGTGCACGAACCTTTAGACTTTATAGATTATAACTGCCAGGTAGGTGGTATTTGGATGTGAGTGCAAATATGGTAAAGTTTATGACTCTAACAGGGAGATTCACCCAGAGGCACAAGCTCTCTGGGCAAATCTCCCGTACGGGATTTACCAGAGGCTGTGCAATTTTAGGTGAATCTCACCCGCACATACCGTATATACTCGAGTATAAGTCGAATTTTTCAGGCTTTATAGTTAGCCTGAAAACCTAACCTCAACTTATACTCGGGTCAAGTCCTAATTTAGATCCAAATTCTGCAATTGCGGGTAGTAACCAGTAGGTGGCGCTGTGTTAACCTGCATAGAAAGTTACAGGAGCTGTTCTTGCCTTTACAATCGTTCTTGCTTCCTGGGGTCTGGCTGCTGGACTCACTCAGCACTGTCACTGCTCATCTGGATGCTGTAAATTTGATGGGTCTCCTCAGTTTGGGGCAAAAAACAGCTGCTAGTACAGTGCAAAGGACAGCTTAAAACTACAACTCTCATGTGACATTTTTAACTATTGGGATCAGAGAGTCCTTTACTATATGGGGGTCAGGGGGCCTTTTACTATATGGGGTCAGAGGGCCCTTTACAATATGGGGTTCAGGAAAATTGTAAAGGATGGTAAGCTTAATTAAAAGTTAACTAAACTTGCTGGGAGTTGCAGTTTCCAAACATCTGGAGTGCCAAGGAATTGGGGGTTACTGGTAATGGATTTGGCCATTACTGTATGGGATTCAAGTATGGAAATTCTGCTGTCCATTTAAAGGGCAACTAATTTCTACCCTCGGCTTATACTCGAGTTAATCAGTTTTTACAAATTTTTCAGGTAAAAATATGTACCTCGACTTATACTCGGATCGACTTATACTCGAGTATATATGGTAAGTATTTATCGCCAGCTATTAGTTGGTGTTTAATACTTACATGTAAAGAGGCACGCAACCTCTGGTAAATTACTTTGAAACCAATCGACCCATATAATGCTTTCCTAATCCAATAGTCTAATAGCAATGGATGTAAGGGAAGGGCAGATGAACCACTTGAATGTTCAAATCCTTGGGTAGGAAGCGCTAAAGCATGACCGTGGGATTTTAATGTCTGTAAGTCAGGAAAATGTCTTTATTCCAGGATGTATGAAAACTTAGGGGGAGATTCAATATGGCCCTTTTTCGTCTAAAACCCACGTTAACCCTAAAAAAAATTTGGGTTAACGTGGGTTTTGGATGGATTTTCGAGCACAGCGCCATTTTTTCTTGGAAATAGCGATGTGCTAACAATCCAAAACCCGTAGTGTTAAGTTTTGTGCTACTTTGTAGCGTGAAACTTAACGCTACGGCTTCTGAAGCGTTAAAGTCCTGCTCCTTACCTTAGCCCGACCCCTCGATGCAATAACTGACGTAATCTTGTTTACGTCAGTTATTGTATCGCGGGATCGGGCTAAGGTAAGTAACGGGAGACCTGATATTGAATCTCCCCGTAAATTTTCCAGAATTCTCTGCAGTTAGGGAATGCTGGGAGTTGTAGTTTTAAACATGTGAAAAGTTCATTAAGAAGACACTAACAGAGTCAAAACAGAGAATGCTGGGATTTGTAGATTTCAAACACGTGAAAGGTCACAAGTTTAGGCTGTATTAGATCTAGACAGATGCCTTAGATACAGGATATTAAGAAAAAACTTACTGCAAACAGAGAATGCTGGGAATTGTGGTTTTCAAACACGTAAAAGGTCATAAGTTAAACACGCCTGCTCTATACCATTCAGCTGTATTATATCTAGACACATGCCTTTGCCACAGGCAATAAATAAGATATTTTGCATGTCCCCACCCATTTCTTTAAGTGAGAAATATGTGTTTATATGTTAGATTATTACGGCAATGCTATTATAATAACATGATTCTATGAGATACCTTCTGTTATAAGAAGGCTCTATTTCATTTTATACTCTTTGTGGAGCTTTTAGCTCCTCTATCCACACCTCTCCCTAACATGTATATTCAATCAGTATCCTGTGCTCCCAAGTCCTAACCCCATAGGTTAGTTAAACTTGTTGTGGTAAATACTAATAAATATGAACCTTGCATGTTAATCAGGATACTGTATAGGATTTAAGGTGGCTATACATATATCCGATTTTACTTATATAACCAAGCACTCATGCAATAATAGTTTGATCTTGCCAGAACCACCTTTCCCATTCAACTATGCCACAGACAGGCGGTTCTTGCAGGATCAGTCTAATGTCGCAGGAGCACTTGGTCAGGAAAGTAAAATCTGATATATGTATGGGCTGCTTTTGATTGCCCAAAGGTGCTGTTTAGATTGCCTGTGTCAGTTCTCAGACCTGCAGGTTTATTCCACATAGACCCTCTATATTCTAGCTGGAAGGTAGTATAGGTAAGGGAGGATATTAGTGTGTGTTTGTTCATTTAATATGATGCGATTATTTGGGGTTTTTTTAGGACCTTCAGACTAATGGTGGTTCTCCTGATGGTTCCTGTGAGCACTGCAACTACACATAGCAAAACATACACACATAATTTCCACTGTGCACCAACGGGTACACTTTTGCTAGTATAATATATACTAGCAAAAGTGTTCCCGTTAGTGCACAATGGAAATTATGTGTGTGTGTGTTTTGCTATGTGTGGATATAGTGGATATAGAATATTTACACAGGTATATTTTAAACTGTTACTCAGACAGTCACCAGCTTCCAGGGGAACCAAATAGGATAATCCTGCAGGTCTGAGAGTAGACCCAGGCAATCCTGCCACACTGTGTGGTTGAAACTAAACATGCTAGGTTAAAGGGCATGTCCACCTTTTAGAAGAACTTTTAGTATGTGATAGTTATAGCTTCCCCAGCCCCAACTGCTATAATCTTAATGTCAGAAAGTCCTTTGATAGTTACTTACCTTCCCTCTATCCTTCGCCGCACTGCCCTGGCCCTCTGCTTGCACGGAACTGCAAGCAGGGGGCGGGACCGGCAGCTGCATCTGTGATTTGCTGAGAGGTAGCTAATCACGGATGCGGCTGCCGGCAGTTCAAAAATGCGGGGGAAAGAGGTAAGGTAAGTAACTATCGGGTGACTTTCTGACATTAAGTTTATAGCGGTTGGGGTTGGGGAAGCTATATCTATCACATACTGAAAGGGTTTGAAGCTAGGGGGAGGGAGAAAGAAATGTGTGGGAGAGGGAGGGGGGGAGGCCTGCAGTGCACATGGCATAATTCTTCCATAGGGGAGACAGGAGGCAGAGTCCTATATGGACTGCTATCCTCCTGGTGGCCACTTTTTTGGACTTTGGGGGGGGGATTACAGGAGAACAATTTGGAGCTGTGATGTAAGGTAAGAATTTTATTACACTACAGAGTGGGGCCAGTGGTGGGGGGAATTATAGTTTTGGGGGTGGACATGCCCCCAAAACTATAAGTATACATGGCAAGTGGTGATGGTACCTCATATATTATAACAGAAGGTATCTCACAGCATCATGTTATTGTAATAGCATTTCCCTAATAATCTAACATAAACAAACATTTCTCATTCCCAGTTTACGTAAAGAAATGGATTTATCCTTTATATACTCTTTTATACAGATCTAATTGAAAAAAAATTGTTTCAGAGCAATTTTTTTTTGTTCATTAAATTTTTATTAGAATTTTTTTGAAATTTTGTATACAACATAACATAATAAATTTACCATATTATATAACAGTTTGAATCTCCTATTATTTTTCCAACAAGATAAGTTCACAGCAGAAACTTTAGTGGTAGGTCAATCGCTTCAACATTGTCTTTTCTTTAGCATTTAGCAGCATAGTTACAAATTATATATCCATTGTAGAACATAAAATAGCAATACAATTCAATTTGAGCATTAAAGAGATGGTCACTTACCCTTGAATCTTGGTCCCGGAGCAGCCGGAGGCGCCACCACATTGAGAGATTATTCGGTTCCACAACTTCATAGTTACCCTTAATACGAGCTTTAGGCAGGGTCGTTTGCCTTAGTTTCCATTTTCAGAATCCATATATCCCAAATTTTGTACCATTTAGTTAGAGAATTATTAAGGGAGTATGCTAAATGTTCGTTAAGGGCTAGGCCACACTGCTGCGCTTTTTTTGCGTTTGCGGCAACGCACCAAAAACGAGCATTTTCGGGTGCATTGCGATTGCGTTCCACATTTTAAATAGCAATCGCATGCGTTTTTCAATACTTAATGAAAAAACGCAATGCGCAAATGCAACAAAATCGCACATGAAATTGCATGCGATTCTGTGTGCGATTGCATTAGCGTTGCAGTGTGGCCGTGCCCTGAGGTTGTGTATGGAGACAAACTAACAGGTGTAGCAAAGATGTCTCTTTTAATTCTTCACATAGATTCCACAGTCGGCGGGCTTCCTCACAGAGCCACCAGCAGTGCATCTGGTGTGCTGGTTGATTACATCCCCTAAAACATCTATCTGATAGAGTGGGGCTGACCTTATGTAGAAAAGAAGGAGTAATATACCAGTCATATATTATTTTGTAGGACCTCTCTTTAGTTTGGATGTTGGCTGTGCATCTGCTGGAGAATTGAAACATCTTTTGCCATTCTTCATCTGAGGCAGTATACCCTATTCTGCTTTCCTATTTGGACATAGCTTTTGTTCAAAAGTCATACAAATCATGCCATATTATTGAGTAGATTGTCGAAATCAGTCCTTTTGAGTTATGTGTTTTGAGACAGATATTCTCAAATGTAGTAGGTTGTCGGGGAGCCAATTTTATATTTTTCCCTAATAGCTTCCCATGACATAATCAGGGGTGTCTCTAATGAGGCAATTTGAGCAAAATGCTCAGGGCAGCACCCCTTTTAATATCAGAGGGGCGGCAAGCAGAGCTCACTTTCACACACCCGCAATTTTCCCCTCTTAGCTCTGCACTAACTGCTGCCTTAATGCATGCCCTGCTCTGAACATCATACTGTAGGGTAAGAGGGGTAATCATCTGTGTGTGCAGAGCTGAGCACAACTTATTTTCAATGTAGTTTGGGTGATCTGGGCAGTAGGACATGTTATATGTACCAGTCTGTGGGATCTGGGCATTAGGGCATCTTATTTGTACCAATCTGTGTGATTTTGGCATTAGGGCATGTTATATGTACCCATGTGTGTGATCTGGGCATTAGAGCATGTTATATGTACCAGTGTGTTTGATCTGGATAATAGGGCATGTTATATGTACCCATGTGTGTGATCTGGGCATAAGGGCATATTATATGTACCTATCTGTGTGAGTTGGGCTTAGGGCCCTGCTGAAAGAATCTACCTTGACGTAGTGGCAGGCTTATAAATCTTTTGGAAAAAATATTTTATGCTACAGGAATTATGGTGTGGATAAATGTATTTTTAAGGAACTGTATAAATCCTGCCATCATGTGAAGTTTAAAAAGACCAAATGTTTAACCACGCCCATTCCTGGAAGCCACACACACACATAAACCTGGTTGCGGTGGTTCACTTCATGGCACCTAGTGGTACATAAGTGCAGCATTCAAAAGTTTGGCTCAGGTGGCAAAAACCCTAGAGACGCCCCTAGACATAATACCAGTATTATCCCTAATATCTTTGAATCTACTGACCCCTCTCGATTTCCAGTAATTGGAGTTTATCTGTAGCATGCCCATAGGTAATGCTGGAATGTGGGAAAAGGGGTGAAGATTTGAGGGGCTTTCAATTAGATTATAAATTTTGTTCTATGCTATCCACTGTGATATAGTGTGTTGTATGTTGGGGATTGTAGGGGGGATTTTGAGGGGGTTGTCATCTGAAACAGCCCAGAGGATAGAAGATGTGTGCAGTGGGTAAAGTAACTCGTTTTTACCTATCCCATGGGCGTCTCCTCATCTTGCGGCTTGGTAGTATTTATACAATTTGGGGAGGCCAAATCCTACCCTCTCCTTATGACGTGCTAGTGAGTCATATTTTATGAGTGACCTTTTATTGTTCCATATAAACTTGATAACTCTCTGTAAGGGGGGCAAATCTGACTGTTTAATTGTTATAGGTAGGGCTTTAAACAGATATAGTATCTTTGGCAGAATATTCATCTTGATAGAGTTAAGTCCACCGATTAATGAGATTCGGTAGTCCATCCAAGATCTCAATAAATTTGATAAGTAAGCGATCCTTTTGGTGTAATTTGCAGTTTGTACTATTGAAATGTCCTAACTCAGTTGAACTCCTAGATATTTAAAGAAGGACATTTCCCATTTGAAGTGGAAGGATTTCCTAAGAGTTTCTTGGGTATACAGAGGGACCTTTATAGGGTAGTCTATCGATTTGGCTTTGTTTATTTTAAACCCAGACACTCTGCCAAACCTTTCAAATTCCTGTTACAAAGATGGTAGCGAAATCAGTGGTTGTGATAAGGATACCAAAGTATCATCCGCGAACAAAGACACCTTGAATTCCGTGTGTGTTACTTTTGTACCGTGGATATAATTGTTCCTGCGTGTTTTCTCTGCCAACGGTTCAGATAGGGTCTGAGGGAAAGCCCATGTTACTAACCCTAGCTGTGGGAGATCGATATAGGCTCATGATTGCATCTATAAATTTTGATGGGAAGGCGAACTTGTGTAAGACCCCTTGTAAATATGTCCAGTCGACCCTATCAAAAGCCTTCTCCACATCAAGTGATTGGAATATTGTGGGGTCTGTTCTGGTTTCTGCTAGCTGCATGAGAGATAGGATTTTTCTAACATTATCAGTTGTTTGCCTGCCTGGTATAAACCCTGTTTGGTCGTGGTGTACTAGATCTGGGAGGAGGTTTTTCAGTCTATTCGCAAGCATTTTGGCAAATAATTTGACATCGTTATTAATCAAGAAAATAGGCCTGTAGTTTGTGGGTTGTGTAGTGTCTCTGTCTGTTTTTGGTATTACAATTATATTTGCATCGAGCATTTCCGTTGGAAAGTTTTCCTTGCCCTCTAGGATTTTGTTGAAGGCTGCAAGTATATGAGGGGAAATTTGTGTAAGGAAAGTTTTATAGTAAAGTATGGTGAAGCCGTCCGGGCCGGGAGACTTTCTATTCTTGAATTCTGATAAAGCAGATGTTAGCTCCATATGTGTGGGGTGTCGATTTTGTTTTGGGGGATTGTCGGTAAGTCTATAGTAGCTAAGAAATCATTTATTTTGTCAGTTGTTGCCTGGTCTTTGTCAGTCGTTTGGCCATCGTATAATTTTTGATAACAGGCGGCAAACATAGATGTGATTTTTTTAGGGTCATACTCTAGTGAACCGTCTGTGTTTCTGAGGGGGTGGAACTTGTTTTGTGTGAGTGTTGTTTAGTTTTCTGGCAAGCATTGTGTCAGGCTTATTGCATTTGTGTTAAAAATTCTGGTTAACTAGTCTTAGAGATTTTTCTGCTCTTTCTAAGAGAATCAGGCTTTTTTGCTTTGCAGTGTCTAATTGTTGGAGCGTATCCTCTGAGTGAGCCTTGGCAAGGCGGATTTCTAGATTATGTATTCTAGCTAGTCCTTCTTGAATTGCTTTATTCCTGTTTTTTTTTTTTTGAGAGGCCAGCTGTATTAGTCTCCCTCTTAAGACAGCCTTATGCCCTGCCCACACTGTCGATTTTGGTATCTCCTCCATGCAATTAATTTAGAGTAAAATACTCCTCTAGCTCTTGGGTCAGCCCCTCTCTATTGCTGGGGAGTGCCAACAGAGATTCATTTAGTCTCCATGTCAACGGTGGTCTCATCTTCATTATGTCTGTTATTTTAACAGATACATTGGCATGGTCAGACCATGATATCTTGGAGATCATTGTCTGAGAGACCAGTTGAGGGGTGATAAATATGTAATCAATCCTTGTGAATATTCTATGTGGAGCTGAGTAGAATGTATATTCTCTACCCTTCGGATTAATAAGTCTCCATACATCTAATAAATTTAGCTCTTTGATAAATTGTATGAGGTGTTTGTTAGAGATGTTTGTTTGGTTGTTAGTAGGTGGTTTTGATCTGTCAATTAGAGCGTTGACAATTGTGTTAAAATCTCCTGTAATTATTAGTGGGCCTGTTGCATATAACATTATTTTATTGCGCAGTTCCTGTAAAAAATTTCGCTGGTTTGTATTGGGAGCATAAAAGTTGACTAAAAGTTGTTTTAGATGCTTGAATACTCCCTGATAAAATTAGGAATTCACCCTGCGAGTCCCTATAGCATGAATCTTCTGTGAAGGTTTTGTCTTTGCTAATTAAGATGGCCACGCCCTTCTATCTGCATTAGAGGCGTAATAATGTGTCGACCATTTTTTACTCCATTACTTTGGCTCTTTACCTTTTTTAAAGTGCATCTCTTGAAGCATAATTATATCTGGGTAGTCCTTAGCGAGACATTGCATCACTATTTTTCTTTTCCTTGGGGAGTTAAGGCCTTTGGCATTTTGAGTTATGGGTTATGTAATGGGTTAGACATAAATCAATTTTTCATTGGGATGTTGTTTACCTTTCTGCTCGATGAAGTTGTGAAAAGTTTCTTCTCAATATGCGAGTTGTGAAGTTGTGGAGCATTCTCCGGCTGCCCCGTGGACACCCTCTCTTCTGTGCGATTATCCCTCAGTAAAAAATAAAACATTTTTGTTAGTTTTGCTGTAGCCATTCTGGGTAAAGTGACAAAGTGTGGGTGATATAACCAAACAATTCTATTATTTGTTGTTTGTATCTGACATCAGTAGAATTATCTATCATTGACAATAAGAAGACACATAAAAAACATTTTAACCAAGATAACTGGGATCTTATTCTTAAGAATTTTAACTGTAGGTCAATCATCCTTACTGACCCTTTGGGTACGGAAAACAAATTGCCGTACCAATAAACCAAAATTTTGTGGATTACCCACTATTACACGGGGGGTACCCTACACACCTTTTATTGGGTCTGGCTATGCGAATAACCTTGCCAGAGGGCTCCCCCCATCTCAACCCTGTTGAAGTTTTATCTTTAAACCTTTAGATTTGAGCTTATAACTCGTCTGTGGAGGAGTGGGCTCTATGGAACTTGATCCTGATATTGATTTGTTGTAGGGGAATCAATGAGTCATGGCAAAGAGGGGGGAGGGGTGATACCAAGAGGGAGGGCAAGGATAGTGCCAGTGCCCACAGTTGCTACACCTCCTGCCACATTATCACATCTGCCGGAAAACAGTTTCTACAGTTTCACCGTTCTCCCTGTTCTCCTTTCCTAACCTGGAGATTAAACTTCTTTTCTTCTAATCTTAAAATATGTCCATGTGTCCCCTGATATTACTTATTGGTGAACAATGCACCAGAGAGTTTATTATATGGCCCATTAATATATTTATATAAAGTGATCATATCCCCACGTAAATGTCTAATCTGCCTGCATAGTCCTTCCCCTTATTATTTTAGTTGCCGCTTTCTAAACTGCTTCCATTTCCAAGATTTTGAGATTCCAAAACTGCACCTCATATTCCAAATAAAGCCTTATCAGTGCCTTGTAAATAATATTTTTTTCACTTGAATCTATTCCCCTCTTTATACAAGACAATATCTTGCTAACTCTAGCCGTTGTCGTTTGGCATTGTTTGCTACAGATAAGTCTGTTATCAACTAGAGCCCCCAAATCTTTTTGAATTAGAGATTACTTAGCATTTGTGGTGTAGGTGGCACAAGGAATGTTAAACCCCAAATCCATCACCTTACATTTATCAGCATTAAAGGATATGTCTACCCTAAATAAACACCCACCCCCAACCACTGAGTTAGATTTCCAAAAAAGCATCATAATCATACTTACAGTCCTTCGCTCCCGTGGCTGTCTTCTCTGGCTCTCTGCTGGCTGGAAGCAGCAATGGGGGTCCGGATCAGCAGCCGTGTCTGTTATTTTCTGCTGGTAAGCCAATCACAGGCGCGGCTACCAGCTATGAAGACAGCCGCAGGAGCGAAGGGCTGTAAGTATGATTCTAACCCTTTTTTTAGAAATCTAACTCGGCGGGTGGGCAGGAGTGGACTACAACATATAAAAAAGACTTTAAGCAAGGCGGAAGGGGAGCCGTGGAGGGATCTGGAGGGTGGGGAAAGGGCTCCCCTGTGCATGTCATAATACCTCCAGGAGGACAAATTAGAGGCAGAAACCTTTTGAATGGAAGACACCTCCTACTTTTCAGTTTCCTGGACTTTGGACAAGCACTGCAGGAGAACCATAAGGAGCAGACATGTAAGGTAAGGATTTTTTTTTAAATCAGTGGGGCCAGTAGTGGGTTAAATTTTAGTTTTGGGGGTGGACATGCCCTTTAAATCTCATCTGCCACTCTGTTGCTCATTTTGAAAATCTATCAAGGTCTGCTTGCAGCAATAACACATCATTACGATCAATCTGATATCAGATTATTAACAGAATTATGGCGCAAATGCACGTTTATGTGAGTGAAACTATACATTACAATGGCGCAATTCACGAGTATTACTGTGCACTGTGAGTGTGGCCTGTTCTTATCTGTTATATACATGAAAACAAGGTTCAAAATGGAATTTAACACATGCATTCTCATGGCTACAGCCAAGTTAATATGAAATGGTTTTTCTCTAATGCAAACATCAGTATATTCATAATAATAAACAAAATAAAAAAGCTGACAGAATGTTTTTTGAAAAAATGATCTGTACAGCATATACATTAAATAATTCATATCTTGCTGTTATCCTGGAATTTAGAAGTGAGGAAACAACATAAACACATATACATGGACTACTTATACTTTCCATCATGATCTGTGAAAGAGAAACTCCCAGGAGCCAAATCAGATCACTGAAGTTTAGAGAAACACACCCCAAGGAATGTGAGAATTCAGCCACTTTGGAGAATTATGTTATTCTGTTGCCAGTAGCATTTAAATTTTAAGTGTCTTTATGTCACATTTTCCAGTTAACTAGTCCACCAACTGCCCAGATTATTAAATCTTTGGGAATATACAGTAGGAACATTTTTATATTTTGGCCTTTATAACCCAATGGCCTGTTCCAAATGTCTGCTCAATGTAAAACTTTAAAGTATCCCAGTAGACTAACAGACCCACTTTACTCACAACCTACAATCCTTTCTGGATCTTATTTTTATTTATGCCCAACTGCTTTACTTCCCTTTTCCACAGCTTTTAATTTGGCCCTAAAGATATTAAGTCTTTTCCTAATGTTCTTCTGTTAATTTCTCATATCATGTTATTTTTAGAAAAGGGACCTTGTTTACAAATTAACAAAATCACACTAAAGAGCCTTAATTTATTAATTGTTGCAATTATTTCTCCCAGGGGAAAAATCACATAAATGTAAATGTTTAGAAATACTGCATTCTGCTACCAAGGCATGCTGGGAGTTGAAGCTTCTAAACATTCTGATGTTCATCTTCACTTAGCCCAAATCCTCCAGTGTTTCTTTTCTGCTTTGAACTGCTGGTATCTATTTCAGTCCACTGTTTGTAGATGGAAAAGATGAAACATTGTATCCCTCTAACCATGTGGTATGGTCATGCAAAGTGTCAGAAACCACAAAAAGAAGGGATCTATGGGATCTACTTTATGTCCATCCTACTGTTAATTAAAAACTTGCACATTTCTTTATAGCAGACATTCTACCCTGGCAAATCGAATTCCCCACAGCAACCTTCACAATTAAAACTATTACCTCTAACAACTCCACCCCCAACTATTGACTCCAACACCTCCACCCCCAACCATTGACTCCAACATATCTGCCCTTCTATCCAGACCAGCAGCAAAACGAATGCACACACACAGAAATGGATTAAGATACGGTAGGGCTGTGAAATGGGACCCTTTCTTGTACAGATTGTACTATTGCTTCACTGCACCTGGGCCCCAGTTGCACATGTCACATTTGCTCCCATAGCGCATGTAAGCACAAAACATGTAATGTAGCCACTCCAATATTACATCATAGTATTAAATCATAGAAGTCCCTGAAGAAGCCCCCCCCCATATAACAGTGAGGGGTGAAACATGCATTGGACATTGGGAGCAAGGCACAGTTATAGCTCCTATGTGGCGTGGGAATATGGCCGGGCTCAGGCCTCTATTAGACCAGTGTGCTGCCTAGGGAGGTAAGAGAACCCTCTTCCCTACATATCCATCTTTGAATTTCACGGGCACGACAGCGGCTCCGTGTACCGACACCAATAAGAGTCCCGGAGAGTGACACGTGGTATCAGCGTCCACTACGTAGACAATCCAAGATGGGAGATGACAGGGAATGTCGAGATGGAGGATTGAGTTCAGCCCGATAGGAGAAACGGCAGCCTCTGGACATCGGTAGGGTAAGGTTCACACTGCCGAACGGGCGCACACTTGATTCTAGATATAGGAGTACCCATAGTATATATGTGACTGTTGTCTGTTGAGCCTTATCAGCTATGGACATTCAAGATAGGATTTGGAACTGATTACCTAAGCACAAGGACACTTTATGGACTGTAATTTATTTAGCTGTGTATATATATGATTTCAATAGTTGTTTTTATCTGCAGGTTGGATTTGCCATTATCGAATGGTGAGGGATATGGTGATAGGATATATATGATGCTGTAGTTGCATGTTATTTATGCTTTAATAAATTTGGCACTTATGATTCAAACTGCATAATTGGATTATTTGACCCTCTACAATTAATGTGAGGAGTCATTTAAGTGTATGGGAAAATCCATGAGTGCTGGATGGGGGGGGGGGGGTACTAGGGCATTCATGCCATTTGTTCAATTTTACTCCAATATTACATGCCTGCGCTCCCACTAGCTCAATCAGATCCTAAATAATTTTAGGGGCCTAGCCCTAAAACCCATTAGTTCCCAACTCAATATTGAACCTGTGGATTACAACTATTCATTACTAAATACAACGTAAGAATGTTATCTTTCTTCCTAGTGGACATGATAGTATGAGGATCCCTGTCTTTTAAAAGAAAAAACTTTGAATGATGCCATAGCATAGCCAAGGTCACTAAAATGGCCCTCCTTGTAGAGTTGCTACCAGGCCAGTATATTGATGTCCCAGCTAGTAAGGCTGGGTACCCACCAGCAGATATTTCCGGATGACTGGTCGGCGAGAATATCTGATGGTGTGGGGCGACCAGCCGCAGCCAAGCTCGGTCACCTGTTAACCTGTATCAGACAAACAGGCGATCGGGACTGTTGTTAAATCACGGCCAATTGTGCAGTTCTCTATGGAACCGCACAATCGGTCACATGCACTGTCAGCCTTGGCCACTATTGCCGCAACCGACAGTCATTTGTCCTAACCAAGCACTCGCAAGTAGCGATCTTTTATAATTGTGGGGGAAACTGGAGTGCCTGGAAGAAACCCATGCAAGTACAGGGAAAACATACAAACTCCTTGCAGATGGAGACAATTAGACAATGTTAACATCAATAAAGCCCCAGGACCGGATGGAATACATCCTCGGATCTTAAGGGCTAGGCCACACTAGCGCGTTTTTCACGCGTTTGCGCTCGCGATTTTCGCTAAAATGGAAATTGCGGGAACGCAAAAATTCCCGCGATTTCCGATGCGCATGCGATTGCGCGTCCGTTCGCTTTATGGTAACGCATGCGTTCACCATTTTTGGTGCGTTAACGCATGCGTGTCCATAACGTGAAAAGGCGAAAACGCATGCGCAAAACGCGAACGCGAGCGCGAAACGCGCAAGAATCGCGCACACAATCGCGTGCAATAACGCTCGCGATTTTGTGCGCGATTCCTGTGCGTTGCAGTGTGGCCTCACCCTCAGAGAGCTTAGTTCAGTTTTATCTAGACCACTGTTTCTTATCTTTTCAGATTCACTTTTGTCTGGTTATGTGCTGCTGGATTGGAAAAAAGCCAATGCAATACCAATATTCAAAAAAGGTAGTCATTCCCAACCTGGTAACTATAGACCTGTAAGCCTAACATCAGTGGTAGAGAAGGTGATGGAAACTTTGTAACAGGATCATATCCTTGACTTTGTCTCCAGTACTGATCTTATGAGTAGTAGTCAACATGGATTTATGAGAAATAGATTGTGCCAGACAAATTTACTTGGTTTTTATGAAGAAGTAAGTATTTATTAATTTATTTAGATTCAAGCATAGCAGTGGATGTGGTATACTTGGATTTTGCTAAAGATTTTGATACTGTGCCACATAGACGACTAATGTATAAACTGAGGACTGTTGGCCTAGAAAAAAACATTTGTACATGGATAGAGAATTGGTTATTGGATCGCAAACAGAGAGTAGTGGTCAATGGGGCTACATCTATGTGGGCTAAAGTTCTAAATGGAGTGCCTCAGGGTTTATAATCTGTTTATAAATGATTAAAGGTTCGTAAACACGTGTGATCGCAGGTCCTTGTGCCTCCTACACCATAAATAACTCTCTGTTAAGTGAATCTCGACTGGAAAAAGATTTGGGGGTTCTGGTAGATAACAGTCTGTAGCAAACAATACCAGGCAGCAACTGCTAGAGCTAGCAAGATATTTTCTTGTATAAAGAAGGAAATAGATTCAACAAAAAAAAAACATTATACTCCCTCTTTACAAGGCACTGGTAAGACCTCATTTGAAATATATGGTGCAGTTTTGGAATGCCATATACAAAAGGGACTTCTTGGAAATGGAAGCAGTTCAGTGAAGGGCAACTAAAATAATAAAGGGAATGGAGAGGCTTGACTATGCAGGCAGATTATACAAGTTAGGGCTGTTTACATTAGAGAAGCGACGTTTGGGATATGATTAAATATATTCATTGTCCATACAATAAACTCTCTGGTGCATTGTTTGCTAATCGGTCAGATCAGAGGACACGTAGACATCCTTTAAGGTTGGAAGAAAAGAAGTTTCATCTTCAGGTTAGGAAAGGTTTCTCTACAGTGAGAACGGTGAAACTGTGCAACTGTCTTCCAGCAAATGTGGTAATGGCAAGTTCATTGAATAGCTTTGAAAGTGGGCTATATAAGTTTCTAAAACTAAAAAATATTGAGAATTACTAGTATTAATTCATATACTACAGTTCTGGTTGGTAGGGGGACACTATATAATATTGAGAATTACTGGTATTAATACATATACTCCAGTTCTGGTTGATCCAGGGATACTTTCCGGTTGCCATTTGGAGTCAGGAAGGAATTTCCCCCCCCCCTTTTTAGCTGTTTTTTTTTTTTTCCTTCCTCTGGATCAACTGTTAGGTAGGGTTAAAAATTTGACTTGATGGACGCATGTCTTTATTCAACCTCAATTACTATGATGTTCTCACCATGCTTGCGTGGGTTTCCTCCTGCCACTCCGGTTTCCCCACAATCAAAAAGACATACTGATAGGTTGTATATGTACATTAAGTGATTAGATTGTAAAGTCTTCGGGGCAGGGCCTGATGTGAATTGAGTAAATAATTGTAAAGCACTGCGGAATATGTAGCGCTATATAAGAAAAAAATACATACATACATACTATCAGGGCGATTAAAAGTTCTTAGTTAATTTTGCCTCAACCAATCAGATATTATTTAACATTTAAAAACTAACATCTGATTGGTTGGGGCAAAATTAGCACCATTTTAAACGATAAGAACTTTTATTGAATAACCTTGGTTGTGTCCAAGGGTGGATTTGAACTCAGGATTTCAGCACTGCAATGCATCAGTGCTAACCACTGAGCCACCATGCTGCTCACTGTGCAATATAATGCATTTTCCCTGTTGCTCTTTTGTGCACTGTGGCCCACTCCTCTTTCTGTTGTGGTTAGAGCCAGTTTGCTGTACACAGCATTGTACAAGTTCTTTAGTTTCTTGACAATCTTACAGTAGAATAGAATGTACAGTTTTACAGTTTTCACCTGTTGTAACATATTATTTTCATGATCAATGACTTTTTTAAACATTAACAATGGCAGCATCCATTGATATACAAGCCAATTTGTTGCTGATATATATTCTTACTAGACATTAAGCCTGTTACATAAACGGGCACTAGAATACATGTGTAGAAAAATGTATTTTTCCAGAGCAAGAGACGTGGACCATTTTGCACTATATTCCTCAAATTGTTTATTCATTTTGCCTCAGCCCCTGTCCATATACTTTGAAGGGACATTTTTTTCCCTCAGCCCCTGTCCATACACTTTGGAGGGACCTTTTTCCCTCAGCCCCTGTCCATACACTTTGGAGGGACCTTTTTCCCTCAGCTCCTGTCCATACACTTTGGAGGGACCTTTTCCCCTCAGCCCCTGTCCATACACTTTGGAGGGTCTTTTTTCCCCTCAGCCCCTACCCATACACTTTGGAGGGACCTTTCCACCTCAGCCCCTGTCCATACACTTTGGATAGAACTGTTTTCCCTCAGCCCTCCATAAGCTAACTGTCCTTTTCCTTTAGTTGTGTTCTCTAAAGAGGTCTTCTGTCTCTAACTGTTACGCTATTACCTGGAAATAGCAGGGACTGTGCAGCTATCCATACGCTTCAGTGTCTAAACAGTTACCATGACAACGCTTTCCGCGCATAATCAACCGGCATTTCGCGCATGCGTATAATCAACCGGTGCGTGTGTTACTTCCGCCCACGAGACGCTGATGGAGGTACGGCAAAAGTAAATTATGCCACACAGTAAAAGACTTTCCTGCACGAAAGGAAATGAAGGGGCTGAGAGGCTGCGGCGGGGGAGGTAGAGCACGGTCAATGCACTTTGCAATTGCCTGGAGGGAAATAACAGCAGCAGCCTGAGGAATAGAATGCACACCAAGTGGCAAAAAGAGGTAACTGCAGGACACAAACGGACACAGGGACGCACACTTGCATTTTATTATATAGGATATATATTACTAAAAAGTAACTATACGGTAGTTTCTACTAGGGATAAATCTGGGTTTGAAAACAAACCAATTCGGAACTGCCGGTCTAAAATCAGCTGATCCAAACTCGGAACTTATCATGGAATAATAGAAAATAAAAAACTGTAGAAAATCTAAAATTCCATTAAAAAAATAGAAAATTCTTACTGAAAATGTTAAAATGCTACTGAATAGTCAAAAATGTCAATAAAAATGTTTAAAAATTCTGATAAATTTATGTTTGAAATGGAGCTCAGTCGTCCGTTCGTCATAATTGTACGAATGGGCGATTGGGTCTCTTGGTAAATCACGCCCAATCGTGCAGTTCCCCACTTTTGCTGCAATCGACAGTCATTTGTCCTGGCCAAGCGCTCGTTTGCAGGGTAGGCTCGCTCGGGACAAATAATAGCCCCTTGTGTACCCAGCCAGGTATTTCCATTCGAATGGAAATTCACTAAGCACACCAGATTTGTCTAGTTTGTATTCAACAAAGTCACAACTGGTGTAAAGATGGTTCTATGGTTCTTCACTGACCACTAGTAATGCAAAATTTTTTGAAATTACCATAAAACATATTTTTACCTCTCCTGCAGGGAGATGTAATAAAAGTTCTTATCGTTAAAATAGTGCTAATTTTGCCCCAACCAATCAGATATATAACATTTGAAAGCTAACATATGATTGGTTTGACCAAAATTAGCACCATTTTTAACAATAAGAACTTTTATTAAATGCCCCTGCTGGTTTATTAACTACACTTTATTCCTTGCTCTGCAGTGACTTGTGATGTTCAAACCATCAACAGCATTGTCAGCTGTAGCAGGCTGATTGAACATAAAGATCTGAGCAGGACAATATTTCATCAAAATTACAACTCTATATAATGGAAAAGAATTGCAGGATAGAATAAACTGAGTCCGTAAGCACTATTTTATTTGCATTGTTGCATTTTCCATTGATGTGTCAGTGTCAATGTTGTAATTGTCTGGGTCCTTATGAAAACCTCTTCATTCTTCTATCTGCTATTCTTTTGCAGATAAGATAACTGAAGTGTTGCTAATTAGGTCACTTGGCAGGGAAAGATAATCAGTGGAGTTAAAAATGGAAAGTTAATTAGGATGAAAACATACAGAATGTTATGGCTGGGGTTATTTTAAATAGAGAAACTGATGTTTCCTTCCCTACCTTAAGAAAACCTGGATTGCAGACTTAATACTTAATGGGAGTTATAGTTTCCAAACATCTGGAGAGCCACAGGTTGTACACCTGTGCTATAGAAAATACATAATGCCATGTGGGGTCATTTAATGTATATTCTAAAGGAAAGGCAGCTGAACATCAGTAAAGCACATTTTACTAAAAACTGTAAAGTAAAGAAACTATAAAGTCTGTTAAATAAATGATAAATGTTAAATGAAAGAAATTAAAACAAAAGGGCCATATAACTAAGCAAAGTAGGGCCAACCTCAAGATGTTTTTGTGTGTATTTAAATATTTAAAGGGCATATCCACCCCTTTTTCAATTTTTTAATATATAGTAGGGCTAGTTCCCCCAACACCAACCGCTACATTATCTTTTCCAGAGACTCCGCCGATCATTACTTACCTTCCCTCTCTCCTCCCCCGCACTGCCCGGCCTTCTGCTTGCGTAGAACTGCAAGCAGGGGGTCGGACTGGCAGCCACGTCTGTGATTGGCTGAGAGGCAGCCAATCACGGACGCGGCTGCCGGCAGTTCAGAACGCCGGATAAGAGAGGAAAGGTAAGTAGAGTTCGGGGGAGTCTCTGGAAAAGATAAATTGCGGTTGGGGCTGGGGGAACTAGCCCTACTATATCTACAAGGGGATTTACACTAGGGGGAGGGAGAACAAAACGGGTGGGAGAGGTAGAGGGGGGGGAGGGAGTGAAGGGCTGCTCTGAGCTAGCCAAAAACCTCTGAGAGGACATCTCAGAGGCAGAAACAATTTCCCTGGAGGCCAGAATCCTGGTGGACAGTTTTCTGGACTTTGGGGGAACTTTACAGGAGAACCATTTGGAGCTGGAATGTAAGGTAAGGATTTTTATGCACTACATAAGTTTTGGGGGTGGACATGCCCTTTAAAAGGGATGACGATATGGGACCATGTAATAGAGCTAAAATAGTTGGAGAGTTTGCTAAGAAGACAAGTGGATTTTTCTCTGTATAAACAGCAAAGCAACCTTTTTCTAAATGCATTGTTTTTAGCAGCAAGGATGGTTGAACAGAAACAAATGCACTGTGACAGATCACATGGTCCATAAACAATCAAACAGAATCAATAAAGCACCTGGACTGAATGGACTACATCCAAATGTCCTCAGAGAGCTCAGTTTATTTTTATCTAGGCCATTGTTTCTTATCTTCTCAAATTCCCTTTTGTCTGGAGATATGCTGACAAATTACAATATTGTACTTGCTTACAATCTGGTAATTAGACGTGTACGTTTATCATCAGCACCAAACATAGTGACATAGTATTCAAAGTTAAATAATTACATATGAACATCAAGTTCAATCTTATTACCTTACCCACTGTGTCTACTTAGAATATGATAGAAGGAAAAGCAAAATCACTCCCTCCTAAATATGCACATACACTTTTAGAAAAAAGACTTAAGCCGGCCATACACTTTCCTGGCATTCCACAGATTCAGCGTTTGATCAGATCTGAACGTTAAATGGGTGGTAATGTTGGGCCATTGTTGGGAACATTGTTAACTTGCAATGTTCTCGGGCAGATTGCCACCATTACACCTGTTTTTTGGAACGTTGCAGGTAAGTCTAATGCACTGGCATGTATGGCTGGCATGACTTCAAATGGCATAATTTATTGATCTCAACCTAAAGCAAGTCATCCACTACTTTGATATTGGCCTTTACATCATCCTGCCCAGCAGTTCTTAACTGCAACATCTATCTTGTAGTGCCATTCAGACTTCTTCTCTCACAGTCTGGCAGTTAATCAATGGGAAGACATGCTCTGAACAGTCCAAGAGGTGTCTCTGACTCAAAGGAGGGGTAGGGTACAACAAGAACAGCACTTTGAAATGGACTTAACAAGCATGGTATGTCAGAACTACAGAAATCCCAGTTGTGATGACTTAACTCATAGTTATATTTGTACACCGTATACGTCTATCTAGTCCAACCTTTTTAGCCTACACAAACTGGCGTCAGTCTCACACGCGTCGCATTTTATCATCCTTTAGCGCATGACAATTACATGCCAGTGCATTTCAATGTGAAAGACCACTCTGTATGCGTGATCACCATTTGTTGTGCGGATCAAATGCTCTTCAATATCATAATATTAGGGGAAATCGCAGTGCAAACGATCGGTACCAAGCGAGAATCTCCATTGAGGGTAGTGTTTGTTAGATATAACAATTCAATTGGCCTTATATGGCAAAAATAGTTTCTCCAAGGTTCATGTTTTCTTTTTTCTCATTAGGTATGAAACACTGCCAACGTTAACGGCAACCTACACTGTGTGTCTATCAGCTCTCTTACTACAACCATGAGCAGCCCCCTGTCACCAACAGATTATGATAGTCTGGAAATCCAGCAACAATATAATGACATCAATAATCGATGGGACCTAACAGATGACGATTGGGATAATGAGAACAGTTCTGCAAGGCTCTTTGAAAGATCCAGAATCAAAGCACTAGCAGGTGAATTATTTGTCATTGTTTAATAGTCATGTTGGTCAGTGATGCTCAAAACATTGTACAGTACACATCTGCATGCAACTAGGAATAGATTAGGACCCTTACAGCAATTTATTAGCAAATGTAGATGATTATTTATTTCAATCTCACCCTACCTTATAATTAAAGGTGAAAGCCCCTAAACACCCAATTTGTTACATTTACAAGTAACAGCATTTTTCCTGTCACCAGATTTGCCATTGGTTACATGTCAGGAAGCAACTTTACTACCTGTTCCTAGGCGTTATATTTCCTGTGCACAGGACTCCTTAAATCTGCTTCTGCTACATTTACACTAAGGGGGCGCAAGTGCACAGGAAAACCCCCAATGAAGCGCATGCACTTCATATCTTCTCTCCATACAATGGAAATGTAGAAATTTCTGGAAACTAATGCCTGCAGCATTGTGTTTTGAAAATGCATTAGTGTAAACACTATACAAGTTGCCTATGGAAAAATGTTGGTCTGCCTTTAATATTAAATAGTTTGTTAAAAAGTATTTACCTGCATTAGTTAATATTATGAGAGGTAGTGGTAGTTTTACTACCTCCTGATCACTGTACTTTAAGTTGTGCTCAACTAAAAATCTTGCCCAAGATAGATACTGTGGTATTAAATGCACAATTTCTGATCCACACCAATGATCTATAATTGCACAAACGGATGAAAGAAAATAGAGGTATCATTGCTCCTGATCTTTTTTGGATGCAGAGCAATCAACTGTTAGCAGCTGTGTGCACTTCTAGTGTTAGGCTGGGTACACAAGGCCGGACTATTTGTCCCCATCGAGCGCTTGGCTGGGACAAATGTCCTTCGGTCGCTACAAAGTCAGCCATGGCCGAATTTGCGAATGATCGAATGTGCGTCCCCATAGGGAACCGCACAATTGATCGGAATTTTCTGACGTGTCCGATCATTTTTTCGTCCGATCCAGGTGAACGAACAATGTTGGTCGCGGCCGGCCGGCCGCCCCACATCAGCCGATATTTTGAACAAAAATGCTGTGAATCGGTCAGTCGGCCCAAAATATCGGCTGGTGGGTACCCAGCCTAAGTATTTTGGGGTTTTGCCCAAGTTCCGCTATTGTTCTGCTGTAGCATGCATATACAGGAGTATAGAAAGCCAGCAGACAGCAGAGACAATACATTTAATATGCACACAACAAACATGAAGAGCGGATTGCTCTGCATCCAAACAAGAGCAGAAGGTAAACTAGAACAAATACTGTATGTTTAGGGTTAGGGTTAAATAAAAGCCTGCAGTATTTCTTTAAAATGAGCCGACAATCACATATCTGGCTAGAGCCTGTGAAAAATTACATTGGGGTGAATGTTCAAACTTCCTTTTTCCAGTAGGTTGAGTGACATCACCTGACCTCTGCCCTGGGGGAGAAGCATGCTCAGTTAAATATCTGTTGTATTTAATTAGATCAACTGGACTTGAAGTTTAGTTCTTGAAGACGTTTCGCTAGTCATCCGACTGGCTTACTCAATTCAGAATGACTTCTTGACAGAATGAATCTTGGCAATTATGTACCCTGGAAAATCCCAATTAGCATATCACAGCCGAGTGTTAAGGGCGTGATTGGATAGTGGCTAAGAGGTGTTATAGGAACACCCAGAGTAAGGTGTCAAAACAGCATTGTATATGGCAGACAGTACATTGTACATGGCAAGACAGTCAGATGACTAGCGAAACGTCTTCAAGAGCTAAACTTCAAGTCCAGTAGATCTAATTGAATACAACAGATATACCATGACCTGGATGAATGAGAACCTTCACAAGCATGCTCAGTTAAGACTTAATGCTATAGAAAACAGGAAGTACCTTGGGGGGGAATGACAGTTGAGAAGAGGAGCCTATTAATTCAGGCAGAGGCTGGTCACATGGCTGAAAACAGGAAGTGTTCAAGTAGTAAGTAATATTGCTGAACCTTTCCAGCAATAACTTCTCACAAATTTTATCTAGAGATGTGATTTAGGTTTTATTTTGAAGGTATGATGGAAGGCTTTTTGTATAATCCTAACTAGTGTGGAAGAATTCGAGACCACAGTTACCCTTTAAAGGGTAATTGTGGTTTCCATACAAGTCTCTTCTATTTAAAAGAACTCTCTCATAACTTTCAAACAAGCCTATGGTGATGTCTCTATCTTCTCCGGGTCTTAAATAGAGATGGCCGAAACTCACCAGTTTCGTTCCGTTTTCGGATTCCCGGATCTCTGTAAAATTGCGAAGATCTGGAAATGGAACAAATTTTCAATTAATATTGAATGTTCAAGGCTATTTTCGAGGATTATAAAACATAGCCTTGAATGTTCGATAATCCTCGAAAAGACGATTGGAGACTACTTTCGAGTTTCTGATTGTGTTTTAGAAAATTATCAGACATTCAAGGCTATTTTTGATAATCCTCGAATGTTCGATAATTATAGAAAATAGGCTCCAAAGTCCCGAAATCTGGACATTCCATTCGGATTCGAATGGATCATTTGGATTTTGGAACCGAGGGGTTCCGTGTTGGATCCGGGTCCAAGGCATATCTAGTCTTTAAAGAGTATGTACACTGGAAAATTTGTTTTATAAATTGCCCATTAGTGGAAACTATAATTCATTCCAACTATCACTGTACCGTTTTTTGTTGATCTGTCCCCTATTTCCTTATATATCCAATGTGAAACATCTTACATTTTAACATTTCTGTAAGCAGAAATAGTCAGGTCAGTGGTCAGATCCTGAGCAAATCAAGTATTGTATTGAATTCATGTAGCAACACACACACCGCAGAGTAAGTGCTACTTACACATATTTATTTATAGATTAAGATGAGGCAAAGTAATTTTTCCAGTATACATACACTTTAAGTTATAGGCTTTTAAATGTATACTCAGACAGTCAGGATAAACAAGGAAGTGTTTAACAGTGGCATGATGTGCTGTTTTAGAAGCCCCACCCCGCATTTTTCTGCCCCCCTGAAGTTATTTAAAGACCTGCAACATTTTTCAGCCCATTCACCTACCTAGTTTTCTTTTCAGGCTTGTGGCTAGCTTGATTCAAAATGATTAAGAAGTTTGGGTGCGGGACTTATGATGCAGCAGATGATGCTCTGTTACAGCAGTAGAATGCAACAAATGGTCATGTGCTAGCTGGAAACACCACCTTTTATACTGTTGTAACTATGGATAGACTGCAGATTGAAGCATGACCCTGAAGTCATTTTAAAGCTATGGATGTGCTCTTTTTAAAAAATGGCATTTTTATGAAGACCAAAGTTACCCTTTAAGGTCCATTTAGGGCCGTTTTTAGGCATAGGCCAACTATGCAAAAAGCTAGGGCGCCTATGTTAAACCAGGACGCCCAGTGTTCTCCCTACCATCTCCCTGTCAGTTTTTACTTGCTGTTTTAGAACTGCTCTACATGTTCTGCTGCTGTAATTTGCAACATTGTAGTGAGTAGAGAGTCTGAACTCAGCTCACACTGCTTAGAAACAATGTTGCAAATGAACTGAAGGTGAAGAAGGGAGGGGAGAGGATGAGCTAAAGCTAAAAAGAAAATACATTTTTGCAGTTTATTTCATAGCTAGCATGGATGTAAGAAACATAATGTAAACATTTTAGTAAAAAAAGTATGGGGAATTGAACCGCAACATCATGTACTCTTTCTTGCTCAATGCAGAGCTTTCTACCACTTTTCCATCAAAAAAAGACACAGCTGTAAAATCACCTATTTTGTATTGTTTCAGACTGTCAGTAATTAATGCATACTAGTTTTAGGCTGGCTACACACCAGCAGATATTTCTGGCTGAACAAACGATAGTGCTGTGGTTCGGTTGGTTGACCAGAAATATCTGATGGTATGGGGCAGCTGGCCGCAACTGAACTCTGTCACCCGTTTGTCCGATTCGGATGAACGGGCAATCGGGTCCGTTGGTAAATCCCATAGGGAACTGCACGATCAGTCACGTGCACTGTCGGCCGGGGCCAATATTGCCATGACCGACAGTCATTTGTCCTGGCCGAACAAATGCTCGGTCGGGACAAATAATAGCCCTGTGTGTACCCAGCCTTAAGGTTTGTACACTCGTACGGGGGGTCATTTGCTGATCCGCCAAAGGGATCCAGGAACAACCCCCAACCGAATGCATACACACGGGCGATTCTTGGCCGAAATGGCCATTCGTCATGGGTATTACTCGGTGTCGGGGATCATGAATCATTGGCAAAATCGTACGTGTGAATGAACCTGTAGGGTAACAAGCAGCTTTGAAAGTCTTATTAAGGACTTCCATATTGGTGTGAAGACATCTGTAGAGAAAACACACTTAGGAGATTCAATAAAAGTTCTAAATGGTGCTAATTTTGCCCCAACCAATCAGAACTTATTTAACATTTGAAAGCTAAAATCTGATTGGTTGGGGCAAAATTAGCACCATTTTAAACAAACCTTTATTGAATAACCCTGACTGTGCTTAGTGACAGTGTATAATGGGGTCAGGAGGCGTGGCTCTTTGAAGATTACCTGGGCTGTGAGTTGTACTGGCAACAACACAGAAGCCTTCTTAAGGTTCGTACACATGCTCAATTTTCGAGCGAGCAACGACCCCCGACGTCCGAGCACTACACATGACGAATGTCTGCCTGGTGGATCGGTGAACAACCCCCAACCAAAGGCATACACAGACGATTCTCGGCTGAAACGGCCGTTCGTGGGTCGTTGATCACTCGGAAATTGAGCATGTGTACGAACCTTTAGTTACAGAATTCATTACTTAAATGTACTAAATGCAACTTACTAGAGATAAACCTTACAATGTTTGAGTGTTCTGGGGGAAAAAGCTTTCGTATTAGTATGAAAAAATATATATGTTTAGTTCTCCTTAAAGTTTTTGGGAATATAATTGTTCTATTTCTTTAATTTTTTCAAATTAATTTTGAAAGATGTAAAGTACAATGAAAATAAATTTGAACCTTAAACTTTAAATCCACCCTAGGCCACATCTGCAAGGAGTTTGTATGTTTTTCTTGGGCTTGGGTGGGTTTCCTCACTAACACAAATGTGTTGTGTGTAAGATATAGTGCTTAGAGTGCCTCTATGGATGAATGTTGAATTTGTTAAGCACTATAAGAAGAAATTAAATACAAATAAGCAGATGATTTCATTTTGGGATAAATAACGTTCCAAAATAAAATTAACGTTTGCTGTTAGCATCACTCCAAGTCAAATATAAACAGGGCGATGTTATTTGCTATCACACCAGCGATTTGATAGCTGTATAGATGTATAGATAGCGAATGGAGGTACATGGCAAACCAGAGTTTTAACCATTGCAGGACTTTAACGGCAACTATTAGTTGCCATTAAAAATTTCTGCAGTGGTTAACACATTTCTGTACAAAACATTGCTTACGGCAGACACTGCATGCAAGGAGTTTTGCTAAGTGATATTACATCCATTTTCTAGCTCTGCAGTTCTCCATACATCGCCCTGTAAATGGGTTAAAAAAAAAAACACCTGGTACAGGCCTGTAAAGATTTCACTACACCTGCAAGGCATATTATTCAGGTCTGCTGAAACTTGTACAACTTGACATTTAGTTTAATTCATTGTTGTATCACTTAACAGTGGAATGTGGGAAAAATCAATTCCGATTTAGGACTACAGCCATGTCACTGTTATTGGTGAATAGCTAGAAAGGGAAAGTTTAAGTCCAAACTTAATTTTTGCCATGGAAGGCTGCATTTTGTAATGGAATGTGTGTGTCTGTGCTGCAGGTTTTAAAACTCAGTGATCTTGCTATGGCAATTAAAGAGGTCATTGTTATTTATTTGTTACCCTTTAAGTATGACTGCCACGTGAATGGAAGGGTAGATCAGTAGGTGTGTGTACCTGTGTCTGCGTGGAAGTTGGGGGTATGAGTGTTTGTGTTTATGACCATAAAACTAACTGCTTTAATAACATAACCTTCAAACTTTGAAATGTCCTTCTTTGAGGATTGTACCCATTATAGTCTTCGGGGAAAAAACTTCTCCAAATTTGCAGATAACACATTAACGTTAGCTTCAGTTTGGTAATAGCTCATTCCTTCTATGTGTCCCACACGTCTGTACCAGCTGCTGATCATCAGGGGCTCGAGCCCCCCCACGAGATTGGAGGCTCCTGACACCCCCCACCCCGCCGTGATCAGCTGTGTTTAAACAGTTGATCGCACATATGCATTAAAGAAACACACCAAACTGGCAGAACTTTTAAACAGCTGATCGTGCAAATCTTTACTGCATACACACGATCAGCTGTTTAAAAACAATGGATTGTGGAGACTATGGAAGGTGGTCGCGGGCCCTAGTGGCCCAGTAGGTTACAACACTGTTCTGTAACGAATTTCGTGTCTCTAGCTTGAAAACTGTGGGAGAAGGTACAGTCCAAAAAGGCAGAAGAAGCAATAGAAAGAGTATTTATCCCACTTATTGTAATTTGTTACTGTACAGCTCTGCGTCCCCAAGTGGTGCTTTATAAATATTTATATACAAACATGTTTCTTCTGCCTCCATTTCCCACTGATAGTCTCTCTCATTCTTGAGCTCTGTTCTACTTTAGATGCTTCTTTTAACTGACCAATCTCCTACCCTCCCTTTCGAACCAAGCAATAGAATAGCGAGGAGACCATCTTAGGCAGTGAATCGCTTTCCCTGACTTAGGTTGTCAGCAAACACATGTAGTGATCTGTTGGTGACAGAGCAGGAAGGAGGCTGTTAATAGAGGAAAAGGGGGAATTTTAACGAAAGAATGAAGGCACACTGAGAAGGCAAGTGTAGCTTTAGCAATACCTATTTAAACTGTATTATTTTAGTCTGCACTCATTTTTCAGTTCCCATTAAATGCTTCAGCATATCTAGTAGCTTTGTTAAGCTGGGTACACACAGTAACGATAAAGCCCCAATACCATCGGATCCGGCAGTATCGGGGCTTTATCGATAGTGTGTGTACCTTCATTTCCAAACAAGCGCGCGGCTGCCCTACAGGAGTCTAGCACAGCCGAGGGAAACACACAGTCCCGATCGTTCTCCCTATGGTGTGCATAGGGTGAACGCTCTGCACTGTGTGTATGCAGATCTTTGAAAGATGACAGACAGGATCTTGCATATCCTGTCTGTCATCTTTCACTGATCTGTACTGTTTTTACCCAGCTTTTCTCCTGGATCCCTTTGCAGTCTCTAGATCTGCTTTTTCTGTAGTGTTTAGATCCTGCTGTGTGCACAGATAAGGAGAATTCATTGAACACGTGTGGCCATTTAACAACAGAAGAGGCTGTGCATGTGATCACCCTAGTGGAGATCACAGGTCAAGTGGCACCAACACCATCTGTTTCTTCTCAAATTAATTCTGTGTGTTCTAAAAGAATAGATTGTTTTACAATTTTCCAGAAAGTGGTTTTTATTGGTTTTATTTCAGAAATGAAATACAATATGTATTGAATATGAAATCATAGTATTAGAGATTGAATATGTCCACCTAAGCAACCTATTAGGCTACATATGAACCCTACCTAACAGTGGATACAGAGGAAAGCAAAAAAAAAAAAAAAAAAAAAAAAAAAGTATTAGGGGAAAAATGATTTACTGACTCCAAATAGCAATAGTAAAGGATCCCTGGGTCAATAAGAACTAAATGTTCGGTGGTGGAAATTTGTTGTGTATACAGAGCTTATCTCCAGCACATCTGCATGCAAGTTATAATACCCAGCTCCTGGGTACACACAGTAACGATAAAGCCTCGATACCGTTGGTATCCGACGGTATCGGGGCTTTATCGATACTGTGTGTACCTTCGTTTTCCGAACAAGCGCAGTCACTGAACGCTCGTTCAGGAAAGACCGAAAATTTCCATTGGCAGCGCTAGACTCCCTATAGGGGAGTCGGCCATGGCCGAGGGAAACACAGCCCCGAGCGTTCTCCCTATGATGTGTATAGGGAGAACGGGACTGTGTGTATGCAGATCTTTGAAAGATGACAGACAGGATCTTGCAGATGTGTGTACCCAGCTTTAGTCCCACTGCCCAGCTGGGACTGGGGCTTGGCCAGTTGGACGGTGTTCTTTGCTAGAAATTCATGTTTCTATTGGCTAGGTGTAAGGTTTTGGGTCTTACCTGGGGCCACGTTCCTTCGCTGCCGCACGGGCAGGCGCACCGCAGGCACCCCGTGCGCGCGCACGTAAGGACGCACGGGGGGCGTGGAGCCTGGCGGCCGGAACATGGGTCGGCTGGGTCTCCTCCCAAACGTTCGCGCTGGCGCGCACGGGCACGCTCCAACGCAGGGCGATGATGTGGGGGGGGGGGCCTTCATAAGCCTCCCCACGTGGTGAGATCTTGCTGCCAGTTCAGTATAGTTTTATCTGTTCTTCAGCTCCTTCTTGCGGTGATTTGTTCTGCCCAGTTTGTTCCTGATTCTTGGCCTTCAGCCTTCAGCATCCATATTGCTACAGCCAGCTTCTGTTTCCAGTTCAGCCTTCAGCATCCATATTGTTACAGCCAGCTTCTGTTTCCAGTTCAGCCTTCAGCATCCATATTGTTACAGCCAGCTTCTGTATCCAGTTCAGCCTTCAGCATCCATATTGTTACAGCCAGCTTCTGTTTCCAGTTCAGCCTTCAGCATCCATATTGTTTCAGCCAGCTTCTGTTTCCAGTTTTACCTCCGTGCTCTTGCCTATGCTTCTACCTGTTCCCAGTTACCAACTGCCTCTCTACACTACACTGGCACTGCCGGGTTGGTCTCGGTAGACCTTGATCTGGAACCGCAACCTGGTGTCTGTCCGGCAGCTCAACATCCTCACCATCAGAGGCTCTGGAGAAGACCAACAGACACTTAGACTCTGCGTCCAGTGAGAGGTTTGCTGGGGCTCTCCCTGAAGAGTCCTAACACTAGGTTCTGGAGACAAGCTGGGAGGTGAGACTAAAGTAGCTGACTATCGTAACTTACAAGGAGAGGGCTTACTTTAAATCACCTGCAGTTTAAACTATGCCATACATGGGGTATATTTTTCATCCAATTTGACTAATTTAAATCGATTGAAAAATGTATGTCCCTTTTAGAGAGTTTCTCTAAAATTTTTTACAATTAGTGGTTGATTGAAAAAATTATCAAAAAAATGATGGTGCAAGATGGTATTCTGGTACTCTGACTGGGGGTTTACAACATCAGAACTTTAAAATGAAATGTTATTATAGGTTAAAGCAGAAGAGTAACTGTAACAGGACGGAGCAGTCCCCACGGGGGGGTGTAGGGGCAGGGGCTAAGGGGCCACCCGTCACAGAAACTCATTGTGATTGAGGCATGGAAGGGGACCCATTAGAGTTTTGCTTTAAAGCACTAGTGCACGGAAATAAAATATGTTCACACTGAAGTCGCTAAGGAAATTTTACATCACCAAACCATATACCCATGTACCTCCTTATCAAATTAAACTTTGAAAATGTTTAGTCAGCAATTTAGTAGGATGAAGTAAGTTACTGAAGTAAACTAATGGTCTTTACTATTGAATGTCTCACATACACACATATATATATAAAATGTAAACGCCATGTGAGAGTATACCGTCTTTTCCAGACTTAGGGCTAGGCCACACTAGCACGTTTTTCGCGCGTACACGTTTTGCATTCGCGCCCGCAGTTTTCGCTTACATGGAAATCACGGGAACGCAAACGTGCGCGCTTGGTGCGTTGTAGTGTGGCCTCGGCCTTAAATATCATTAAGCCTTACAGGCTTCCTGACATTTGTAAAGAACACATGGCCACTAGAGGGCAATGAATGTTAGCTATGGATGGCCTGGGTTCCATATTCATCAACACAATCAGAATAAGACTGTGTCTATACATACATATAGTATTTGAGTATTTATAGTTATATATAGAAATATATTCAATAAAACTGAAACCCCAAAAGGTAGTTTCCTTAGGTGGTCTTACCCTTTAAATACAAAAATGTTAGGCTGGGTACACATGGCCGGACTATTTGTCCCGACCGAGCGCTCGCTCGCCGGGACAAATGTCACTCAGTCGCGGCAAATTTGGAATTTTCCGGAGTGTCCGATCGTTCGTTCGTCCAATCCGGATGCACGAACGTTCGATGTCGGACGTGGCCGGCCGCCCCACACCAGCCAATATTTTCGGCCAACCGAAAGTGGCGTGAATCGGTCGGCCGAAAATATCGGCTGGTGCGTACCCAGCCTTAACAGTTGTAGTTAATAAGCAGAATTTTACTGATCAGTAACAGAATAAAGTAAGTATGGAATTTCAGCATGTTAATGTGGCACTGAAAACTATTTAAGAAAAAGTAAGCCTGTATGTGAAATGATTGCTCAGGCAGAAGAGTAAAGGTACCAGAGCCAAATTACTAATGTAGCCCATACACTGAATCAAGGTTCTGCTAAACTATGAGCAGCCACCTACTTTTATTACGCAATACTCTAAAATCAATCAAATATCAAACGTTCACAAATATGGGGCCAGTGTATTTTGACGGTGGTCTCTATACATGCTAGATTGTAGCCTAAAATAGCGGTTGGTTGTCTGCTTTGACAGCAAATATCTAGTGTATCAGGCTTAGCCTGTTATGAAAACAAATACACAGGGCTTCTGTATTTGGCAAATACTAATCAATGTCCTTCTGATGTACCTTTCTTACTTCAAGGCATGGTTACCCTACTTTGGCCGAGGAGAACATAGAGAAATCATAGATCTAACACAAATAAGTTGACTTAAAGGGCATCTATACTGAAAAATAGGTTATTTTAAACTGACCATAACTGGAAACTATAATTGTTCCCAACCACCACTGTATATTTTTTTTGTTGATCTGCCCACTATTTCTTTAGATATCCAATCTGAAACTTCTTATATTTCAGCTGTCAATCAAGTTCTTTGCTCTCAAAATCTATTCTTCTCTGTGGCATAAATTTGTAGTTGATATTATGCCCTAATATTGATTGAAGATGTTCTTTCAGTTTTTGATTGAATGAATATTTTTCTTGTATCTGGTCAAAAGTCTGTAATAATGGCTAGCATTAAGGATCTTGATAGAAAGGTTTAGTATATATTTATATGCATGTCTTTAAGTAAATTTAAGAACAGTGACAAGACAACCAAGTGTATTTTTACTGTATAATAGAAATATTTGATCTTAGTATGGCAACAAAACTGCCCCCAAGCTTTGTGTTTGTGTTAAAATACACAGCAACAAGCTCTGTTTGCTTTTGTATTTGGGATGGGGTGTGAGGATATTCAGTGCTTGATGTCTGTTTTTCTTTTGGGGGAGGTAACTCCTCATTTAAGCTGGTACTCCCTTGTAAGCATAAACAAATAATAGAAATGCACACCATACGACTTAAATTACGACTTAAATAAGCACTACCATGTTTTATGCTTATGTCATTATTCTTCTTTGTAATCACCTGAGACAAATTATTATTATTTAAAAAAGTTATTTTAGCAAAACAATATTGTTTCCTGTTCACTAATAAGAAGTACATGCTGCAACTTGGGTCTGACAAGCTGTTACCAGGTTTTCTAACTGCAGGCCCTGTGTTGGTACCATCCACACCACAATTTATTGTATGCGACGAAATATATGTTTTGGTCCATAAAAATATGGATTGTGTCTTTTGAAGGGTTAATAATTGTGTTGTGCAGCATAATATTTCATACTGACAAACAATGCCAGGCAGCAACAGCTCACTTCTTATGCAACATGTCAGGCCAGCTTTTACATGAATTATTAATCGCTGGATGTTTCGTTCCATAGTATTTGTAGGTATGTCCACCCCCAAATCTAAATTTTTTACTAATGTTTTGGAACGCACACACACACACACACACCCCCCTGAAACCCCAATTTTGGGTTCCTAAAACGGTACTAAAAGGGACTAACAGTATAGTATAGTATTTGAGGTTGAATAAAGACAAACGTCCATCCAGTTCAACCTACTCTGCAATACCCACATTTCCTAACAGTTGATGCAGCGGAAGGCAAAAAAAAACACCACCAGAATTATGAAGGGGAAAAAAATTCCTTCCTTGCTCGAAGTGGCAATCAGAATTATCACTGGCTCAACAGACCCTGATCCCTCGCCAGCAGCTTCAGACAGTGTTGTGAACTGATTAAAAGCTTGCTCAGAAGCATAGGAGGCTAATAATGGCCACTACAAAACTTTAAGACTAAAGTAGAACTTTAGGTTCTCTATTCCCCTTTAGAAGTGTCTTGGGAATAGGGGAGTATAAAGAATATGGTGCTATACTCAACATAAATATAAAATAAAGATTTGGTGGTGGACATTTCCTTTAAGATTGCGGCCACCTTACAGGCTTTTTGGTCATGCACGCTATGATCTCGGTTGTATGATCTGAGTATCGTACAATTCATTGGCCAATTTCCTATACAAGGGTAAATAGCGAATAACGGATCGATGAATGATCAATTTTCTTATTGGGAAAGTTGCAACTTATCGCCCCATCTGATTGTACGATCCCCGGACCATATGACCCCGTTGTTGCATCTATGGCCACCATTAGAGTTGGTGTCATCAGTTCGATCCCTCATCGGTCGGGTCCACGTGTGCTGTTCCCACAGCATTCGTGCCGACAGATACCAATGTGATCTGTGGGCACACATGCTGTGGGATTGCATGTGTATGGCCAGCTTTATGAGCAGATCCAGATCTTTAGTGGCAGTAAAAAAACGCTAGATGTAGCATTTCATCAATGGTGACTGCTCAAACAACTTAGATGATGATATAGGTAATGTGTATTGGCACAACAATTATTCAGTATATATTATATATGGAATGATCGTTATTGTGCATTTGCAAATTGGGCAAATTAATCAGATTCCGATGGAATCATTTGTAAATTTACGACAGAAACACCACTTTTTAAAATACAACCCTGAACAGCTACTGGTCACCTACCCCTGCTCCAAGCTGTGTGCTTGTGTTCATGGACTCACCATGGGACACATAGTGCGCAAACAAATTAAAATAATGCACAGAAAACAAGGCAGAATTTTAAGTGAAAGTTCAGAAAAATATTTTTAAAATTCTTAGTTTGTATTATGCATACTTCTTTATTCTATATATTCTTTTCTATTTTGAAAAATCAGTTGAATGTATACAACTCACTATTCTCTGCTGTTGACATTAGTGAGCTGACATTTCAGGATCTAACAGAAAATGACTTCTCTTTTTTTCCTAAATGTATATGGATTTGCACTGAACTTCCCCTTTAATATGTGCTACAGTATTTATCACACAAAACACAATTTTTGTGCCCACACAGATTATAATCATCTGGCAACAAAGACGCTTAAAAAAGGGGAAAAAACATGTTTAGAATTGGCGCTGTTACCCCATAGCAGCACGGCAATTATAATTATAAGGATATTATTTACAGCCTGCAGCCATGTAGATGAAATGTATATTTACATACCATCTACTAGATTTATCATTTTTTTTTACACTCATTCTGGACAGATCCTAGCAATTGCTCTTTTTGCTGTCTTCACCTTTACATTAAATCCTACATTAAAGCAACAGACTGCACCTCCCACAGACAATACCTTGTGAAAATGAGTGGACTGTACCATCTTGTCTCCCTTTCCTCCCCCATTACACCTTTTGCAGTGGATTCTCCCAACCTGCCCAGTGTAAATCTAATCTCCACCCTGAAAACCTTTTCATTTAAACCTGGCTGGGATTTTAACACGATCAAGGTACAGGAAGAGAATCAGTCGGGGGTGGGGGGACATTTTATCTCCCCCCAGTGTCTGGAATCCTAGGAATTTCTGAAATCTGATCTTTTTTAGGCCCCTTTGCTCTGGAAAAGGTGAATATTTGGGCGTGTTAACAACAAACCACGTTCTACACAGCAGCAAACCCCAATCTGCCTGTTCACACCATCGCCTCTGCCTGGATTGGGGGGATTTCTGGAACTTTTGGCTCATAAGAGAGAAAAAGAAAAAAAAAGATGGTCACCTGGATGTTACTTTGATCTTGTTAAAAAAAAAACTGGACCATTTGGCTCAATCTCTTCTCTTGAAGACAGATTTTTTAAAAAAAAAATTTTTTAAAAGGATCCCTTACCCTTTAAAATGCCCAAACACTGAAGATGCAGGGACGTTCGAGTTCAGTGGATCTGTGACCTGCTGACTGACAAACAGAACTGGGACTCCTTTACCTTTAACTGGATTTATAGGTGGTTGGATCCTTTAGGGTAAAGTTATTGTTTTTAGTTACTGTCAACCATTCTGCATCCTGGCAGGTTGTCAGTAAGGGGGACACATTCATTGTTGGGTCCATTTGTCCCTATTCTACTTTGAACTTAGTTCCATAGTGGATCTCACAATGTTCCAGTTCGACTCTCCAGCTTATGAGGACGTCAATCGGGCTCCGTCCCCTCTCCTTTCCCCTGCGGCCTTTGTTAATTCAGTGCAATACGCTAATGTTCTGGAAGGGAGATTCAAGCAGCTGCAAGGTAGGAGGAGTTCAGTTACATGGGTGGGGGTGTCAGTCTATTGATAAGCTTTGCCAAGACCTGCTAATTGTTATCAGGTTATTAGTAATGATCTGTTGGAAATGTAAAGCTAAAACACTGCAGTTACCTTACTTGATCAGTTACACTTTGGGCTTTTTGAGTTACACTAATGGCTACATCTGTTCTAAATATAAACAACTGTCTACTGTTCTGTTGCAATATACTATCTATTGCAATATACTGTCTACTGTTCTATTACAATATACTGTCTACCGTTCTATACTGTCTACGGTTCTATTGCAGTATACTGTCTACAGTTCTATACTGTCTACTGTTCTATTGCAGTATACTGTCTATTGTTCTGTTGCAATATACTATCTATTGCAGTATACTGTCTACTGTTCTATTGCAATATACTGTCTACTGTTCTATTGCAGTATACTGTCTACTGTTCTATACTGTCTACTGTTCTATTGCAGTATACTGTCTACTGTTCTATACTGTTTACTGTCTCTTACAATATACTGTCTACTGTTCCATAAAAAACCCAGGTCACTTCAATCCTAGATGGGGGGGGTCATGTTATTCAGTCCCATGTTGTTGTCATAATAAAATACACAACAGATAAAAATGGGCGAGGTTTTTAATGTGATTGATGGCTAATGATTATGACTGGAAATGCAAAAAACTAAACAATAGATCTATTGGGGCATTGTTCAAAGGCTGATTAATAATTGCACACTGGGTTTAGTTTTCTGACGACAAATATGGCTATATCTGGCAAATAGCCCTGTAATTAGTGTCCATAAAGTGTCAAGTTGTTGGCTTGCTAGGGTTACAGGTAGAGTTTGTGATTAATCTCCTATCTGACACAAGTGATGAGAACTTCCAGGTACTCTCTTTGACATGATGAGTGGTAGCAGTTGTGCTTAACCCCCAGTGTATGAGCATAGTAGAATTATTTGTATCTGAGTTGATCCTAATCTATTGAAAATAGCGTCTTTTAAACATATTAACCTATAACCCATGTATAGTAGCTTTTATTGAACGGTAAAATTAATATTTTACCTGAAATTAGGTTTTGGGTGACTGTTTATTGTGTTAACATACACAAACATAATTTGATCACACAGCTCAATATGCTGGTCAGATATCTAAGTTAATTGGTTTCTATTTCCAAAATGCCCAATATATCAGTGTGGTCATGTTGGTAAATCGGGTGATCAGTGTGTACCACTTAACTACTGAACGATATATGAATTGGTAAGTCAGTCGGCCTGAAATTGGCCTTTGTGTTCTATACCTTAGATGAATGTCAAATGAGATTTTCTTGGCACAATCATTCATCTATCTAGCATAGGTGAGAGACCCATGCTTAACTGCTACACTGAAATCAATGCAGCCCGCACCACGTTTCTAATGGAAATACTAACCAGCATTTGCCGTGTAGATTTCACACGTGTTTGGGACCTAAAGGCAAAGGTGGCAACCCTTATGGTGAATGGCTGATATCTTAAAACAGTAGGGTCATGAGTTCACCTGGGTGTCCTCCAGGCTGTCTGGTTTCCCAACATAATTTAAGAAAACATAACTTGTTGGAAACTGATCTAAAATTATTTCATGTAAGACCCAGATGTTTCCCATGTGACTTCTAAAAGATTTTCCAAATAGATTACCTTATTGGTTTGCGTCTGTCTCTCTAAACACCTGTATTAAATAGGTATGAATAATTAAACACCCAGACTCCACACTATATGTATCTTATATTTTTATGGCCAAGCTGCATAAATTAAGACAACATTAAAATCAAAAACCTTTTCATTTAGAAAACACCTCTGCCATTTTGGCTGATTTTTACTATTGAGATTTCCATGGTTTTGTTTCCCAGGTTCTTTGCAATAGATTCACCGTATGGTAGACCAGGTAGAGAAAGTGACGTGGAAAGTCTCTTTACTTGAATCTTATATTACATTGTCCTAAGTTTGCTGGTGTAGGTGGTAACTAATAATATTGAATAAGGTTTTTATGCTTTTTAGAATCAGTTTAGAGATTGTCATTTACAGAACATTGCTTCTCTTCATGGTTGTACAGTCTGGATTGTACATACCGGTTGTATGTTACATACAGTGTGGGGCTGCCATATAGCTTAAATCAGGGGTGTCGAACTTCCAGCCCTCCAGATGTTGAAAACTACAGAAACCAGCATTCACTGGCTGCATACTTCAAACATCTGGAGGGCAAACAAGTTTGTCATCCCTAACTTAGATAGACAGGCATCAAGTAAAACCAGCAATCTTGTAGATGGAATGTACATCTATACAATTAGTGGATGGCCAGCATTCTATTTCAGGAAATGCCTAAATATATGGAGATCTGTTTTCATAGAAAAAAAAAACGTATGTTAAATAAAAATCCAGCAGTGCCGGAATTAAATCAGACTGTTATCTACTGAAAACTATTCATTTCCTGGAATAAGGCTGTACCCTATGAAATATTTGGACACAATTATTGTTTGTATTGTTTTGTCAAATATTTTCTTAAATTCAAGATAAAGTTCAGTGCCCCGAGACATTCCTTAACAAATTATTTGGAATGACCCACAAATCTGCTGATTACCTTAGAGGGGTAAATGTTACATATTTTTGCTGTTGCTCACCCTGTATGGCTGGTTTTTGTATAGGGTAGTTTTAGCATTTGAAATCTAGCTATACAGTAGATATCCATTACCAGCCATCAATTAATTTCCACAAGAAGTAATTTAGGCAGCCTTGGTGGTACAGAAATTGCTGCATCTTGTGGTTAATTTATTTTCTGGCTGGGTACACACAGGGCTATTTTTTTGTCCCGACCAAGCGTTTGCTGCGAGCGCTCGGCCACGGCTGACAGTGCACATGACCGAGTGTGGTCCAATAGGGCGCCGCAGACGCACTATCAGTTGGTCAGAGATATAGTGTGTACCCAGCACTATGCCTGAAGGCTGTGTAAACACCTCCAATTTTTCAGGGCCAACTAGCCGATATTACCGTGTATTGAAAAAACAGGCCAATCTCAATTAGGTATGTCGGAAAATCACGGTGAACGGTGGCGTGGCTACTGTTGACCACGGCTACCATTTGTAAAAATTTCATGGTGTCTACCAAGCCTTAAACCTCCCTTAATGTATAATTTTACAAGAGGCAGGAGCAAGTATTACTACCTCCTAAACGTAATTGGTTTTAAAAGTTTAGTCAGTAAGTACTTGCAGCTTTCAGTCTCCCTGGCTAATTTCCCAAAAATAATATTGTTAATTAGTATAGTAGTATTTGAGGTTGAATAAAGACATATGTCCATCCAGTCCAACCCATCTAGCAATATCCTCATTTCGTGCCTAACTGTTGATCCAGAGGAAGGCAAAACCCCCCCACCAAATTTATGAAGGGGAAAAAATTCCTTCTGACTCCAAGTGGCAATCGGAAATTTCCCTAGATCAACTCTACTTTATGTATCAATACCAGTAACTTGCAACATTCCTTGTTTGCAGAAACTCATCCAGCTTCTTTTTGAAACTGACCAATGAACCTGCCATACCTCAGCCGTGTTAGCCCCCCCTTATCATAATTGTAGAGCAAAACATATGCAGTTGGGAGAACTTGTTAGATCAGGTAAGATCAATTGTTGTTTTCGTAGATCTCATATGAAATTAGAGATATTAACAGTTATTTGCAGGGGGGGCTAACCTGTCATCAGCAAAAAATTGATCAAACAATTAGTATTTGGAAGATATTTGTTAGATCCGGTATGATCAACTAGTTGTTTTGTTAGATCTCACATAATTTCAGAGTTATTAAGTGATTAATGAGGGGGGCTAGCCCCCCCCACATACAATTTTCAGCTCAAATTTGATGCAGACTAATCGGCCTTCGTTAGATCCGGTAAGATCAAGTGGTCTCAACGTTAGATCTCATATAATTACAGCGATATTTTGGATTTTTGGGATTACATAAGGGGGGGCTAGCCCCCCACATACAATTTTTGAGAACAAATTTGATGCAGACTAATAGGCCTTCGTTAGATCCGGTAAGATCAAGTGGTCTCAACGTTAGATCTCATATAATTACAGAGATAGTATGGATTTTTGGGATTACATAAGGAGGGGCTAGCCCCCCCACATACAATTTTCAGCACAAATTTGATGCAGACTAATAGGCCTTCGTTAGATCCGGTAAGATCAAGTGGTCTCAATGTTAGATCTCATATAATTACAGAGATATTATGGATTTTTGGGATTACATAAGGGGGGGCTAGCCCCCCCACATACAATTTTCAGCTCAAATTTGATGCAGACTAATAGGCCTTCGTTAGATCCGGTAAGATCAAGTGGTCTCAACGTTAAATCTCATTTAATTACAGAGATATTATGGATTTTTGGGATTACATAAGGGGGGGGCTACCGGAGTATACTTACATGCTCCCGATGGTCTCGCAGCCACTGGGCTGCTCCTCTTGCTGATGACATCACACAGGTCTGTGAAAGTGGCCTAACTAAGTGAAGTTATAATTCAACAGAACACAGAATACATAGGTGCTAACCTATAGAAGCAATATAGGGGTTCTTACAGAGCAGATTCCAAAGTATATGGGGGGGGGGGGGGGTTTAGGTGAAACACAAACAACCGGAAATGGCACAGGCATACAGATTTTTTTGGTACTACTCACTTAGGAAAATTTCTGGATTATGAAGCACTGAGCAGTATTATGTAATCAGAGTTACTTTAACATATATAACAACCTCTGCAGAGGTACTTAGACTTTAACATATATAACAACCTCTGCAGAGTTACTTAGACTTTAACATATATAACAACCTTTGATAGTCCACATACTTTGTTGGGGTCAACAGTTTTTATTCTTCCCACGTGTTGTTTTTTCTTTTACAGTAGGACACATAGTGGCATCCTTGAACATGTAGTATAACTGGTCCTAGTGCATAAAGTTTATTGGATAATGTTATTTCACTTGGAAATTCAGAGAGAAAATATTTTGTTACAGGTAAACCAACACGTGGCTCAATTATTAGATGTGGGCCTGGCTTACTGATGATTGTAGCACATTTGCCGCAGGTGGGTGAACATGGTCTATTGATAATCTTAGACGAACTTTGCATTGCATAGGCAAAGCCATGTTTGAGGTCATTTGTATTTTTTGGCCAAAATATACAACAGTGTTCACTATTATACATGTTGCATTTGGACAAACTGAAGTTTCGACTGCACTTGGAACATTTTTCAAATACAATTGAATAGTATTGCCGATGTAATCTTCTGAATTTAAGTTTACAATTCCACCAGGAATTTGGACACATGGGTAAATCTCCAGTAAAAATTGAGCTCTCTGTTTGTAGACAGAGAGATCAGGACCATTGAGAAAAGGGTTTTGGCAACTAACTACAAAGTTTCTGTATAACTCCTAATCAACGTAGATGGAAGACAAACTCTCAAACCATTTGAGAATCAAATGGACAAGTGTTATTTAGCATATATATATCCTTGTTTAATTTAATGGGGTTTAAAAGACTTCCATTCCTCAGTATGCCTAATGGCTTTCTTGGCAAGGTTTGTCAATTATTGAGTAGTTTGGAAATGGTGTTAAATATATCTGTCTTTTCTTAAAGGGTTGTTAATGGTTGAACAGAATTCTTGGACTTTGAATCTTTGAAGTGATATAATTTTTTCCTTGAGAATTACATTCAGCTTTATAAGGCTTTTTGTTTTATAAGGCTTTTTGTCTGCCAGGACTCTTCTACTAGAAGCTCTAGGACATTCTCCTCCAAATGCTTGATTTCTTCTGTAGGCTCCAGGATATTTCCCTCCATATAATTACTTTCTTCTATAAGCTCCAGGATATTCTCCTTCATGTGCTTATTTTCTTCAATAGGCTCCACTTCCATAGGCTTCATAGTTTTCTTCTATGAGCTTCAGGGAAATGGCCTTATGCATGTGGCCGCTGAAGTGGTTCTTTGAGAAGTTGAGTAGGTCCTTCAAACAGTGTAACTGGGGACTAACCTCTTTTTCTTGTTCCAGAGGTTTGTTTTGTCATTTATGACATCTCCCATAAACGCTTTGGCACGATTTTGTATAATGGGCACTTCAGCTGCTATTTTAGATTTTCCAGATTTTTTTAGAGCTGTTAAGTGGCATGCAACAACTTGTCAACTCGGAGTGGTTTTTGATTGTGCTGAAGAATAGCATTCTTCAGAAGGCCAAAACCACCCTCAACTGATGCAGATTAGGCTGTTTTATTAGGGGATTGAAATGCTGGTTGCACGACTAATGTCCAGATAGGGAAATGCAGTAGTTTCTTAGAAAAGTCAACACAGGGTTGGCTGATCACCCTGTTCTGTACTGTTTCATCTGCTTCCTGAACTATGTCACTTAACCCACTGGTTGTGGCTGAGAATTTGTTTCTCTTCATCGAGTTCTTCATTATCATCTTTTTAGCAACATAGGTATCAATAATTTTAAATCTCCCATCTCAATGCAATGACAAAGATATGACTTTGATGTTCAATTTAGAGATTTTGTCTTTTGCTATTTCACCAGTTGTCTCACACCTGGAAAGGATAAGTGTGCAGTCATTTAAGGCTCGGCATATTGCACCAAATAAGGCCAATGAGAAGTCACAGACACATTCTTTAGGTGATTGCGCACATCTTTGAGCCATTTTTCCAACCAAAAAGTTATAGTTGGGTATCCTGACATCACTCAACATTTGAGAAAACACTTAATTGAGTATTTGTAAAGTTGATCACAATTATATTAGAATATATGAGCTGACATTCCATTTGCTTTTTAGTTTTTAAACCAAACTCCCAGTGGCATCTACAATTTTTGAGAAAGAGTGTTTTGAGCAATACCTTTTGTAAAGTATGTTTGTTCCTTTGACCAATAATGCACAAAAAAATTATCATATGAGATAGTGTTAGATACCATATCTAATGAAGGCCTATTTAGTCTGCATCAAATTTGAGCTGAAAATTGTATGTGGGGGGCTAGCCCCCCCTTATGTAATCCCAAAAATCCATAATATCTCTGTAATTATATGGTCGATCCCAACAGATTTGCCATTTTAGGTGAAGATGTGGACGACGATGGCTCAGAAGCAGCATGTATGGAGCGGGCCTTTCCCTTGAGACCCAGGGGACGGCCATTCTCAATACAAGGGAGGGAGAACTGGGGGCTAGGAGGATAGACAGGTGGTAGTGGTAGGGGATTCTATTACTAGAAGGGTAGATAGGGTAATCTGTCGCCAGGACCCTGCATGCGAACAGTGTGTTGTCTGCCTGGTGCTAGGGTTCGACATGTGGTGGATGTGTAGACAGATTATGGGTGGGGCTGGGAGTGACCCGGCGGTTTGGTTCACATTGGTGCCAATGACAAAGTTAGAAGTAGGAGGTGAGGTCCTAAAAATGATTTCCGGAATTAGGGGCCAAGTTAAAAGCAAGGACCTCCAGGGTAGTAATTTCAGAAATACTACCGCAGCCACGTGCTACGCTAGGGAGGCAACGGGAGCTCAGGAGTATAATGCGTGGCTAAGAGAGTGGTGTAGGAGATGGGGTTTGGGTTTTTAGAGAAATGGGCTGACTTTTCTGTTGGCTACAGGCTCTTTAGTAGTGACGGATTGCACTCAATGGTGATGGTGATGTTTGGAGAGAGAAGATGGCTAGGGGGTTGGAGGAGATTTTAACTAGGTATGGGGGGGGAGGGAACGTTTAACTACACAGGGAGGGAGATAGAGAAGTTAGGGATCTGGGGGCTAGTAACACACACGGAGGGAGGAGAAGGAGGAGGGGGGACGATAGAGGATAAGGAGGCATGTAAGACCATGTATGGAAGTAAATCTTGATAATCTAAAATGTATGTTTACCAATGCAAGGAGTCTGGCTGGAAAAAACCGGCGAACTTGAAATAATGCGTTAAAGGAAAGGTATTGATAATTGGGTATAGCAGAATCATGGCTTAATGATTCACACGACTGGACAGTAAATATGAAGGGTACTCCTATTTAGACATGACCAGAGTAATAAGAAAGGAGGAGGAGTATGTATGATGTTAAACAGGAATTGAAGCCAAATTTAAAAGATGGAATAGATGGGGAGCAAACGATGCGGCAGAAACATTATGGGTGGAACTGTGTACAGGAAGCAAGAAGGTGGGAAATTAATTGTTGGAGTGTGTTATAAGCCGCCAAATGCCGGGGAAGAGGTGGAAATGAATCTCCATATGCAGTTGGCGAAGGCTGCTGGTATGGGGCATGTTCTGGTTATGGGGGATTTTAACTGACCTAGATAGATTATCAAAATGGGCAGCAGAATGGCAGATTCAATGTTGATAAATGTAAGGTGATGCATTTGGGATTTAATAATCCCTGTGCCACCTACACCATAAATAACTCTGTGTTAAGTGCATCTGAAATGGAAAAAGATTGGGGGGTCTGGTAGATAACAGACTTAGCTGTAGCAAACAATGCCAGGTAGCAACAGCTAGAGCTAGCAAGATATTGTCTTGTATAAAGAGGGGAATGGAATCAAGAGAGAAAAATATTATTCCCTTTACAAGGCACTGGTAAGGCCACATTTGGAATATGCGGTGCAGTTTTGGAATCCCATATACAAAAAGGACATCTTGGAAATTGAGGCAGTTCAGAGAAGGGCAACTAAATTAATAAGGGGAATGGAGGGGCTTGAATATGCAGGCAGATTAGACAAGTTAGGGCTGTTTACATTGGAGAAGCGGCGGTTGCGTGGGGACATGTAACCTTATACAAATATATTAATGGCCCATACAGTGAACTCTCTGGTGCATTGTTCACTAACAGGTCATATCAGAGGGACTCGTGGACATCCTTTAGGTTGGAAGAAAAGAAGTTTCATCTTCAGGTTAGGAGAGGTTTCTTACAGTGAGAACGGTGAAATTGAGTGGAACTGTCTCCAGCAGAGGTGTAATGGCAAGTTCATTGAATAACTTTAAAAAAGGCCTGGATAAGTTTATAAAACTAAAAATATTGAGAATTACTGGTATTAATGCATATAGATCTGGTTGATCCAGGGATACTTCTGATTGCCGTTTGGAGCAGGAAGGAATTTTTTCCCCCCTTTTTAGCTGGGGTTTTGCCTTCCTCTGGATCAACTGTTAGGTAGGGTTAGAAAAAAAAAAAAAAAAAAAAAAAAAGGGAATAGGTTGGACTTGATGGACGAATGTCTTTATTCAACCTTAATTACTATGTTACTATGTTACTATGTTGAGACCACTTGATCTTACCGGATCTAACGAAGGCCGATTAGTCTGCATCAAATTTGAGCTGAAAATTGTATGTGGGGGGGGCTAGCCCTCCCTCATTAATCACTTAATAACTCTGAAATTATGTGAGATCTAACAAAACAACTAGTTGATCATACCGGATCTAACAAATATCTTCCAAAATAGCTAATTGTTTGATCAATTTTTTGATAAGGGGGGGCTGATGAAAGGTAGCCCCCCTGCCAAATAACTGTTCATATCTCTAATTTCATATGAGATCTAACGAAAACAACAATTGATCTTACCTGATCTAACAAAGATCTAACCAATTGCATATGTTTTGCTCTACAATTTTGATAAGGGGGGGCTAACACGGCTGAGGTACCTGCTTGCACTGGAAGTCTATTCCATAGCTTTAACGTTCTCACAGTGAAAAACCCTTTCCGAACTTGAAGCTTAAACCTTTTTTCTTCAAGCCTTAAAGGATGTCCACGTGTCCTCTGACATGCACTATTAGTGAACAATGCCCCAGATAGTTTATTGTATGGTCCGTTAATGTATTTATGCACAGTAATCATATCCCCACGCAAGTGCCTTTTCTCCCTGCCTGACTCCTGTCACTTAACCATACAGGTATCCCACCCATCCCGCATCTTGCGGGAGTCTCCCTCATTCTGGGGTGGTCTCCCGCACACCCACGAGACCACCCCAGACTCCCGGACTTGAGGAGTCTTGAGTCTCCTCCCAAGTCATGCCCCCTTTCAGTGGCCATGCCCCCAGAATGCCCTAACTCCTCCCTAACCCCCCTCCCACCACCCCTAGAATGGTGGACCCACCTCTGTGTGATGTCACGCCCCGTCCCCACATGACGCCACACCCCACTTGCCACGCCCCCTTCTCCACCCTGCCCGGAAGCCTGAAAGGGCAGGGTGGGATGTCTGACAATATTTTTTTATTATTTTTGTCTATGAACTCAGCCAGGGAGACCAAAAGCTGCAAACACAGAAAACTTCTAAAGCTAATTACTTTTAAAATAAAACAAGGGGTATGAATTATACTTACCTTTTATAGAATTAATATTCTTATGGGGGGGGGGGGAGTTATTTTTAGAATATAGTTGCCCTTTAATCCCTTTTATCGAATCTGCCAAAAAACAATTCCCTCCAGCTTGTCAATTGACAAAATGATCAATCAAATTATCAGGGTAGATCTAGTATGTTGGAAAACTTTTGCCTGAATAGGGGCGGTGGTGGGGGATCAGACAATTCAATAATTGTTGTATTATTATTCCCATTTACATATATGTTATTACCATCAGACAGATGTATAATGTGCATATGCCTTGTAGTGCAATATGTTGTGTGTTCTTACAGATTGGTATAGTAACTTTAGGTTGTAGATATGATCCTTTGTCAGTAAAAGCTATAAACCTTTCCTTTATAGCATTTTGCTTAGGAGATAACCATAATGAGACATCTGCCATCACATGTGTTTATAGAAAATAATGACTCTGCATCATATAAATACAGGGATCAAGGTCAAAGGCAGTCGGTGTTTTTTCTTTTAAAGGAACAAAGCCTTTCAACTCCATGCACTTCTAATATGATAGCACTAGGGCTTTAATTGACGACTTCAAGGCTGCCATCCTTTTTTTCAGAAACAAACTGGAACTGCACATAAAGATTCCTTGGTTCAAGATGGGTTGTCTATTAATTTTGTCAATCAATTGTATTGAAAAGGGCAGGTACCTAAACTGGGTACACAGAGTACCAATCTCTGCTTTGTGTCTTCCTTTAAGATGCCCACACACTATATACTTCTCGCAATGTTCTTCTGACGTCTAAATAACTGCCCGACAGTGTATGGCCAGCGTTAGTTGTGTCACAAAAGACTAGATGAGATAATTAAGAGGTTAATAATATTTACAAGATTCCAGGGTCATCCATCTTGAATTTCTTTAAGAAATGAGGAATAGAAGACACTTTTCTAGCAGCACTGAGCTTTGCAAATTCATCTTGTGGTGTTTGGGACATAAGAGCTTCAAATTGCTGCACTACATCTTTTTCATTTCTGGTCCTGAAAAAAGCATTGTTGGCATTGCCAACACCATAGCACTCCTAAATGCCTGAGACATCACAAAACAAATCTGTGCCTCAAGCAGCAAATAAATGTAAAAGTTGAATCTAGGGTGGTATTTATAATGGCTCCTTGCAGAGCGTAGCTTCCTATTGGCCTTATAGCCGATGAAGATGTGGAGGCGGAGCTTAGCATAGCAGCACCTTGTAAGTATAACCGCGTGGAAACAGCCCAGGGTGAGGACTTAGCGACTTGAAAAGGGCATCTATACCGAAAAATAGGTTGTTTTAAATTGACCATAACTGGTATAATTCTTCCCAACCACCACTGTATAATTTTTTTTGTTGATCATCCCCCTATTTCTTTAGATATCCGATCTAAAACTTCTTATATTTCAGCTGTCAATCAAGTTCCTTGCTCTTAAAAACTATTCTTCTGTAATTAATTTTACTGTAGCTGGAATGGTGACGGAGTTTTGACAGTTGAAATGCTGTATGCTGTGTGCAGGCTTGACAGTTGTTTGTGGGGGGGGAAAGTCAGGTGGGATGGAAGTGGGAGTGGCTAAAAGACGGAGGGGGGATACTGCTCCTAAACAAAATGTGGGCTAGATTGAAGGCATGCAGCAACACCCGCATATCAGAGTAGGTGCTCCTTACATGTATTCAATTATAGATTAAGATGAGACAGTCAGTAATTTTTTCAGTATAGTGACCCTTTAAGTCCTCACCCTTTGTAGAGAGCGTGGATATAAGAAAAGGAGTGGGGAGGAGGTAAGTATAATTGTCCTTTAACAACTGCCAGTCCCTCTTCTGAAGGTTTCTGCCTCCTCTAATGGCTTTATATTGTCAGTTATTGACAGTGGCTGATGGCTGCAACTCAGAAGAACCAATGAAATCAGAAGAGCGACTGGCAGAGTTAGTGCTGAAGATCACTGTTGAGGGATGGCATGCTCTTTAACTGGCTCAGGCAGTGACTGATAGAGGTGCGGTCCATCAAATGAGCTGCTTTAAAACTTCCCTGCAGTGGTAAAGGGAAAATAACTTTAAATTACTTTAAATTTCTATATGGTATTCTGTATAAATATTATTTCCTGTGGTGGGAAAAAATTAGTCCAGATGAAAATGTACAACTCCCAGCATTCTCTGCCTGCAGCATGCGAGTTTGCCATCCCTGCTATTGGCAGTAGAGGTAAAACCTATAGTTATCTGAAATCCAGCAACAAAATTTGCCGTGGTGTATAAAATTTTCACCCCCTGCAGCTGATTATCATGTATAATCCTGTGCTTCCCTAGTTAAGACATGGAAACACTGACATTACACAGAAGTCTCTGTTACTCATTAAGCCATCACTGCATGTGTCAAAAATTACATGCTTCATGCATGTTCAGATTTATTGTATAAACCTCTGTACCTTTCGATAATTTGGCTTACATGACATATAATTAATATATATTTATATAATTAAGCACCTTATTTTGGGTATGCATTTTTTTGGGTGAGAATAAATCAATGAATGCTATTGGATGAAGCAATGATATTCCGCCTTTATATTTCAATGAATTCACAAATACATCTCTATGCTAAGCCAATAAAATCTTGATACTTCAAAGTAGATCTGATCACTAGTCATCCATTTCAGAGATCAAACCAAATTTATACTCAAGAAAATGTAATGTATCTTTATGGCCTGCCTTAATATTTAAAAAGGGTGTAACTAGTGCTTTGGGCATACTGAAATCTAAATGTTTGCCTTGACATGTACAGCACATGTACACTATTTAAATTGATGGGTTTGAATGGCATGAGAGAAAAGTAATATACTTTTTCCTCTGCTGTGTCTGGGACAGACAATGTTTTTTACCTGTCTGAACAAATCACTGCATGTCTTTTAGTAGGGTGGGGAGATGAGACGATTCTGTGGATACAGAGGCAGTTACAGTATTACTGTCTTAAAGGGCAGATATGGTGCGACTGTTAAGCTAAAACAAAACAAAAAAGTCTGTTTAAATGTAAAATAAAACATTTCCTAGAAAAAATTTGCACATGAGTTAATAAGTATCTTCCCAAATTGACCATCTATTCCATGTAATGCTGGCATAAACCTATTTGATCAATTACATGTTTGGTTTAATATTCATGTAGAGTTAATCATAACAGGTTGTTACTTGGGTGAGCTGTGTGTTGTGGGTCAACATTTAATGGTATTTAATCATTTTCAATTGATATTAAAGGGCAAGTCCAGCCCTCAAATGAAAACTTATATACAGGTAAATCACCCCCAAAACAATAAACTTTAATTGTTTGAAATCTGACCTGAAATCCTGCACAATGTCCGGTTTCTGCTTCCTGGTTCTTCCAGTTATCAAATGTCAGTTATGGATTTGACAGTTGACATTACAGCCAATAACTGAATGTTAATCCCTAGCTGCCTTGTCTGAGCATGCTCAAGCTCAGAACCAGGTCACTAAATTGCTCAGTTTCTATGAGGAATCCAGAAGCATAGCAGGCATTCTAAATAATAAAAGCCCTAATGTGCGTCTGTGAATCCGTGTGTCGTATTTTGGTTATCTGCATGTGCGAGAGGAGGAGTCTGTCAGCTATGTGCGATCATCCAGCTCACAGACAAAAGAGAGTGAGGCCGGAGCTATGCACGCACATCCACTTGGAGGAGGAGCTCTGTCTAGCGCCCGTTTAGATAACAGGCTTAACTGTCTAGTACAGTAATGAATTCAGAAGACAATGTAGGATATATCAACATATTTTAAAGAGGCCATTCTTTCTAAAAGATGGGGGGTTCATATTATTGATTAAAAAAATGAACAGTACATTTTTTTATCAGTAGGAGTGATTGTGCAAAAGGGACAGACTGTCCTCAAATTAGAATAATTTGTCCAATAATAAATGTAAGTGAATCCCTTTGTTGTAAGGATCAAAATTGCCTAAATAAATCAATATGTTTGTAGGTTCTGTTCCTCCTCTACTTCCCAAGCTCCTCTGTGCCTGTTAACACCTCCTTGTGAGGCAAATCTTTATTTGGCACCAGCCCCTATAGACTAAGGCTGGGTAAACACAAAGGGACTTTTTGTCCCTACCGAGCATCCATGCGACCGATCGTGTGGTCCCATAGGGAACCACATGATCGACCATGATTTACCGTCAGGGCCAATCGTCCATTCGTCTGATCCACAAGAACAAGCTCAAACAATGCAATATTTCCAGTCGTCCGACCGATATATGGTACTATTGGTTAGTCGGCCGAAAGTATAGTGTGGTGTGTACCCAGCCTAAAATTGTTCATACAGTACAATAGGTTATTGCGATCGTAATTGGGATCATAAACCGACCAATACTTTGATTGGCAGATGTACAATGTTAATTGTACTTAGATGTACCAAACATATTATTAGACATTCAATTAGTTTAGGAATTAATGACTAATGCTGGCTATTTTGAGGTTTTACATTACATTAAATTATAACTTCAGAAAATACTACAATCATTTTAGCAATAGACATAAAACGATTTCCTGATCATTATTACGATATAATGGCATAATAAGATCTGGGGAAAACATACAATTTTCAGCAATCAATGGAAATGTCTACTTGCATGTTGGATTGATAATATTGGCCAAGTGTATGGGCACCTTAAAGCTGGGTGCAACCCATTACGGATAAGGGGTCAGTACTGACAAGATTTGCCCTTTCAGTAATTTGTGTGCATCCGTAATGACATTTCCAAAGCCAGCGGAAGTTCCATGTCGGAATTTGAAATATTCCTTACAAATGGAAAATTTCCTTCAGGCTGAGGCCACACTACAACGCACAGGAATCGCGCACAAAATCGCGAGCGTTATCGCACGCGATTGTGTGCGCTTTTCTTGTGCGTTCGCCTTTGCGTTCGCGTTTTGCGCATGCGTTTTTGCCATTTTGCGTTATGGAAATGCTGCGTTAACGCACCAAAAATGGTGAACGCATGCGTTACCAAAACGCGAACGGACGCGCAATCGCATGCGCATCGGAAATCGCGGGAATTTTTGCGTTCCCACGATTTCCATTTTAGCGAAAATTGCGCGCGCAATCGCGAGCGTGAAACGCGTGCGCAAACGCGCGAAAAACGCGCTAGTGTGGCATAGCCCTCAGTCGTTAGGTGATCGTTAGGTGTATGGCACTCACAAGTGATCTCCCTATACTTTATATAGGGAGAATGCTCGTGACTGTATGTAGCCACATGTTTTAAAGATGACATACAGAATCTTATGCTGGGTACACACCATACAATAAATTCCGACCAACCAATATTACCGCGTATCGCTGGTCCGTGGTCGGCAATATTGTATGATGTAGAGTGTGGGTAGCCATGACCGATTTTGGGCAATTGAGTTTGGAAAGATTGGTACTGTGTGTCCCAGCATTAGCCGAAAAGAATATGGTTTTATTTTAGCTGTCCTTCAGGCTGCTGTTAAAGGATAAGTGCACTGTAAAATCAAGTTATGTTCATTTATAAGCTGCAGCTTTAAAAATACCGCTGCCATATTTTTTTTTTTACCTATGCCCCTCCAGAGCCTAGCTTTGTGTGTGCACGGAACTCACAGGCATTACTGTTTGAGGCTCAAGCAGGAGAAAGCAGAGGAAATCTCAGAGGGGCGGAGCTTAACATTCAGCAAACCAGTAACAAGATGTCAGCAACTTCCAAGGCACAAAGCTAGGCTCTGTAGGGGCATAGGTAAGGAAAAAAAATGGCAACGGTATTTTTAAAGCTGCAGCTTCCAAATGAACATAACTTGATTTTACAGTGCACTTATCCTTTAAGGATGTAAGGCCAGTCACATAAAGACTGTAAGGCTAGTCATGTGACTTGTCATGTGGATAGTTGAACCTACTTTGAAAGGTATCATTTTTTACCATAGTTACCATACTACATGTTGAATTATTCTGCCGCTAATCATCTAGATTTGCTCAGAAACCGCTAGAATACCATTCATGTGAAAGTAGGCTAATCTGCGCAATTAAGACTTTCATTTTCCCTGGTTCCAATGGATTTGACTGTTTTTTGAACAATTTATAAATCTTTCAACAAAAATGAATTACATCATTAAAGTGCAGGCATTTTACACTATCTAATTACATTGCCGACAATTTGTGGCATCTCTGTTTCTAGCACTGAGAAACACCCAAAGATGTTCTCCTATTTGTGACTATTCCAGGCTTATGTAACATTGTGGATATAATTGAACTACAATAGAAGAACCTGTTCAATAAACAAATTGTTTCGGTAAAAATGGAAGAGAGTAAAAAGGTTGCTAATGGAGACAGTAGATATTTAATGTATAGTACATTGGGGATTTTATTTGCTACATATTTGTAAAAAAAAATAAGGCATGTTTCCTTTTGCCTGCTGGGAAAGGGGCTAGATTTTGCCACCACGGGCTTGCTGCAATTTCTACCAGTTTGCAGTTCAGAAACTTTTGAAAACTTTCATTGAAAGGTCACTAGGAAAAACATTTTCTTATTATGAGTAAGGCTGAGGCCACACTGCAACGCACAGGAATCGCGAGCGTTATCGCACACGATTGTGTGCGCTTTTCTTGTGCGTTCGCGTTTTTGCCATTTCGCGTTATGGAAACGCTGCGTTAACGCACCAAAAATGGTGAACGCATGCATTACCAAAACACGAGCGGACGCGCAATCGCATGCGCATCGGAAATGGCGGGAATTTTTGCGTTCCCACGATTTACATTTTAACGAAAATCGCGGGCGCAATCGTGAGCACGAAACGCGTGCGCAAACGCGCGAAAAACACGCTAGTGTGGCCTAGCCCTAAAACCCAGAAAAAGACCCTACTTGAGAATATCTGTAGCAGTAGGAACAACTGGGGAAGGTGAACTAAATAGTGTCTATATGGTTGGAACTTACTAAGAGCTCTGCAAACTCTGCTTAGGGAAGCCAGCTCTGGACCAGTCCCCTCCGGTATTGAATAAATGGGTAGGCACACTATGCAAGGAGCATGTCTTCTCCTTGGTCAGCCCTGCCATAGTACAAGACAATGGCAGAGGAGCCCTGAAAGCGGTTTCAAAAAGCCAACTTTGCAGGTCTCATTTTAATTAGTAAGACACGGTAATGAGGACCCTGCAGTTTAGGTCCTCACCCTGGGTATTATTAACTAAGGGGAAGCAACTTGCCCTTTAAGATGGTGGGCACCATTTTAACAAGGCTTGGTTTGAACAGTAATTTCTCACAGTTGAATTGGATACATGTATGTCCAAAGTTAAGCATAGTTACACTTTAGGTTACTTAACAAAGCTACAACATCTTTCTTGAACTTTGTCTTCTTGTTTGGTTTGTGTTGAAGTCATATTCTACCTGTTTAGCAACTGTTACTTTGTGTGAGCAATGACTACTTATTAACTTATGTCTGTAAGAGCTCAGGACAGCAAAGTGCTGATAGGCAGTGTAATATTTCCTAAACAATATAGGGAAAAAAATGCTTATATATTAATCTGCATTTTTAAAAAGTATATTTTAATGGTATTTATGCCAAGGAATACACAACATTGGAAAAATAATGGTAAAATGATAATGCTGAGTAAAGAATCATGAACATGGCCAACCTGGTGGATAATGTGTGTTCCTATCAATGCAGAATGTGTTTGATAAATTTAGCATTTAGGAAATTCCCAGACATATATAAAAGCCAGACTCTCTAGAAAATCCCTTTTTATTTATATTATTTACCACAATTTGGCTGTGGTAAACTTACGGTAATAAAGATTGTATGGTGTGTGGACACAGCCAGAATGTTATCAGGCAAAGCTGAAAATATCAAATCATTAAGGAATAAAATCTTTTTAAGGAACATCTGCCAGGGACCCAAATGATGTGAATGCATCTATGTAATTGTAGAACGCTACAGAAGATGTTGGCGCTATATAAATCCACAATAATAATAATTGAAATTGCAAATAAAAACACTGTAAAGCATAAGTAACAAAAGGTACAAATGTTTTCCTGTGGTAATTAATTATTGTAGATGTCCGCTTTTTACTGTTCTAGGAAAAGTGTTATCTAGTTGCACATTCCTAGGTTCACTATATATTGCATTCATTAAAAAAAAAAAGAAGTGATGTAATTAGGCCTTTTTGCTTCTGATTCCTTGTTCACGCTAATAATGGAAATCCCAAGGAAAACTTGAAAATCTCAAGATCTGGTAAAAAGTCATCTATACTGAAAAAGTTTGTTTCTACCTTCCCTTTTGCTTTAAAGGGTATGTCCACCCCTAAAAAAAAAAAAAAAAAAAAATTATATATATAAATTTTTTTTTTATCTATGTGTAAAAAAAAAAAAAGGGGTGTCTTTTGGGGCTTAGGAGGTCACGCATCTCAAAATCGGGCCCCCCCTCCCTGGCACTTATAAGTGCCTTAGCTGCACTTTAACTGTCTGTCATTTTTCAAAGTCAGGATACACACGGTCCCGAGTGTTCTCCCTATACACAGCAGAACTTTGTGTTTCCCTTGTCCGTGGCCGACTCCCTCTATAGGGAGAATTAATGTGGCCGAGGGAACTCGTTCAGGAACTGTCGGATCAGACGGTATCGGAGCTTTATCGCTAGTATGTATACCTAGTTTAAGAAGGCTAGGTCAGAGAGAAGCAAATCTGCAGAAAAGTGCCAAAATGTTTTTTAATTGTTAAATATTTGACCCTGGTCTGTGTTTGTGAAAGATAAAATGTTGCACACATGTATACATTTCAACATAGCTGCTTGTGAAAAAAATATTTTGGTCAACACCTTTTTTTTTTTGTAAAAGTGACCCCTTATACAAACCAACCCACAAATATCTCCCCACTTCAAAAAGACCAATAGGGAGATTCTATAAAAGTTCTTATTGTTTAAAATGGTGCTAATTTTTCCCCAACCAATCAGATTTTATTTAACATTTGAAAGCTAAAATCTGATTGGTTGGGGCAAAATCAGCAAAAAAGAACTTTTTTGAATCTCCCTGCAAATGTATCATGGTACATATACCGGTACTACAGTTCTACTCCCTGTCCCTGCAAAATATGCAAAACAGGTTCTGTGGAGGGAAACTTATGACCTCATTCACAAAAGAGCTGTCATGTAAACATAGAAACTACTTTGAACTCTTCTCTGTTAAGTACCTCTGTCATATATGACACATCATACCACAAATGGCAGAAATAATGCTTTTTAATTATTTTTCTCAGTCCCCAGCAAGCGAGAATTTTGGATGAAGTCATTAGCTTTCATTTAGCTTTTCATTAGCTTTTCTAGTGTTAGCTGGACTGTCATCATATTTTTATGAAACTCTGAAAGGATGGATGTTGGCTTCCTTTATTACTTGTTGTATGTACATGTGTAGGCGTTTGTTTCAATGAATGGATCTTTGGATCTCTATGTATTTTTTTGCTATTTCCTTTCTATCTGTTTAAATAAAAAGCATTTCCTTGTCATGGAATACAAATACTAATCGGTTTTATTATAGTTGGTTGTATGTTGTATGTACATGTTTCCTTTGATGTTGTATTGTACATTTGAACCTGTGCACTATACACTACTGTAAGTTGAATTGTTTAAATAATTGATTTGCAGACTGTTAAGGGCAAGGCCCCACTAGGGAGCGCGCAGGAATCACGCGACATAGCAAAATCGCAACGGCGCACGATCCTTGCGCACTACCCAGCACGTGCGCTGCAATCTCTTTGATGTATCCCTATCGCAGCGCATGCGATGCGCACCAAAAATGGTGATCGCATGCACTGCGAAAAGGGTCAGCAGCGCACCGCAGGGCAGCGGACATAATGGGGCCATCCCCATCTCCTTCTATTGGTGTGCACTGCGCTATAGCAGTGCACAGTGCACACCAAAACTGCTAGTGGGGCCTAGCCCTAAGTGCTTGTGTACAAATAACTAGGGGACACTGGGATAAGTGAAGACTGCATTTCACTGTCCGACCGGTTTCGTTTGTGATCGACAGCTGTTTTAAAGGGCATGTCCACCCTTAAGGGTAAAGCCCCACTAACACATATCAGATAGTGTTTTTGCCATCCGATTGTGCTAGTGGAAGTGCATGCCTGTGGTAGCTTATTGAAGCGGTCCCGCTACATGTGCTTCTGTGCGCTTTAAGAGCAAATGCAATCACTGCATGCGCTCTGATAGTGCTAATTTTATACTAGGTTGTGAGGAGTATAAATTTTATACTGGGTTGTGAGGAGTATAAATTTTATACTGGGGGAGAGGAGAATGAATTTTAAACTTGGGGGAGAGGAGAATAAATTTTATACTGGGGAGAGGAGAATTGATTTTATAGTGGGGTAGAGGAGAATTGATTTTATAGTGGGGTAGATGAGCCTTTTCCTGCGTTATCTCGTGGGGTCGCGAGCCTGCCTTGCTTTTCTCGTGGGGCCGCGGCGCCTTGCTTTTCTCGAGGGGACGCGGACGCCTGCTTTCTCGTGGGGTAAGAGGAGAATTGATTTTCTACTGGGGTAGAGGAGAATTGATTTTCTACTGGGGTAGAGGAGAATTAATTTTATACAGGGGGAGAAGAGAATGAATTTTATGCTGGAGTGAGGAGGAGAATTATTTTTTTACTGGAGTGAAGAGGAGAATACATTTTCTACTGGAGTGAGGAGGAGAATTAATTTTATACTGGGGGAGAGGGAAATTAATTTTAAACTGGGGAGAGGAGAATCAATTTTATAGTGGGGTAGAGAATTGGTTTTATAGTGGGATAGAGGAGAATTGATTTTATACTGGGGTAGAGGAGAATTGATTTTATACAGGGGGAGAGGAGAATGAATTTTATACTGGAGTGAAGAGGAGAATACATTTTCTACTGGAGTGAGGAGGAGAAATAATTTTATACTGGGGGAGAGGAGAATGAATTTTCTGCTGCGTTGAGGAGAATCCATTTTATACTGGGGTGAGGAGGAGAATCAATTTTATACTGGGAGAATTCTTTTTAGTCTGAACTTTCCTTTATGTCCATATATATTTAGCCATTATTCTATACTATGTGGCTTTCTGTTATGTATTATAAAGATTGTCCATAATAGCTCCATTGTTTTGTAGCTCACAAAATTTAATTTCACTTGAAAAAGTTTGCACACAGGAAATTTTAGTGCCCACACGGTATGAAAAATTAGAGGGAACACAGGAAAGAAGTGTATTCTGCTTGAATTTTATCCAATCCCTTGGAAAGCACATGTCCGCAGAAACATACAGCATTTTAAAAAATGCATTGAAAATACAACTACAAAATAACAAAAAATTTGCAAGCAAGCACAATGCATTGCATTGCATGTGGCCTTAAGTTAGGTACAGTACACACAGTACAGATAAAAGCCAATCCTATTGTGTCTGATGGTATAGGCTTTGTATTGGTTGTGTGGCCAAAAAACAGAAAAGCAGACATTCACAGGTGGTAAACTACTGCCATCATCTGTGAGACCTGTTGACCATGACTGAAATGTTCTGTCGGCCCTATACTTTAGTACAGGTAGCTGAGAGCATCCACTCTCAACTGAAAAATCTCCTTATGCAAAGCATAGGTATATTGTCTGTACATTATGAACTCCCATGTATAACCAATGACAGAGAGCTTCCAATGGAATCTGTCTGCTATTTGCTATAAATCTGTACTGTGTGTACCCAGCATTAAAAGTTCCAACGAAGTCTGAAGGACCAGACATTGGGTTTCTTTTTGTAATAGACTTGCGATTGCAAAATGAATGGGCCAGGCAGCAGTGTCGCAGGAACATTGGAATGTTAGAACCACTGCCTGGAAAATGCACTAGTTTGACATTCAATAGATTAGTTTGTCTCGAGACAAATGTCTAATCAATCAAATTTCTGCCTAGTGTATTGCCAGCACAAGATGTGCTGTAGCAATACCAGTAATGGTGGCTCTGCTTCCTTACCTCAGCCTTTCTCCTGGGCTCACCACCTGTGCTGTACAGCCTGGGGAACACCTCTCCTCCAAAAATATTATCAGAAAAAACAAAGGGCTGCAGCACCACTGATGAGTCTATTAAATATCCAAACTTTATTACATATTGATTAAAAAAAACCTTAGCAGATGGTGTCTAATCAAACAACAACTGTAGAAAAATAGGGTCTGCGCTGACGCATAGTGAACAAACTAAGGGGGGGGATGTTGTAGAGTTGTTAAATAAGAGAGAAGCGTATTGGATATTAAAACTGGATTGTAGGATTTATGATTAAATCATAAATGGTATATGTCACTCATTGTCTGAAAAAATGGTTAGTGAGATATTATGGATTAAACATACTTATCTAGATGTTACATTTAAAGGGATATGTTGGGGTTTTATTGGATGTTAAAACTGGATTGTAGGACTCCAAAGGGATTAAATAATAAATGGGATATGTCACTCATTGCCTGAAGAAATGGATAGTGAGCTATTATGGATTAAATATACTGATCTACATGTTTCATTTAAAGGGATATGTTGAGGTTTTATAACCTAGACTATTATAACTTTGTAAAGATTGATAAGAAAATGTGTTAATGTTAATGGAGTCTCTAATTAAGTATGAGGAAGGGGTTAAGAGAAAAATAGGGAATGGTCGCACACTTGGCTTTAATTGATTTTAAGTTTTTAAAAAAGGGGAAAGGAAATGATCAGAGTTACCTATGATTAAGGACTTTTCAAAGTCTCGAAACGCGTCAGGGTAGACCCTATTTTCTTACATTTGTTGTTTGCTTAGACACCATCTGCTAAGGATTTTTTAATCAATATGTAAAGTTTGGATTTTTAATAGACTCATCAGTGGTGCTGCAGCCCTTTGTTTATTCTGATAATATTGCCAGCACAAGACAGACAATGTGCACAAAGGATTATATTTCTTTGAATTGCTTTATCTTGTTTTATATTTTTAACTCCTGTCCTTAATTTTATCAAATAAAAACATCACCTTATATGCAGTAGGGCGGCAGAATTTGGCTTTGTTGTACATCATAAATGTGGAAGGGAAGGTAATCACAAGGATGTTTTTTCTATAAAGTAACATATTGGAAAACAGCCTGGAATAAATGCATTCCTGTTAAGTGGGTAAGTCCAGCAATTGTTTCCAAACACTTATCGTTAAGAGCAATTGTAGGAAACAGGCCTGGCCTATTTAAAAGCATGCCTACCAGGTCTCACTAAACACCTTGTAGCAAGTAAAGTTAATGTCATAGCCTGTAAGTATATGCTTGTTTTTGAACTATTGCCTGGACACCTATCTGGCACAGAAACTGCTGATGGGTCATAAGCAAACTACCGTAAATATACTCAAGTATAAACCGACCCGAGTATAAACCGAGGTACCTATTTTTACCTGAAAAAAGGAGTAAAAATGATTGACTCGAGTATAAACCGAGGGAAGAAAATATGAACATGTTTCTAAACATCTGGAGTGGCAAGCTCACATAATAAAAAAATGCAGTTTGACATCATAATTAAATGCCTTTATTCACAGTGCCCCAACCCCCACCCCTTCACTGTACAGATTTATGGTACTAGCCCACCCCTAAAACTATACATAAGATTTTCCTTACTGTAGGCTGAACATCTCCTCCAACATGTCCTCCTTCCAGTCTCACAGACAAAGCTGCACAAGGTGCCGTTTAGGAGATCGAGAGGCGGCTGTGAGGGATTCTCCATCCTCCCTCTATGTCCGGTGCAGTCAGGAGGTGGTACGTAAGCGGGACGTACGTAACTTACGTGCCCGACGTCCCTGACGTGCACACACGTGCACCTCTGACTGTTCCGGGTTTCCTCACTGCACTACCGAACGCTCAGGTAGGCTGCTTCTATGCGTATGTCCCGAGTATAAACCGAGGTCAGGTTTTAAAGATATTTTTAAAACCTAAAAATCTCGGTTTATACTCGAGTATATACGGTACTATTGACCCTTAAATGAGCCCATACACTGTAAACTTACCATCCTACATCGAAAAGCTCTGTGCCGATGTGCAATACCGTTTGACTCTAGAGATCATAAACAACGCCCAAAGCGATCTCCCATACAGGAATGAATTCTTTGGCAAAAAAAGTCTAAGGTTTAAGGCAGCTCCATGTTTTCCTTCCTAGATCTCATTAGCATACCCTATCTTCCTGTGTGAGGCAGATTTTATCCCATGGATAGGCAACTAGTAGCTACAACTACCAACATTCCCTAGCTGCCCTCTGCTGTTGCAGTTGTAGTTTATACATGGAGAGCTAATGATCTGCCAGACTGCCATACATACATGTTGTACATCCGATATCAGAATATTCTTGTGTGGATTTGCCCTTTTAGGCTTAGTTCACACTAAAGTGCGTTTTGCTGCAGTAACATTGCACCAAAACTCTGTGCACATATTAATGGCACCGTTCACACTATTGAGCTGTAATATAGTGCTTTGTGTGCAACGCAGTGCATGCAGCAGTTTGGTGCGTTAACGCACAACATAGCCATTGAAAATAATGGCATGCGTTGTGCAATAACGCAACAAAGCATTGCATGAAATCGCGATGTTCCGCTGCGTTAAAAAACGCCTAGTGTGAACGTAGTGTCTTTCTGGTCAGAGCGAAGATACAAATCTTCAAATGTTCAGTAAATTCCCCTTGCCAGGGCTTTCAGGTTACCAATGATGAATAGTAATGGAATAAATATTATTTGTTAACTGTACTTGTGTATCTTTTTCATCTCTATTAGTATGGAAGTATTTCCATTTGGGGAGACTTTTTTTCCCCAGCACAATGTGCTAAATACAGCACAAAAGATTTGGGTGTCAAGTGAAATTATAGACTTTTTATATGAAATGAGTTGATTAACAAGAAATTATAGGCAAATTATATTCCACCCCCCCTTGCAGCGCCACTGATTTGAACTCTAATAAATTACAGTATTTTCACTTTTGCCACTAAAGTACTTTTGAAGGCAAATACTTCTGTCATTTTACTGTGAGGATAAATAACACCAACTACCATAGCACTAGCTCGATTGGTCGGTTGATTGATTGTCCATGTTTGAAAATATCTGTTGTTTGTGAAATAGCTGCATGAATATAATATTGAATGGTCGGTATAGAACGAGGAAATTAAGATGACCATTCCCTGTGTGATGGCTGGCAAAGCACCGTTATTAAACCACAAGGGCACGTCCACCCCTTTTGAAAACCTTTGATATGCGGTAGGGCATGCTCCCTCAGCCCCAACCGCATTAATATTATTGTTAGAAAGTCACCCGATACTTACTTACCACCCCTCTTTCCTCCGCCGCACTGTTCCGGCCCTCTGCTTGCATGGAATTGCAAGCAGGGGGCGGGACCGGCAGCCGCGTCCATGATTGGCTGAGAGGCAGCCAATCACATTCGCGGCTGCCAGGAGTTCTGAACAGCGGAGGAGAGAGGGAAGGTAAGTAAAGATTGGGGGACTTTTTCAATAATATTAATGCGGTTGGGGATGGGGGAGCATGCCCTACCTCATACCCAAAGGTTTTAACGTTAGGGGGAGGGAGAGGCAGGGGAGCATGCCTCAAACCTTGACGAGTCACACACTGCTTCTACACAGCAGTTTCCTGGACTTTGTAGAGGCACAGCAGGGAAACCATTTTGAGCAGAAATGTAAGGTAAGGCTTGTTTTAAACTTCTTAATGTGGCCAGTAAGGGGTTAAATTTTAGTTTTAGGGGTGGACATGCCCTTTAAATACATGTTGAGAAATAGCCTTTTCTGTATTTGTCTCCCAAAATACACTAGTAAAAATATAAATAGCCCCCAATCACTAACCAACCACGATTGGCTGATTCTATCAAAGTGATTAAATCAAATATTCAAATCAAATGTATATGCTTAATTTATTGTATCTTAAATGTTAGTTTAATTTTCAAGGCAAAGTAAAAATCTCCATTTTTGGTGCTGCCTCTTTCAACGAATTTGAATCTTTGTCTTTTCTGCTTCACTGTCTCTGCAGCTCTGGCACAATAATCAGGGGTGGAGTTGGTCAACGCTGTATATTAAATATGCTGTTTATTTTTCACTGTTTGTACTGTTGTTTTCCTGGCTCAGGAGCTGGTGGAACATTACGTGTGATGGAATGATAGTGGGATGTCATAGGCAAATTGCAGTGTTTCTCAGGATTAAATAAGTAATTTTACTTGCTAATTTTAACAATTTAACCCACGTAGATTGTAAGCTCTTTGGGGCATTCCTAATTTGTCAAGGCATGCTGCACTTTTATACATAATTTATATCTATATATGAGTTCTTAACGGATGTATGAAATTGTATTTAATTTTTATTTATCTGTATAATTGCTTGCACTTCTCCCCATGTTTGTATACTCTGTATTTTATAATGTTCAGCACTGTGTACCCAATTGGCTCTTTACAAATAAAATAATACATACATACGTTATACAATATACGAGTTCCAGGCCATTACATATTTGCCTTTTCTGCCCTCAGCCTTCAATATGTATTGCTGTATTATGATGATGATAACGAAGGTTAACAGGCTGCAAATGTATTGGTCTTGAATGGTTTCCGGTTAACAATGAATAATTAAATTATTGCAATACGCCAATGACAAAATTACTATATTAATGGAAATGTGGAGGAAACTGCCTATTGTGGAAAGGTAAATAGATTTTAGCTCTGCACATTAGACAACATAGAACAAAGGGGAAGGTCAAACTGATTGTTAGTTGCCACCCTGGCGCTGCACTCTTTCCTGTAATGAAGGATGCATCAGATTTGCAATTCATTCTTCTAATGCTGGGTACACATGGGGAAATTGTTTGTCCCAACCAATCGTTCCCTACTAGCTCTGTCCATAGGTAACCGCACGACCGTGATTTACCAACTGGCCCGATCGCCCATTCGTCTGATCCAGACGACCGAGCTCCATCGCAGCCACCCCGCACACGATACAGATGTGCAGTGTTTCAGTTGGTTGGCCAAAATATCTTACCGTGTGAACCCAGCCTTAACCTTTATATTGTCCATATTAATTACAGATAACAGCTGTTGTAATTCTTTTTCAGTAACACCTTTGTCAATTGTGAAATTTTGTTTGTACATTTCATCAAATATAAAGGCATTTAAATATTCTTGATATCTGAAGCTGTATCATAAATGTGTCTGCACCTGAAACCACTCATGTACATACATATAACCTAATAATTAATAAACCACCCAGCATGACTGGCTTCTTGTGGAGACTCGACAATCTGTAAACAGACAAGTTTCAAGATACAAAATCCTCCTGTCCCCACACCCTGTGAGAATGACATGAGGGATTTCTCAGAACTTGTATTTCTGGTTTTTAGTGGCTGATGCAATGACTTCATGGCTGCAGGCGTGGTGTAGTGGCGGGCAGTCTCTGCTTAAATCAATTTCAAAATTCAAATTTAAGCCTTTAACCCTGTGAGTGAAGGGCAGGGGCTTAACTACCAGGGAAGCAGGGGGAGCAACCGCAGGGGGGGCCCGGAGCCAAGGGGGCCTTCTAATTTTTCCTGTGACAGATTTAGCATCCTCCCAGAAAACCACTGTGCCTGAGGCATGGATAGGGGCCCATCATAGTTTTGCTGGGGGGCCCAGTGATTCCTAGTTACACCACTGGTGAAGGGTAGAACATTGCTTTACACTGGCCTAAAACATTTCTTGGATTCACCCATTCAATATTCATTCACCATGTAATGTACATTTAAATGTGCAATCTACGTTCTCACGTGCAATTTATGTTTAATCAACTTTGAGCTACACACGTGCCGACCCACAACACGCGATGTGTACGAATGGCCGTTTCGTCCGATAATTGGCCCATGTATGGGCACTTTATTGGCCGAACCGGCTGCATGTTCAGAGATCCACCCGACGGATCGGGCAACGATCCCCAAACGTGCAGCCGGTTCGGCCGATAAACTGCCCATACATGGGCCAATTATCAGATGAAATGGCCATTCGTACACATTGTGCGTCACGAGTCGGCAGCTACGATCGCATGTATGTACGAACCTTTAGGCTTATGTTTGACCTACTATTTCTTTTTATAGAGCAGGGATTCTCAACCCGGGGTGCCTCCAGCATTCCTCAACTACAGGGGGAAGCCAGGGGAATGCTGGGAGTTGTAGTATTCAAACATCTGGAGGCACACCGCTTGAGAATCCTTGTTATAGGGTTCAGGCCTTTGAGTATTTATTACTAAAATTGCTATCAATCCCAGAGGCTGATATTGACCAATGAGAAATTTTGTTCAGAAGACAATTTTGGTCTTATTTGCAAATTCTGTACATTCAACCTCCCTGTGCTCTGTATGGGATTGTTTAAACACATCACCATGATGGATTTCAACTTTCTATCATTTAAAGTGGGCGCCTTATAGTGACCAATAGTAATTTCCCACCTGGAACAACCAATGTAAATTATAATAGCATTAGTTTGTCTGTGTTAGGGTTGGTCATTAATAGGCCGTGCTTAATTTTAATTTTGTTAGCTAACCCATCCTTGCCTTTATGTTGTACAGATATTTTACTACTTTATCCAATCTATACCAGTCTGTAAAATTTATATCCTGATAGCTCTCATTAATGTACTCATTTACATCTTGTTTGTTATATAGTGTTTAAAATTTATATAAAGCTTTAAAAACTTATTAGGAAAAAAAAGATATGCCCCATAAACAGAAGTTTAATACACACTTTGGCATGTTTTACCAAAAAGTATCTATAAATGTTTAATTGTTTTAAAAGCTTATAATTGATCAGTATAATGGCTGTGTATGTATAATGCTTGGTATTAGTGGTACAAATAAATAACTTGTGTGACTCGGATTGGACATGATGAAGTTATTCAGTTTAGAAGCATTCGTTGGCAAACACATGGAGCACAAACTTTTGCAATGCAAACCGTATTTGTTTGTTTGTAATGAAGAATGGAACACACATGGAACCGACCATGGGGATTTGTCGGGCCGTCGATATTGTCTCTTTTGTCTTTAAAGTAGGGGGTGCCTATATGGACAGACAGAAATTTACCGTATTTCCTGACCGACCATAATGCCTACCACGGACGGTTATCGGCATTACAGTCGGTGGGATTTGGCCCCGGACCGGATTTACCTAATATCGCTAATATATATGGCCATCTTAAGGGCTAGGCCCCACTAGGCAGTGTGCAAGAATCGCTCCACAGCGATTTATGTGTGTTGCGATTGCTTAGGTGTTACCTTAGGCTATCGCAGCGCATGCAATGCCAAAAATGGTATCACATGCGCCGCAAAAAGGGGTGACATCGCAGCGGAGGTAAGAGGGCCATCCCCATCCACTTCTATTGGTGTCCGCTAAGGCAGCGCACAGCACACACCAAAATAGCCTAAGGGGGCCTAGCCTTTATGTTAGTTGATAGGTTTATGCCAATATACTATGAGATTTGTTCCCAACATTCAAATGATCTAGAGCACAAGTAACTTGTGGAGAATAATTCTGGCCACACACTATATACTTACCTTGTGATGGTCCTGCAGTGTTCATGGATGTTCGCTCAATATAAAAAAAAAAATGTCCGGCCCAATCTTTTTTTATGATCTCAAATGAAAAGACCTGGATGGGAACATTGCAAGAACATCAGAAGGTAAAACCGCCCACAGTGTTTAAACATTTTATAGAATGGACAATCGAACATTGAATCTATCAAATATCTAATGGTTATCTAATGATGGTAATGACCAGCATAACAAAGTGAATATGATTGGTTACTGTATTTAAGTATCTTTAATGTACCCAGATATTTCTATTTGGGAAAATATCTTTTTTCCTCCACTACATTACAAACCAGGATATACCGTAGCTCAATCTTAATGAAGAGCCTATTAAAATACTGGTGTTCCAAGAGTGACGTCCAAGTCTTTTCAGTTTAAAATCCGTATGTCCTGTTGCACAAGTGATAATAAGATACTAGAGCCATAATAAATCATGGTATGTTTGAACACAAATTATTTTGTACGTGGAAGTTTAAAGGGAACACTTCCTCTGATTACTAATTTTTTTACCATGGGTATCTTTACTTTAACTTAAGTACACTTTGTCCAGAAGCAGAACCTACAATTGCATCAGTTTATATGTAAGCATTTTTGTAACTGAAAAATGTACAGGGTTAATGCTTCCTATTGATCTAGAAATGGATTCAAACAACTAAGTGAATGGCAAGGCAGCAACTTATTATGACAAAACCATACTATGGTATTTGGATAAGTGCCAATTCCAATAATGTGTATAGCGGCAAAACATCTGTTTCCAATGCTGATGTTTGGCATCGAAAATGGTAGCATCAGAATAGGGAGCCGGACGCAATCTTTTGAGTGTGTGTGGCAGTCCCAAACGATCTACCCTGTATTTAATATAGGGAGACCATACATGACACATCTTTAAAGGTGGCCATACACAGGTGGTACAAGTATCAGTTGGCCGTGCGGCCATACACAGTATGATCAGATGATAACGACCAACGGAAATTTTCCATCATTCCCAACCGATTGGAGTTCTGACTGCGGTCATTTGCCGGCACTCCAATCAGTCAGCAACAGCCCCTACAGACTGGCGATAATAGGTAAATTCCATCATTCCCCTACAGGATTTACCCATTATCGTTCGGGTGTATGGCCAACTTAACAGATGACAGAAGGAATCTAGTTGTCATCTATTAAAGATAGCTATTGTGTGCTTTAGTCTAAAAGGCCACACATGCTGATTTCTAGCACTCAGTGATTGGTCAAAAGAGAAGACCATTCCTCTGTGTATAGGGCATCTGGAATTGAATATTAAATGGATGACAAACACATTTAAATTTTTTTTGCCCGTTTTTTATAGAATCAGTGTTAAATATCACATTGCACAGTTTCAAGGCAAACATTCATTGGATGCTCATGACAATTGGTGGTGACATGCAACATAGGCCACTGTGGAATGTAAATCATTTCAGGACTTTTTAGTTAATTGAATTGTGGATCAGATGACTTTGCCTTATTATAAAGAGGCTGATTGTTTCTACTGTACAGCCATGTGTTATATCATAACATCCCTAAATGTAAAATTTGTGCACAAGCAACCAATACACTAAGGTAGGTACACACAGTACCAATCTGTCAAATATGCAAGACTCTGCATCTGCAAACAAGGGAAAAGTCACAAACCAATAACAGAACAGACTGCAGCGCGCAAAGTAGGAATTGGCAATGGGAACCGGAAGAGTAAAATCGCACTCCGACACGCAGTAGTGAGACCTAGCCCTTATTATTTTTCACTCCATTAAATGTAGATAGTGTTATATATTCATCTGCTGTCCCTTTACCTGTAGTAATTGCAGAATGGGAATGCTAACAGCTGACTGCTCTTTTTGTTGCTTCTTCTGAAGTGCTGGTTTAGGGCTCAACCCTGAATTCCTGTGTTAATGATCTCTCTGCCTCTCTGTAACCTGAGTGATAATGTAATGTGATTTGATAAAAGAAAGGGAGGGATCAATAGGATCAGAAAACAATTGAAATGTTTCTGTTTTTAAATCCTTTAATAGAATTATGGCTTCCACTAATCTGTGTAAATAAGGAATATTCTATGCCGGTACCTGCCTTGTACCTTCTTGTCTGTGCGACAGGAGATGGGTCGAATATAATTTCACATACTCTCTTTAGATAGCAGATAAACGGAAAGTCTGGAAATTTCATGTTAAGGCTGGGTGCACACAAAGGGATATTTTGTCACGACCAAGCGTTCGCTACGAGCGAGCGCTCGGCCCGGACAAATGACTGTCAGTCGCGGCAATAGTGGGGACTGGGACCTTTTGGCCTGGGGGGCAAATACAACTAAGTGACCCTTTCACGTTAGATCGCAATATTTTTGACCAGGCCTACTTTGCTAAGGGCTGGGGGGCTGACTTACACTGGCTAATGAACTAGAGGGCTGACAACACTGCTAATGAAGTTTGATTTACACTGGCTAAAGATCTGGAGGGCTGACGGCACTGGTTAATGAAATCGAGGGCTGACAATACTGGCTAATGGACTGAAGGGCCGATGACACTGGCTAATGAACTAGAGGGCTGACAAACATTGCTAATTAACTGGAAGGCTGACTGGTAAATGATCTAAAGGAGGAGAAGAAGTTTCCTGTTCCTTGCCCATGTTAGAGCTATAGGTGTGTGCTGTGCCTTTCAAGCATGTAACTTACTAATAGCTTCTGTGGCAGCCCAAATTTTTCATTGGAGACCAGCCCGGGGGGCATTTGCCCCTCTGCCTACCTTCCCTGCCGGGCTGACAGTTGGCGTGGCCTATCGTGTGGTCCCATAGGGGAACTGCACAATCGGCCATGATTGCAGAACAGATTTTTAAAGGGTATGTCCACCGTTATTTTAACTTTTATGTTTCCAGTTTAACTGAAGGACAGGAGGTAAATGCGACAGGAGACCAGAAGAAACTTACCCGCGTATCGCTCCAGCGCCGGCCTCAGCGCCGGCCTCACTGACAGTCTCTGCCGCGTCCACGCTCATATGCACTGTGTGCGCACGCGCACACAATGCAAAGGACTGTGGATCCGTCGGGGAATGTCAGTGTAGTCGGAGGCTGTCAGCAGCGCTGGATCGTTACGCGGTAAGTTTCTTCTGCTCTCCTGTAAGTTTTACTGTAGGACAGGAGGTAAGACATATCGCATTTACCTCCTGTCCTTCAGTTAAACTGGAAACATAAAAGTTAAAATAACGGTGGACATACCCTTTAAGGTGATCAGCCAGAAGTAGGAAAACCAGTTTCATCTCCCCCAGTCAAACAGGCGCCATTGCATATTGCTATGTTTAAAAAGCACAGGATAAAGGACTGCATTCCACAAAGCTAATTTTCCTGAATACTAAATACAAAAACAGCAACATAGTAATGGAGGTTGAATAAAGACATATTATGCCTGTATGTCGGGCTGTGAAAGTTGAAAGTGGATCACCCTCAGGAACAAAAAAAATGCCAGAGCTCTCCTCTGGACACCTCCTCCAAGACTCGTCTATCAGTGCCGCTACCTCACCAGACTCTATATTTACATGTTAGAAGTGCAACAGATTTCTTCTTGGCTCACAGAAACTTATGTATAATGTTGCAATTACCTAAATGGTTAAAAACCTGTAACAGCTAAAAACCAAAAAGATACAATTGTACCTCCTAAATTATAACCTACAATAATAAGTCTCAAATTATGTCGTTCTACTATGGGGAACATCTAGCACATCAGTATCAGCATTTGCAGAAGGATTGTTTTCCCTTATATGCGTACTTAAATATCTGGTTGTGGGATGCTAAGCAAGTACTATGATATCTCTAGTCTTAAATACTTAAGCTAGGTACACACACCAGCGATAAAGCCTCGTTGCTTTATTGCTAGTGTGTGTAGCGGTTTTCCTGCTCGCTCGTTCGGAAAAACCACTACACACACTAAAAAACTGAAAATTTTCCCTCAGCCGCAGTAGACTCCCTTGTAGATCCAGACAGGATCTTGTAGATCCAGTCTGCCATCTTTCAAAAATATGTAGTGTGTGTACCCAGCTTTAAGCTAGGTACACACAGTAACGATAAAACCCTGATACCTTCGGATCCAACAGTATTGGGGGTTTATTGTCAGTGTGTGTGGCGTCCTTCCCAAGCAAGCATGCAGCTGCCAAATCTTTTCATCGGCCTTGTGCTCATTCTTGAAAGACCCTGTAGGGGAGTTGGACGCAATCTTGGGAAACATGCTGTCCTGAACATTCTCCCTATGCTGTGAATAGGGAGAACGTTTGGGACTGCGTGTATCCTAATCTTTGAAAAACGACAGACAGGATCTTAAAGATCCTGACTGATAGACGAGCCTCGGAGGAGGTGTGTCCAGAGGAGTGCTGTGACGTCACTGTCTACTATTCCAATATGGGTAGGGTGAGACCTATTATTAAGGGCAAAGGTTTTGCCTGAAACGCGTCGGGCAAGCACCTGCTGTGAGGAACTTTGATTCCTTTTTTACCTGATGTTTAAATAAAGGCAATTATTATTGAAGGAATACTGCGGTGTGAGATGTTGATCCAGAAGAAGGCAAAACAAATCAAAAACCAACAACTGAAATGGGGAAAACCTTTCCTTCCTTACTCCAAAAAGTGCCCTGGATCAACCAGAACTATATGTAGTATACCTTATAGTGTACTTGTTTGGAGCAATTGTGGCTCTCTGTAAATGTTTCCCAGTATGTGGCTGATGATGAAAAAAAATAGTCCTAACAGCAACACCATTTTGAGCAAAATAAAGCAATAAACTTATAGCTTGTGCTGTTCTCTGTTTGGTGCATTTCCTGTGCACATTTTCATACATTCTACTTATTCGTAAGAAGGAAAGGCAAATTTTACTTAGTGTAGTAGAGTAAAAGTAAGTACATTAAATGGCTGCTACAGTAACAAAATTACTTTCACTTACTGCCCACCCTGCTGTGCGGCCTCCTCCTTTTCCTAAGCCTCCTCTGTTACTAATAACATTGGACACATTTTTGTTTGGCACAAGCAATATAGATTTGGATGTCTGATATTATCAGCCACAGAGGATAATGGCAGAAGGAGAGGCAGCATCAATTATCATATTTAAAGTACAACTTGTTGTATATTCATGCTCATTACATAAGGGATCTCTGGGACTTTATCAGTAGATGAATAGTTCTCCTATGTCTGTTTAATGCTTTCAGAACTTGAATAAGACAAAGTTTCAAATATTCAGAGATTAAAAATAAAATAAACCTTTTACAATACCAATAGTTTAAGTAAAAATTTATTAACAGTAAATATAAACCCTACTTATATACAATAAGGGGGCAATATACAGGTAGAGCTGCTTTAGGCTATTGTAGCCTTAAACCCTTTGTGGCAATGTACTAAGGTTTAATGTGGCTTTAAGACTATAATAACTGTGGTTGTGGTGGTGCGCTAAAAATGATTGTGCAAATGCTGCCTTCGATGCACAGAACCAATAGTGACTCTTTTGCGTAAAATCTATTATGCCAGCATATAGCTGGCAATAAAGACTCGTAATGGGTTAACCCATTCACAATGTAGAGAGAGTGACATAATTTCATTACAGGGGTGAAAGAGAGTGATAGTGGCTTTGCATACATATTGGTAATACACTTAAACATCAAGAGAATCATCAGTTTATCTTAAGCCTCGTATGCATGTCCGATGGCACAACGCCCAAGCACATGCATAAACTTGATGAATGTCTGCTTTGGGCAATAATCGTACCTTTGTTTGGACGGCATTTGTCAGTCCACCGTGGTTTCGCACGCGTGGCAAATGCCCAAACCGCCATTTGCCGCAGTGTAACTCCTTGTTGGTGTCATCGGGTGTGTGTACGGACCCTTACATAGTGCAATAAATGATTTTACATATTTGTTTTTCCTGATTTTGTGCTATTACACCATGACTATCTATGGTAACTCAAGTTCTGACCTCTTGTTTTTTTTTCCCAGATGAACGTGAAGCTGTACAGAAGAAAACATTCACAAAATGGGTCAACTCTCACCTGGCAAGGGTCACCTGTAGGATTTCCGACCTCTACAATGACCTACGTGATGGACGCATGTTGATTCGGCTATTAGAAGTTCTGTCTGGAGAACAGCTGGTGAGTCTTAAAATGAACTGCTGGTACTAGCAAGCATTTTCTTTGGGCTCTGCATTATTATTATAAAAGTTAATTTTGTATGAGAAAAGGAAGAGGGAGGATTGCTACCTTGCAGTTTCTGATTCATAATTTGTCTTTAATTTCCAGCCAAAACCCACAAAAGGTCGCATGAGAATCCATTGCTTGGAAAATGTTGACAAAGCCTTACAGTTTCTGAAAGAGCAGAAAGTACATTTGGAGAATATGGGATCCCATGACATCGTGGATGGAAACCACAGGCTGACCCTAGGGTTAATCTGGACTATTATTCTAAGGTTTCAGGTAAATTCATTGTCGTTGGCTGCCTTAACTGTACTGCTTTATCCCTAACAGTATCCGATCACTTTACAGCCTGGGGAGAATAACTGGTTTATTATATTATTATACATTATAATATTTATGTATTCTCATCTATAGAATGAATGTAAATCCAGAGAGTGTAGCCCTTACACTGTCTCTCAGAGTCAATGTCCTCTTTTACATGAACATATTTAGGAATTATTTTACATGCTTGTGTTTTGGATCAAACGTTGATTGATAGAACCGGCAGATCAACGAACAACCACCCATATACAAACAAATTGTTGGCCGAAACAGCACTTTGCCATGTAGTCAGACATCGCACGTGCAATTGCACATCTGTACCTAACTTTAGATCTAGTAGCTTGGACTGGCTCAGTGGACCTTTAGATGTCTGCTGTTTTTCCGCGTGTAGTTATTTTTAGCTATATTAGATCATTTGATAGAAAATGCAGTATGTACTAGTACTAGAAATGTAATGTGAACAGTGGCTGTTATTGCATGTTAATGAAGTTACAGCAAACACTGTACAATGGTATACCAACCAGCACTCAGTTAGGCCTGGCAGATCATCAACAATGCCTGACAGAGTGCCCATACATTAAAACTATAGTTGAACGAACAGACGGTGCATCACCATGCAGCGCTCGAGTGTACTCACCTTTAGAAACTGTTAATAGTTTAGTAAGGCCCTTATAGACCTGTGATAGATTTCAATGTTTTATTCTTGGTTGTGACAGTCATTAAGGTTAATTACCAAGCTGAAATATATCTGAAGACTCATTAGTACTCGTTATAGGGAGGGGACCAAAGATTAAGGGTATTGTCTTAAGGGCAAGGAGTGTCCATACAGAGGATTTATGGAGAATTAGGTTTTCAAGTCTTTGATCACTTAAATAAACAACTGTTTAGTTAGTAAGCAATGAGTGGTCAAAAGGGATCATTTACTGTATGTGCCTGATATGTGCCACATGTAACTTAAGGTGGCTACACACATGTGATTTCCATCGCAATGTGCCGACAGATCACATCTGTTGGCACATGTGATGTAAACTGCACAAAAGGACCTGACCGATCCCCATAAGCGGTATTAGGATCGACCGGCCATGCGGCCATACACAACAATCTGATCAGCTTCCTTTACTGAAGTGAATGGAGCCGATACCGACCAATGGATATTTTCCACCTATCCCAAAGACCGTTATGACAACTGCGATCGGTTGGAAACAGCCCCTACACACTGAGGATAATGGGTAAATCCTGTTGTTTCCGGATAGGATTTACCCATTATCATTAATGTATGGCCACCTTAAGTGAAACCGTCTTGGATTACGAAGAAAAATTGATTATACATTAACTTCTTTAAAGGATAAGTACACTGTAATAGCAAGTTAAGTTAAATTGGAAGGAGCAGCTGTAAAAAAAAAAAGCTTTCCCCATTTTTTTTTCCTAGGTCCCTCCTGAGCCTAAAGGAAGTGATTGTGTGATCTGTGCACGCGTCCGTGTGACATCATCGAGCCGTGCTTGTACACGTTGTGCACGCATGGATCACACAATCACTTCTTTTGGAGGTTAAAGAAGGGGATCCAGGAAGTTCCAATTTAACTTAACTTGCTATTACAGTGTACTTATCCTTTAATTATAAAGGAAATCATAAATCCTCATTTTGACGTTGAGTTAAAAAAATGTTTCAGATTTCTTGATTAATATTGTTACTTGACTGTGCCTGACCCTGTGAGAGATTTTTCCCATTCACAGTGTCACACCCACAGATGTACACACAGTCCCTAAGCTTTCTCAGAACAATGCAGGGAATGTGAGCTGTATATGTAGAACATATTTTTGGTTTTTAAGGTAATGCCATTGGTTTGCAGTAATTTTATCTGGTTGAAAGTGGTAAGAGATCAACCATAAGATGATTTTTCAGGTGCCTGGTAGTAGAAGTGAGTGAAGCATATTGGAACATTAATAATTGCAGAAAAACAACAGCTATTTGTCATACCACCCTACTTCTTTGAATGGTATAACCCAATTCACAGACCCCAGAGACATGGGTTTAATAAAATGGTTGACGTGTGAGATTGGCCTGGGTGTGCTTAGTTAGTGAAGGAAAGAACAACAAACACTACTTTTAAAAGTATTTCATCACAGGTTTGTAATTATGTTTTTTTTTTAGGTAGGAGAGAACTGTTTTGTATATCAAAACAGTGCTCACATTTACAGAATTACATTTTGTGGATACATTCTCTGGACACAAAACATTTTGTATGTACAGTAGAGTTTATATATGTACTCTGTATCACAGAGTTTATTTTAAATGTATTATATATTCTGTCTGTTTTTTGTGTGCACGCTATTTTACACTATGTGCGCAGGCACGCCTACTCTGATTGGATTTTTATTTAAATAGATTCAAGATATCAGTGTGGAGACAGAAGATAATAAAGAAAAGAAATCTGCTAAAGACGCTTTGCTGCTGTGGTGTCAGATGAAGACTGCTGGGTGAGTTCAGAGATTTGCACGAATGGTGTCTATTGTGATGACTAATATAAGGGATAATACGCTACCTACAGTGTAATATAAGGAGATTACGCCACCAAGGAGTTCCCTGACCATATAAAAGCATGAGGCCGTTAGGCCGAGTGTTTTTATAGGGGTCAGGGAACTCCAAGGTGAAGTAATATCAGTATATTATTCTGTAGGTAGCATATTATTCCATATAATACATAAGGTAAAAAAAAGAAGAAAAATCCAGCACAGACAGTCTCTCCCCCCTTCCTGTATTAGTAATGTAGATAACATGCACGTTTTTTGTACATACAAATAGTTTACAGCCGTTTCTACAGTTTCTGACAAAAGGCTTGTCGCCTGTGTATTTTGCAGTAACTCCTGCTATTGATAGGAATTGCTCTCCTGAGAATTTTTGCAATTTATTTTCATTGTTTATTTTACATAGTTTTGAAGATATTTTACATTTTTGTTTGTGATATGGCAGCAGCATCACCAGGTCCCCTGCACTTCCTGCTTCCTGCTCTGAAACCTGTCAGTTAATCTGCCATGTGTCTCCTCCCCGTTGCAGGCCCCCCTTGGCTCATTCTCTTACAGCCCAATGTGGCCCCGCCCACTCACGGGTGCTGTGGCCCCGCCCACTCACAGGTGCCATGGCCCCACCTGCTCATGGGTGCCGTGGCCCCACCCGCTTGTGGGTACCATCGCCCAGCCCGCTCACAGGTGCTGTGGGCCACTCTGACACCCTCCCTAAAACTCTGTGAAAACAGACTTTTAGAAATGGCTGTTTTCACATTGTGAGAGAGAAGGGCTGTAGATTCCCTTACTTTCTCTGCAGCTGAAGGTCCTTCACACAGCAGGGAGGGGGAGGGACTTCCTGTCTCCCTCACACACTGAGGGAGTCTGAGGCTGTGCTCGCCGGAGGCACTGTGCAGGAGAAGCCTTAGGAATGTCACATGTCAGCCTCCCACTCATTAACTTTCTGGTCAGTTATTTCTTTATATCTTGGGCTGTGGAGTACGTAGAGAGGTGGTTGATGGCCACAGTTCCCCTTTAACCTGATTTTTAATTGATCAATTAGTGTTAGAAATAGTTCATATGAAAAGCTTAAGCCCTCCCAAATAATATTAAATGTACTGGTAACAAATAGTTTCACTGAAAAAAGATTTATCATTTAATCAAAACAGAAAGGTCAAAATGTTGCAAGACAAAAGTGTTGTCGCCTATACATAAAATGATCTACTTTACAGCCAATCCAAAAATATGTCAGCAAATTAAGTAGTGGTGCTGTGAGATCCAAATTTAATATCTTGTATGACTTCCATGAGCTTGAAGGACAGCATCCATGCGGTTTGGCAAGGATTCATACAATTTATTGATAAAATCATCAGGAATGCCTCCCAGAGTTCATCAATATTCTTTGGTTTCATCTTTCATGCTAGCCCACATATGCTCAATGATGTTCATGTTAGGTGACTGGGCTGGCCAATCCTGGAGCATCTTGATCTTCTTCGCCTTAAGGAACTTTGATGTGGAGATGGAAGTATGCGATGGAGCACCATCCTGCTGCAGAATTTGGCCTTTTTTATGGTTGGGAATATATGAGGTAGCTAATATTTCTTGATATATTACACTATTGATGTTGCCTTCCAGCCTGCAGATCCCTCGCACACGCCCATACTGGATGAAACCCCTGACCATGATTTTGCCTCCACCAAACTTCACTGTTTTCTGGGTAAATCTCGGCTCCATGCAGGTTCCAGTAGGTCTCCTGCAATATTTGCGGCGACTGTGGTGTAATTCAACAGAAGATTCATCTGAAAAATCCACCTTTTGCCACTTTTCGAGCATCCATCCATTTAGTAGGCTGTGGGACAAAAACTTCTCCAGTCTCTTCAAATATTTTCAAATATTTCAACACTTTAATCTTGGGGTGAATCTTAGGCATGTTTGCAGAGGTCTATTTGCAGTTGATGTGAAGGTCTAGTGTTCTAGGGTTCTTTTTACACACACCTGGCACCTAATTGATCCATTATTAGTCACAGGTGAAGCCCATATGACAAGGCGACAACACTTATGTCTTTGTAAAAATTGACTCAATGGGCTTTACCAAGCTGTGAATATTAGAATACTTTGTTAGTTTCGTTTTGCATTGAAACATTATTACAAAAGCTGTTTGGGGTAAAATGGAACTTTTTCTTGAAACAAAATCTGCATTAGAATTATTGTTAAAGGGTATGTCCACTAGGGGATTTCGGCTGCGGCTCTGTCAGCGCTGGAACGATCCCGCTAAGTTCTCCTGCTCTCCTGCAAGATTTACTGAAGAACGGGAGGTAGGAAATAGTGCATTTACCTCCTGTTCTTCAGTAAAACAGATAGAAAGTAAGTTAATTTTTGAGTGGACATACCCTTTAAGCGGCACTTCAGGTCTATTTGTACACAAGCGACAAGACTTTTGTCAGAAACTGTATCTCAAACTAAAAGAAGACAATAAACATGTCTCTCACCAGGTGCTGTTCTGGTGTAACTGGCTGAATATTGTGCTGATAAGAAAGTGCGAGCACATTCCCGTGAGTCATAATTGACTGGCCGCTCGCTCCTCATTAGCACAATAATTCAGCCAGTCAGTCAGTGTACAAAAACAAGCTTGTTATCTACATTACTAATACAGACAGGGAGAGAGAAATGGGGAAAGGCAGTGGAATACAGGAAGTCATTCAGTGACATCACTGAGTGACTGTAATATAGATTCTCACCACTGCACCTCCCCATTGAAATGCCAGAGCCTTATGTATTATATTAGTATATTTCAGCTTTAATCTTTATTAAAAATGTTGTATGATAAAAATGGATTATAAACACTACAGGTACAGTAACACTAATATTTCTCAATATAAATACAGCTGAATAAATGTAATCCATAAAGTTGATGTAAAATTGAATTATATTCAGTATTAGGGTAGATGTACACAGTCCAAATTTTTTTCGATTAGCCGAAACAATCAAAAATCCGATTGGAAGATTGATGAAAAATACCCACCTTGCGCCAGCAATCTTCTGTAGATTTCAGCTTGAAAACTACAGAAGATCTGGTTCTGGTAGATGGGGTTGATGGAAAACTTTCCATCTTGCCGGATCAAGTATTGATATCACCGATCGGTCTATCGAAATCACGGAAAAAAGGCCTCAATAATCCGATCAATTCGATCTAATTCTTTAAATTGATCGGAATAATGATGCCGTGTATGGGGGGGCTTACGTTATAAGGAATTACATAGTGTTCTGAAAAACAATTGCTCTGTTTAGTTTTACTTAGTAATGATAAATAAACAATATCTAGAAATATTTTTGTTTCAAATTAGAAAAGGAAGGGCCTATCTGGACACAACTATGTTTCCTCAACTGCTTATTGATCCATATAACAAGCCGTAATCTTTTGTTCAGGAGTCACAGGAAGCTGAAATTTAAAATGTGTCCAAACAAAGCAAGAATTACCAGCAGGCCGGATTAGTCACAAACTACCAATAATCAGAATGATAGAACAGGAACAAATAGCTTGCTGGGAAATTTCATTTCGATTCCCACGCAGTCCAGTCATTATCAAACATAGTTTCTTCAGGTGTAATATTACAGTATACATAATAGTCCCCATGTTCCAGGCCTGTCTTTGCTTAAACATTTTGACTTTTTATGAAATGGGAAAATTTATTATTATTTTTTTCCTTTAAAGGTACCCAAATGTCAATGTCCACAACTTTACCACAAGTTGGCGAGATGGGCTTGCATTTAATGCTATTGTGCATAAGCACAGGTAAGTATCCCTTTTTAGTTTGGGAATATAGTAACATAGTAGTGTTTTTCCCCTACTTATGAAACATGCCTTCAGCAGGATAAACACAGTTACTGAATATCTGCTCTTTATCGTTACTGTGTGTACATTACCGTCGTCCTTGTGGTCTTTTTTCGGAAAAGACCGAAAATTTCCTTCAGCCACGGGTGTCTCCCTGTACTAAAGTATACGAAAGGTGGTCGTGGGAAACATGCAGTCCCAAATGTTCTTCCTATTCTGTGTATAGGGAGAACGCTCAGGACTGTGTGTACCCTGATCTTTGAAAAATGACAGACAGGATTTTGCAGATCCTGTCTGCCATCTTTCAAACATCTTTGATGCGTGTACCCACTTTAAGAGCTGAGAGATTAAAACAAAAAATAAACAAGGGGGGGAAATATTTTAGGTCTCCTAATAGCTCGAATTCCTGGATCAACAATATTTGTTAAAACTATTTACTTCTTATTAAAGAAAAAAACCCAAAAAAATTCTTTAAAGAATTATTTTTCTACTTGCAACAAAAATTAATTTTGCCCTTAGAAAATTTAAATTATTTTATTAAATTTATTTCTGATAAGGTAACCAATGTAAGGCTTATGTCACACGGTATTTTCTTGGGTTTAAAAATAGTTAAAAATGTTTCCTTATGGTATATATAGATTATCACCTCAGCATATATATTGGCCTATGGGCTACTTGGGCTATAGGGCTATAGGTGATACAGTAGATACAGTAGCTATTATAGTCAATAAACTGTAATTTCAGGATTTTGTTTTCTAAACCGTAACGGTGAGGTGGACAAAATACCTAAATACACTGCATGTGACACACATTGTATAGACTGGAGATAGAGTGCTACGTTTAGCAACCAGGTACCATAAAATAAATAATAACAGGAAGACAAGTGATGATACTATTAGGAGTAGGAAGATAAGTAACAGTATTAATTTTGCTTCTAAATTTAGTTTATGCTCAGAATGTTCAGTTTACATTCTCTCTATTTTCTTCAGACCTGATATAATTGAATTTGATACTCTAAAGAAATCTAATGCCCACCATAATCTTCAGAATGCTTTCAATGTGGCAGAGAGAGAGTTGGGTCTCACCAAACTCCTGGATCCTGAAGGTATGGAAATATACTGGTTTCTTTCTAAGTCTGAAACACATTTCTTGGCAAATCTCTTTATTTTTTTGTCATATCATTTATTTAAGTTTTGTTTTAGGCTGGGTACACACGGCAAGATTTTTCGAAAAAATCACTATCACGGTGAATGTCCATAGGAAGGCTGTATGATCGAGGGTGATTTTCTAACTTGTCCGGTCGCTCGTTCTGAGCGACCAACATCACCTACCACCGAAATCACTTCAGATTTTAAGCCCAAACGACTGATACACAGAAATATCAGTTGATTGGCCAGAAAAATCTGCTTGTGTGTACCCAGCCTTTGTTGCTTCATCAATGTTGCTTCCACTGATGTGCTCAAGCACCATCTGGGCACACACAGGGATCAATATTTCAGTCTGCCTGTCTGGTGCAATACTTCAGTCTGGCCAAAACATAGGCCCAAGTTTTGATCAATATTTTTCTGCAGATTTTTCATCAAAACCGGTCGAAAAATAGATTGGACATGTCAGACCAAAATATCAGTTGTGCTGCTTTTTTTTCTTCTGACATACCACTGACTAATATATAACTCTGATATGTGGGTAGAAAAAAATCAGTTTGTAGATGCCACTGGTGTTCCCACAGGGTTATGAATCAGGGCATTGTAATTCAGTCTACTATATATACTCGAGTATAAACCGAGGTTTTCAGGCTTTAAAAAAAGCCTGAAAATCTTACCTCGGTTTATACTCAAGTCAGTCTTTCTCCTACCTTGTCCGGCGGCCGCGCGATCCGCATCTTCAGTGCGCTTCCGGATGAAGTCACTACCTGGCGCCTCTCACTTTGCGGCACCTAGTAGTGACATCATCCTGAAGCGCAGAGGATGTGGAGTGAGGAGCGAGTGGCCGCCGGACAAGGTAGGAGAATACAACAGGGACACCAGGGCACACAATAGTTACAAATAAGAGTAAAACCTTCTTTATTTGTGCATACTGTATGCACAAATAAAGGAGGATTTACCCCTATTTGCAAGTTTTGCCAATTAGATGTTTGAAACTACAACTCCCAGCAATAAAGCATGCTGGGAGTTGTAGTTTCCAAACATCTAATGGCAAATACTAGTAGGGGTTACACCCTCGGTTTTATAACTCGAGTCAGTTTTTTTCCCTTTTTTAGGTAAAACTAGGTACCTCGGTTTATACTCTGGAAGGTTTGTACTCGAGTATATACGGGTATTTATCACAAAAAGCTATATCATTGTCAAATATAATTTGGCATCTTGAACAGTCAAAATGTTTACAGTTCCAAGAATGTATTTAAATATAACACTTTCATTTGGTCATAAAAATGTCTTCAGTAGACTTAGTTCTACAGAGGTTCATACAGCTTGTGTTTTATGCCTTATGCTGTTCCATCATTATGCAGATTCAATGTTTGTTCTACAAATATATTTTACTTTTTGCCATGTAGGTGATTTCCTACCTGCCAATGTTCCCTAGCTTTGTCAATCAATTTTGCAATAGAACGTTGATCACAAAATGATCTGCCTAGGTGTTAATCTGAATGTCACAGTTGAGTGTGTCCTGATTTTCATATGTCATAATAAAAATCATACCTTTTCAACAGTTTAAAGGGTATCTCCACCCTGAAAATACCTTTTTAATATTGTAGGGTACTTCTGGCCACCCCAAACCGCCAAGATAGTTAAGTAAAAAAAGCAGAAGAAGTGTAATCTACTGTACTTTGTTCCCGTGGTTGTCTCCTCTAGGCAAACGGGCTGGACCGGCAGCCGCTTCTGTGATTGGCTAAGAGACAGCCAATCACAGACGCGGCTGCCAGCTATGAAGACAGCCGCTGGAACAAAGGCACGCAAGTATGTATCTGCTGCTTTTTTTACAGATCTAACTTGTCGGTTGGGGATGGGCACCTCTACACTGCCCTACACTAGAGAAAAAAACATTTATAGGTAGGGGGTGAGTAGGGCATGGAGTGATCTGGAGGGAGGGGGGAAAGTGCTCCCCTGTGCATGTTACAGTCCTCCAGGAGGACAAGGAGGAGGGAGAAAACTTTTGACAGTAAGATAACTCCTACTCTTCAGTTTCCTGGACTTTGGACAAGCACTGCAGGAGAACCATAAGCAGCAGAGATGTAAGGTAAAGTTTAATTTTTTTAAACTACAGTGGGGCCAGTAGTGGGTTAAATTTGGGGTGGACATCCCCTTTAATATGTGTGATTATGACTATGCCTTTTACATAGGTATTTTTGGTGGGATGCTAGGAAAGTTTATTTAGGGTATGCACCTAGCTTAAACCACAAGCATTAACATTTAAAGCAAATGTGTATTAAATAGCCTGATGAAGATGCACTATGTAGCACTGAAATGTTTATTCAATAAAAATACAAATTGATTAAAAAAATTCAAGAATGCCCCGTATTTGGACTGTTTTATGTATTATTATATGTACCTGGAGGCACCAGGTGGAAAAGTGGGAAGAGTGCACTGGGACTTGATTTAAGCGAATGTGTATTTTATTTTTGCCCATGTCACAGTTTCCTGCTTTTGACTGGATAGGTTCTTATCCTAATATTAGACTACATTTTACTTTTGCTGTCTCTGCAGATGTTAATGTGGATCAGCCAGATGAGAAATCCATCATTACCTATGTGGCCACCTTTTACCATTATTTTTCTAAAATGAAGGCCTTGGCTGTGGAAGGAAAGCGCATTGGGAAGGTTTGTTATAATGTTTGGCTAATCCAAATTTTCTAATTTGACCTTGCGGTTCTCTCTTATTATTTTTCTGTATATTTGTAGATTTCAGTTGTAGGTGCCTTGAACACCCATAAGATACATGAAGAGTTTTTTTTACCCAGAGCCACAGGCGCTCTGGGTAAACCTCCTGAAGGAGTTTTACCAGGGTGCGTTAATCTATGGGGGCTGCGTCCCACATAGGTATAAGTTAGTGTTAAATACTCATGCGGGATCCGCCGCACAGCCTCTGGTGAGTGGCAGTACGAGTGTCTGTCATGCAGCTGCCAGAAGCTATAGCCTTGTACATCCAATAGGACAAAAGAGGAAAGCCCCCCAGAGCACTCAGGCGTCATTCGTTAATCCGCCCTGGTGTGGACACGTATACATCTCGCATATGTCTTGCGCTCAGGCATCGGGAATCATTCATCCTATCGAACATGTGCACAGACCTTTAAGGGTTAAAGTCCCGCTCACAATGGAGACGCCTTAGACTCCGCTGAGAGGCAGTCAATCACAGACGTTGCTGCCGGCAGGGTAGAACGCTGGGGAACGAGGCTCAGTAAGTACAGTTCAGGTTAGTTTTTTACACACAAATATAGCGGTTGGGGGTGGGAGTGGGTCCCCTACATTACAGAGAAGCTGGCACCAGGCAGCTAACATGGATCGGTAGGGAGAGTGGTAAAGGGCTGCACTGAGTAAGCCAGAATCCTCTCAGAGGACACCTAAGATGCGGAAACATTTTCCCTCCCAGCCAGCCTCCTGGTCTTCACTTTTTAGGACTTTGGGCAGACATTACAGGAGAACAATTTGGATAAAAAAGGTAAGGTAAGGATTTTTACTCACTGCACAGTGGGGCCAGTAGTGTGGGAGAATTTAGTTTTGGGGATGGACATGCCCTTTAATACTAAGCTCGTAGAAAATGTGTGTGTCTGGATGATTCCTTAAGGCCTCCATACACAGCATCCATATTCTGATCAATTCAAAGTATTCGATCGGATTATTGAAGACATTTTTACATGTTTTCAATTGGCCTATTGAAAAAAAGCATGATCGGGCAAGATGGAAAATTGTCAAGCTGAAAACTATGGAAGAACAAAGATGGTGCAAGGTGGGGAATTTAGATTTGAAAGATCAGAAAAACATTGGACTGTGTATGGTTACCTTAACCCCTCAAGGCATGTTGTCCAAAGTGAATACACATTTACTTGTTTTGTATAGCTACCCGGTGGGGTGGGATGGTGAAGTCACATATAGGTGGGAAGCTGTAAAGTGAGCTTCCTGTTTAATAGAGCTCGAATTTCAGATCTATATACACTTTTGCTTATTAACTACTAAAATAATAATCAGTGAGTGTTCATATTGCAATAAATTATTTCTAGGATAATTGTGTTGGATTGCTTTACTATTGTCCTTTCTGCTTAATATAATAGTTAGGTTGTTCCACAATATTGGTTTATGAAACTAAAAAAAGAGGTTTCACAAGTTTAATTTTTTTATACAGATCCCTAAATGATTGTAGGTTTAGCGATTTCAGTGGAGAAGGCCTGTAGAATTAATTTTCTGATTTTGCTTTCATTTTTAGGTGCTTGACCATGCTATTGAAGCTGATAAGTTAATTGAGAACTATGAGCAGTTGGCATCAGAACTTTTACAGTGGATTGAACAGATGATCATTACTCTAAATGACCGAAAATTAGCAAATTCTCTGAGTGGGGTTCAGAACCAGCTGCAAGCCTTTAACACCTACAGAACTGTGGAAAAGCCTCCTAAGTGAGTTCTATATATGCATATCCCAAATTGCATTTGTGAAATGTGAATGGTTGTCTAGTATGGTCCTTGTGCAGTCTTTTTTTCTAGAAACACATTAATGAATCCATTTATTAAGCTGAGTGTGTGTACACACAAGCAGATATTTCTGCTTGATATAGATTGCACAATCCCAGCCATTAGTGAAAATCTCATTAAAGGGCATGTCCACCCCCCAGACTTAAATTTAACCCACTGCTTTGTAAAAATCACTTTGATATACTGTAGTGTATCCATTACTTTACTAATAAAAGAATTACAGCCCTTCGCTCCCGTGGCACTTTTCATTCACGACAGCTGCGTCTGTGATTGACTTCCTCTCTGCCAATCACAACCGTGGCTGCCGGTCCTGCCCCCTGCTTGCAGTTCCAGCAGGCAGGGGGCCGGATCCGATCGACGTTGGAGCAAGGGGCTGGAAGTACTGTTTGGAATTTTTTTAGCAAGGTAATACAATAAAATTTGAGAGTATGGAAATGCCCATTAAAACAATAAAAAGTTGTATGCTTAAACTGACCATACACTACAAACTTAATTCCTGGCATTACAGCAACGTTCTAACAACCGCCTTGCCCAGTCATTATGCAATGACTGATATTATGATCCGAATTACGATTGCAGGAAACTGCAGGTAAAACTGCTGCTCCTCTAGAAATTTCAGTCATTGTAAGGTCGAGGTAGTGTATGGCAGCTTAGTTTAAAAAGAGTTAGAGACAAGGGAAGAGGTAATGGTACAGCAGAAAAAGGAGAGTGGATGGGACCATAGCAGAGCTTAAAAGGGAATAAGAAATGGGGAGAGTAAAGCTTGATTTGCTTTACAGAACATAGGTGTTTAAGGGGGGGATTACAGGTGCCCAGAATTCCCTCTTTCTGCTCGTATATAGTCACCTGCACTTCTGGCACCTTGAGATCTTCAGAAAGTGTAAGAAATGTAAATGTGTAAGGGGAATAAAACAATGGGAGCCAAAATACAGACATGAACAATAGGTTTTACTTGATTATGGACAGGTGTGAAACTAGAGAGTGACAAAGATCACACAGAAAAGGTTCGTACACATGTGCCATTATGGGTGCCGAACCGCGACTCACAATGTGTATGAACGGCCGTTTTGGCCGATAATAGTGCCTTGTATGGGCCGGCCGAGAAAGTGCCCATACACACCGCAATTATCGGTTGAAACAGGCGTTCATACACATCTTGCACCGCTGGTCGGCACCCACGATCCCACGTGTGTATGAACCTTAGCACAAATCGAAACTTATTATCCTTATGTTTATACCAGTATTAGCATTAGCTGGACTAATGAGGTTCACCTGGAACTAAGGATAGAACTATGTTTACATTATGATATACAATATACATACCTATACCTCATACGGTTATATGGTAGTTATTTTTTTATAATAAAGAGAAGAATTATTCAAGAAGCATGTGCTCACCGCTGATTATGATAACCCTTTCAGGAATCCCTCCCTTTAAAATCCTTTGCATTCCCCTGCAGAACATGTACATTTGAAAAGACAGATGTTCTGATAGACATTTTAATTTATTTTAAAACTCATCTTAATGCAATCATCTTTTTAATAGTTTGGTCTATGTTTTTTGATAGGTTCACAGAGAAGGGGAATCTGGAAGTACTCCTCTTCACCATACAGAGTAAGATGAGAGCAAATAATCAAAAAGTGTATACACCTAGAGAGGGAAAACTCATATCCGATATAAACAAGGTATGTGTATAACTTAAGGTTTCTTCTTATTACTGATTTCAAAAATAATATTGTCTATGTTATTTAGCTGTGCCTGGCAGCAATGGCTAGATCTAGCTAGATATTGTCCTGTATAATTTGTTTAGATTTAAGGGAGAAACATATTATTCCCCTTGGTAAGGCCTCATTTGTAATATGCAGTGCAGTTTTTAAAATTCTGTATATAAAAGAGACATTTTGGAAATGGAAAGGGGAATGGAGCAGCTTGACTATAAAGACAGTTAGGGCTTTTTACACTGGAGAAGTGGTGCAAGTGGGGATATATACAGTATATTACTTTATACAAATATATTAATTGGCCATACAATAAACTCTCTGGTGCTTTGTTCACCAATAGATCTGAGGACAGGTGGAAATCCTTTAAGATTACAAGAAAAGATGTTTTATCTTCAAGTTTTTGCTTGATCCAGGGATCTTTTCCAATGGCCATTTGGAGTCGGGAAGGATTTTTCCCCCTACATAGTGGGGGATATTTTTTTTACCTTCCTCTGGATGAATTGTTAGGTGGGGTTCAGAGGTAGGCTAGAAATGTTGGTCTAGATGGAGGCATGTATTTATTCAACCTCCAATACTATGTAACTAAGTAGGTCCTCAAGCTCAAGATGGGACTACTAAAACAATGAAGGGTATTGTAAAAGAGAACAGGAACTCCACCTATTTTGTGGTATATTTAAAGGGCAACTATAGTGAAAAAAAAACTTTGTCTGTATACAATGTATAGATCACTTAGTATAAGCTGCCTTACTTTCATGTTTCTGTGTGGCTTTGTTTCTTCACACTGGCAGAAGTTTGTACCAAGCTGTGTAGTCCCCCTCCCCTCTCTGTCTACTCCCCCTCAAGCAGTGACGGGCTGTATACAGAGTCCGAGCATTGTCAGTTGAAAGGACTTTAAATGAAGTGCTGACATCCTGTTGACCCCTCCCTTCCAGAGCTAGACTGCAAGCAATCAAAGTGTGGAATAAAGTAACAATATGCTAAAGGGAGGGGCAGAGGGGGAGAGAGGAGGACAAGTGGTGCTGAGATTCTTTACAAGTAAGTTACTGAACTCTGCCTCTGCCTGTTCTCTAACTTTGCTAATTGTTATTTACTTTTTACCTAAAGTTCATATCTCTCCCCCTGCTTAGCTGAGATCATAATCACTGAAGAGAGAGTCAGTGTAACAGCAGCTTGTAGTGAGACCTTCACAAACACAGTGACACTGCTTGTTGTCCTGTTACATTTCAGTTGCTTTAGTCTATATATTTCATAGATTGCACTGTGTCTTGTTTGGTATATAGTCTGTATTACTGTATTATATATACTGTATTAGTGTTCCATTTGAGTCACTGGTTTTGTATGTATATAAGATTTTTTTGGGGGGGAGGGGCTGTTTTATAGTGTGTTATGCTCATATTGCTGGGTTAATGGTTTATTGATTGTGTTTAGCACTACAGCATTTGACTATATGTTGCACATGGTACATATAGTGTGGGTGAGAGTGTGTGACAGTACTGCAGGGGAGCTTTGGATTGTGTGGGTGTGTGCCTTTGAGTGACAGATGAGGTGTAGCAGCTCCTACAAATCACAGCATATTCAAAGGCTTATATCTCGGGGACTATGTAGAATTTAAAGAAACTAAAGGTACCCTGGTGGATGGAATGACATATAGGATACATTAGAAGAAATTTAAAAAAAACAATTTTCTCACTATAATTGCCCTTTAATCATTTTTGCCATGTTAATTCTCTGGATGAGATGCAGCTAATTTTTCCTTCCCTTTCTTACAGGCTTGGGAACGACTAGAGAAAGCAGAACATGAACGTGAGCTTGCACTGCGAAATGAGCTTATCCGCCAGGAGAAGTTAGAGCAGTTAGCTGCAAGATTTGACCGTAAAGCAGCCATGAGGGAAACATGGCTAAGTGAAAATCAAAGGCTTGTTGCACAGGTGACATTTACATTTTAAACATTTTTTGTCTCTATTAAACGTGTCAAACCTTGTCTCCACACACTACATTGATTTTATTAAAGTGTAAATTACAGCAGAAATTAAATTACTCTTGAGTGGATTCCTCTGGATATGGAGCGGGGCCTTTCTCATTCTTGTTTAAACATTTTGCTTGTGCAACTCCTTTCTTGCGTGGGAGTGTAAGTGGCAGATATTTGGCTATTGTAAATGACCATCTGTCAAAAGTTTGAATGTAATTTAAAATGTACTACTTAGGAAATATAGCAGATATTTCTTAAAGTTAATCCTTAATTTGAACCCACAGGACAATTTTGGACTGGACTTAGCTGCTGTTGAAGCTGCTCTGCGAAAACATGAAGCTATTGAAACAGACATTTTGGCTTACAGTGAGCGAGTACAAGCAGTGAATGCTGTTGCTGATGAGTTAGAGGCAGAGAATTACCATGATGTTCGAAGGATTTTAGCCCGAAAGGGAAATGTTATCCGCCTTTCTGATTATCTGAAGGAGCTTGTGGCAGCAAGACGGCAGCGGCTTCAAATGAACTTGGAGCTGCAACGAATGTTCCAAGATTTGCATTATCTTATGGACTGGACAGATGACATGAAGGTATATGGTTTGGCATAATCCTCGTTTATTGCAGGGACTCCATTATAAGAGTGGTGTGACCATAAATTTCTCTTTTTTTATTAGGGCCGACTTCAGTCCCAAGACTACGGAAAACATCTTCATGGTGTGGAAGATCTTCTGCAGACCCACACACTAGTGGAGGCAGACATAGCAGTTCAGGCAGAACGTGTTAAATCTGTTTCAGCCATTGCCCAGAAATTTATGTCTGAGGATGAAGGTAGGCAAACTACTATATACTTGTGAAGGATCTCATTCGTCTAGGTCTTGGAATATCTGGATATATAAGTTAGATCAACTGGACTTGAAATTTATTCTTAAAGATATTTCACTAGTCATCTGGCATTCTTAATTTGTCCAACGATGGGTCACTTTCTTATTACATTATGACCATACAACTGATCTTTACTCATACTAACCAAGTCTACTATAACCCTTCCCATCAGCCCTCAAACTCTTCCTTTTTTAAACTGAACAATTTATGGGTGGCTGATTTAAATATTATTAATGTGGGAAATGTAAAAATCAAATTTAAAAACGTTAATATTAAGGGTTAAGAAATTGAAACAGAGAATAGTAGAAAAGATGTGAGGCTTAGTGTAAACCCATTAAATAGGAATACCTGTATGTGTTTTTATCCTCAGGTTACAAGCCATGTGATCCCCAGTTAGTTCAGAGCCGTGTTCAACTCCTAGAACAGAGATATACTGAATTGTTTGATCTTTCTGCGGCTCGGAGGTCAAAGCTGGAGGAATCCTGTCGACTCTGGAAGTTTTTCTGGGACATGGGGGAGGAGGAATCCTGGATCAGAGAACAGAGTCGGTTACTGCTTTCTGATGACTATGGAAAGGACCTTACTAGCTCTCTTAGGTTGATCAGTAAACATAATGCCTTCCGAGGTGAGATGAGTGGCCGTCTTGGGCCATTGCAACAAACTGTGGCTGAAGGAGAGGAATTGATATCGAAAGGTCACTTTGGTGCAGGAGAAATTGAAGAGAAGATAACTGAAGTAAAGGGCCAATGGAAGGAAATGGAGGCCCTAGCTGAAGACCGAGAGAGAAGGCTAAGGGAGGCTTACAGCTATTATCAGTTTCAGGCTGATGCTAATGACGCTGAGGTATGGATCCTGGACTCATTGCGTCTAATTTCCACCAGTGAGGTAGGACACGATGAATATTCTACCCAAACACTGATCAAAAAGCACAGAGAAATTGAGGAGGAGATCCTTAACCATCGGCCAGCAATTGATGCACTGCATGAACAAGCTCGTGGTCTGCCACCATCCTATTCCCATTCCCCGGAGGTTGATGGAAGGTTGCCAGCTCTTGAGCAGCGATACGAAGAGTTGGTGAATCTTGCCGCCCATCGTAAGCAGGCCCTTCAGGACTCTTTAGCTCTTTATAAAATGTTTAGTGAAGCTGATGCCTGTATTTTGTGGATTGATGAAAAAGAACAGTGGCTTAATGGCATGGAGATCCCTGAAAAACTTGAGGACCTGGAAGTGGTGCAGCAAAGGTACCTGATCTGAATTATTTATGAGTTCTGATAAATGCATAAGCCAGATTGCATTTTAAATGATTAAATATGTGTATTGTATGTTTAACATTTGTTGGTTTTGTTTGCCTTTTAAAAGAAAAATGCTTTTCTTATAAAGCATTGTCATAGTAACATTGTTATCTACACTAGATGGCCCATTGGTCAGTTGTTTAAAATAACTGTGTTTTTCTGATTGAGCAGGTTCAGACCAGCCACCTGGATATTAAATTAGTATATTTGCCTGAAAAAAAGATGTAATTTCCTTCTTGTTACAGTTCAATTCTATTACGCATCAGGACATAATAAAACCATTTATGTGGTCCTTACCAGGTTCCACAATGTAGATAATTCCAAACGCACGCTAGACCTGAATGGGTGCTGATCCCTTAAAGTCCCCCACCCTCAAGGGTTAAGCGATATAGCAATCACATGAATACGAGGGTCGCACTCCAAGCAAATAGTTTAATAGTGAACCACACACATAAAAGTATCACAAGGTTTCGGGGACCTTGCCCCTTCCTCAGGTGAAGCTCCGAAACTACTTACCAGGTTCAAACCTAAGGTGTGTTAATATGTATTTAACAAAACTGGCCAAAAGGGAGAAGTCATGTGTGAAATAGTACACCCTATGATTCAATAGCTTGTGGAACCACCTTTAGTTGCAATAGCTTGAAGTAGTAATTTACTGTATGACTGTATTCGTTTATTACATTGCTGTAGAGGAATTTCTCCTGGCAAGCCTTGCAACCAAGCCATACCTGTTCATACCTTGGGCATTGCACAATCTCACCCTGGGGTGAATTTGTTGGGGTGTCTACTGGGAAGATTGACTAGTTTCTTTGTTTTCCACCTAAAAAATTAATCCCTCTTTGTGGAATCATAGACTTTTTACATAACATTTTAGTAGTGGCCTGATAATCCTTCTCAGATTAATGGTCAGTAAAAAAAAAGTGCTGACACAGACTTATATTGAGGCCTAATCTTTTGGTTGGATCAGTTAGTGGTTGGCCATGATTTGCTGTCATAAAAGGCAATGGGCCACACTATTGGTTGGAAAAATATTTCCCGCCTCTTTAATTATCGTCCAAAAGACTTCTGATCTGTATATATAGTGTGGGAATATCGGGCACTATGTTAACACACAATCAAGTGCATTTAATTAGCAGCACCTGGCTACAACTTAAGCTGGCCATACACTACAAACTTTAAGCCTCCCGATGTTCCCATGACCTCCCAGAAAGCACTTGGCCCAGATCATTTTGCAATCGATATTACAATCTGCTTGTGAAGGTTCTCATTCATCCAGGTCATGGTATATCTGTTGTATTCAATTAGATCAACTGGACTTGAAGTTTAGTTCTTGAAGACGTTTCGCTAGTCATCCGACTGGCTTTCTCAATTCAGAATGACTTGTACAAGAAGAATTGAGAAAGCCAGTCGGGTGACTAGCGAAACGTCTTCAAGAACTGCATTTCAAGTCCAGTTGATCTAATTGAATACAACAGATATCAAATGTGAAACGTCTTCAAGAACTGCATTTCAAGTCCAGTTGATCTAATTGAATACAACAGATATAGATATTACAATCATAATATCAATCGTAATTATAATCAAAATAAAAGAGAATAAGTAAAACCTTATGATTACTTATTCTCTTTCTCATGAGTGTAAATCTAGTACGGCTTTTAATCTCTCTGTTAGATCTGTAAACAACAGTTATTTAGACTGTTTGTCTTTGCAGGTTTGAAACACTGGAGGCAGAGGTCATCAATTTGGCATCCCGAATTTCATCTGTAAATGAGGTTGCTGGACAGCTGCTGAGTACAGATCACAGAAATGAAGAAAGCATCAGAAATATGCAAGATCAACTGAATTCCCGGTAAGAAGTGTCATAGTGTCTCATTATTCTTTTCTGCTGAAGCTTTGTTTTTCTTTATGATTTTTTTTTTCTAATTTATTTCCTTCTTACATGTCTCCGTCTGCTTCAGATCGACAGTTAACTAAGGGTAGAATCTAACTTAGCTGCATGTTGCCATAGTAAGAAAGTATATTTAGTGAAAATATTTATGTATAGTCTTTTAATTGCTGAAGGAATTAGTGTTCGACATTACAAGTTTATTCATTTTAATCGCTCTAAGCATGTCAAAATAACATAACATAAGGGGCACATCTGTTCCTTAAGGATTTCTACAGCATTTTTCTCTTAAATGTGAATGATAGTCTCAGAATGAATAATCAAATCACTAAATACTGCATATTCTGGACAGTGGTTCAGCAGCCGTTGGTGATAAAAACTGGAAAGACTGTCCCACAAATCACAGCCTACAAGGCAGACTTGTAACCGCTTCCTCACTGCACCGCTGATTGAATATGCCGTGTAGCGTGCGCAGCTACTCAAAAGTTGTTGAGGCCAAGAACGTCCTCTGTGTCCGTGTTGACCCCTGTCAACACCCCTGTAATTTTTCCTGCCCAACTTAAAAAAGATTAATAAAGCAAATAAAATAATTGTTGTTATGGAGACTTGTGCATGTTCCATTCAGCAGCCAGATTAATTAATACATTGACTTCTATTTTAGCCACGTGAGAGAAATGGGACTGTATCAAACTAAACATTTAAAATGAGGATATTTAAAGGGCATGTCCATCCCAAAACTAAAATTTTCCTTGGTGCTTGCCCCACTGTGTAGTGTAAAAACCTTACTCCTCAGCTCCATATGGTTCTCCTGTAGTGCCTGTTCAAAATCCCAGAAAGTGAAGAGCAGGAGCTGTCTGTGTGTCATGCGGTGCCTGCTAATTCCCTGTCCTCCTGGGGGACTTGCATAGGGGAGCCCTCCCTCCGCATCCCTTTAAGCTTCCATCATCTTCTAGCAATAAAATACTTTTTCTATAGTGTAGAACAACCCCCCCCCCAACCCTAACAACCAGCTTTAAATGTAAAAAAAATGCGCAGAAATAGACTTTCAGCTCTCAGCCAATCACAGATGCTGCTGCCAGTTAGGCCCCTATTGCTACTTCTGGGAAGAGAGCAGCAATAGAGCCAGAGAGACGAGGGAATGAAGCTTGGTAAGTCAATTTCTGGTTTTGTTTTTTTTTTTACTTTTAAGCATGGCGGTTTGGGGGTGGGCTGGGGTACCCTATACTACAGCAAAAAGTGTTTTTTTGCCTTTAAAATGAAAATATTTCTAAATCATAGCAAAAAGAATACTAATAAAGAAAAGGGCATCATTCTTTAAAAATCTACTTTAACCAAAATTGATCCCTTCTTTGCCCTCTAGGTGACTATAGTGGCAATATGGACCACTGTTTTCTATTTAATATTGTAGATCTGCTAGGTGGAGTGTTTCCCTTTAAGGCTAGTTTATCCTTATACCTTACTTTGACACGTTTTTATTTTTCCTTGTAAGGTGGAATGAATTCCGAAAGCTTGTTGCAGAGAAGAAAAATGCTCTAGACTCTGCTTTGGATATACAGAATTATCACTTGGAATGTAATGAGACAGTGTGTTGGATGAGGGAGAAAACTAAGGTCATTGAGTCCACCCAGAGCCTAGGGAATGACCTTGCAGGAGTCACTGCTTTGCAAAGAAAACTTACTGGAATGGAACGTGATCTAAAGGCTATACAAGGTAAAGTTGGTGAACTGCGTTCTGAGGCAGAAAAACTTTCCTCTGGGCACCCACAGAGAGCATCTGCTATAACCAGTCGCTTATCAGAGATTGATGAGACCTGGGACGAACTGAAAGATACCATGAAGAGGAGGGAAGAAACTTTAGGTGAGGCAAGTAAACTGCAGGGATTTTTGAGAGATCTTGATGACTTCCAGAGTTGGTTGTCCAGAGCGCAGACAGCAATAGCATCTGAGGATGTCCCTGCTGACCTAGCAGAAGCAGAAATCCTTCTTACTCAACATGGGGGTATGAAAAAAGAGATTGATCATTATGGAGCAGACTACCAAAAAGTGAAAGAGGTTGGTGAAGAGGTGACTCGTGGCCAGACAGATGCCCAATACATGTTCTTGCAACAGAGACTCAAGGCCTTAGACACTGGCTGGAAAGAGCTGGGACAGATGTGGGAGAACAGACACCAGCTACTGTCCCAGGGTTACAGCTTCCAGGTGTTCTTAAAAGATGCAAAGCAAGTGGAAGGATTCCTCAACAATCAGGTATACCATGCTTCACCTGTTTTTTTACGATTAGTTATATTTTTTACAAAATATCTCAAGAAAAAAACATGTTGTCAGTATTTCAAAATATGGTTAATGTTCTACATTTAATGTGATTAGTTGCTAGAAATCAGTTCATGTACCTAATAGCTGGGGTGATACAATTTATATACTCGAGTATAAGCCAAGGTTTCCCAGCTTTATAAATAGCCTAAAAACCGAACCTCGGCTTGTACTCGGCTCAGTCACTTTAATCCAGCAATCCGGCTGCCTCTCACTCTGCATCCACTGATCTGCCAGCTGACGTGACTACTCATCTCCTGTCTCACTTCCTCGCGCCGAGTAGTGATGTCAGGTGGAAGATCAGTAGATGCGGAGCGAGCGGTGGCCAGATTGCTGCAACTAAAGCATGTTTGGAGTTGTAGTTTTCAAACATCTAGTTTGAAAAAGAGTGCCAAGGGATTGGGGATTACTGTATGGGATTACTGTCCATTTAAAGGGCAACTAATGCCTGAAAACAATACAGAATCAGGAGGATGGTATCTATTGTTGAAAAGATTGCCTTCTCATTCTGTATTGTTTTGAGGCTTCAGTTGCCCTTTAAATAGACAGCAGAATTCCCATACAGTAGTCCTATACAGTAATAGCCATACTGGATTTGGCTATTACTGTAATTACTGTATTCTGCTGTTCATTTAAAGGGCAACTAAAGCCTCAAAACAATACAGAAGAGTTTCTGATGAATTTCAGTTCAATTCTGAAATTTTCAAACTGGACTATATCAGTAATTTTCGAGTCTAATTTGTGTTAAAGGGCATGTCCACCCCCCAAATATAAATGTAAACCACTACTGGCCCCACTTTTTAGTTTAAAAAAATACTTTCCTTACATCAATGGTCTAAATGGTTCTCCTGCGATGCTTGTCCAAAGTCCAGGAAACTGAAGTATAGGAGCTGTCTTCCTGTCCAAAATGCTTCTGCCTCCTCCTTGAGCTTTGAGAGGACAGTGGCATGCGCAGGGGAGACCTTTCCCTCCCTCCCACCTTCCTGATCCCTCCCTGGCTGCCCTTCACCTAGCATTAAAAGCATTTTCTGTAATGTATGGCACCCCCACCCTCCCCCAACCATCGTGTCAGATTGTTAAAAAAAAAGAAGCAGAACTCTACTTACAGACCTTCTGTCTTGTGGTGCTGTTTATTGCCTTCAGCCGCGTCTGTGATTCACTACCAATCACAGATGCTGCTGCCGGTCTGGCCCGTTTGCTAGTTCTGGCAAGCAGGGAGGCAGATCTGTGCACTGTAGGAGCCAGGGGCTGTAAGTGGCATTCTGAATTTTTTTTTTAACAATCTGACTCTGTGGTTGGGTGTGGGCAGGTATATACCCCACATTATATAAAAAGTTTTCCTGCTGGGTGGAGATGCCCTTTAACAAGAAATTTTACTGCTTCATAATTTAATACATTTGTAGACTGCACCCTATTTGTTATAATGTCTGTTTTAAAGGAAATGTATTGGAAGATCACATAGAGTTGGCTAAAGAGAGAAAATTACCATGTGTGCTCTGGTTCTTGGGATAGATATAAAGGTTTATGCAGTTTCTAATGAAAGTTCTGTTTTAAAGGACTGCAATAGATAAAGAGTAATACAACATAGTATAAACAAAATTTACAACTAGATAAATAGTCAAAAGAAGAAGTCATACCAGTCCAATCATCCTAAGTCTTGGAATAGGGGCTTTAGTTCCAGAGATCTAGTGCCAATCCCAATCATAAAATGAAAAATTTCTGAGGATGTGATTCGCTACTTTGTAACATTTGTGCTAAACATGGATGTTTTTAAGATGGTGATCTCTCGAATTAATAAAAGATAATTATCTTTACTCTCTGATCCATTATCATTGTATATACATTGTTGCTATCTGTGCAAGATGACTAAGTCAAAAAATGCCCTTTTAAGGGTTAACCAAACCCATTTGCACAAGCCCTCCAACCACTTCCCATCATCCCCTTATTCCATAAATTTTCTATATGTAAATATCTTTCTTCCAGGAATATGTACTTTCACATACAGAAATGCCAAGTACTTTAGAGGCAGCTGAGGCTGCCATCAAGCAACATGAGGATTTTATGACAACCATGGATGCCAATGAGGAGAAGATACAGGGACTTCTTGAATCCGGAAGAAAGCTTATCCAGGAACAGAATGTAAATTCTGAGAAGATTCAGGATAAAGTTACATCTATTGATGAGCGGTAAGAGATTGAAGTGATATTTTCTTTACATCATCTATCACCAATAAGTGTGGCCTTGACTCATTTGTATGCCCCATTTAGTGCTTCTAACATTTAGTACCAACCCTAACCAAGGAGTTGGAACAGATGTAAGGCAATGTGTGGGTTACATTCCTTTATAAAAGTTTTTACAAATTAATAGAAGGGCTCTTTGCAAATAAAGAATCATTTGTATCCAATACTGCCTAGTATACAGGTCATTAAGGATGTCCATAATCTCTTAAAGATGCTGACTTGGCTTAAAAAAGTAATGCCTGAACCCCCCAGAGATGTTTTAAATGATGCACTGAAAGCTATTTATTGGAAAATCAGCACTTTATGTTTAGTAATATAAATTGACTTATTTTTTCCATTGTCCTGTTGATAAAGCTCCATTCAAAACCATATTTACTTTAGATTTCAAAGGGATTTTGCCAGTATTTGCATGTTTATGTCTCCGAAATAACTTGTCCTGTGTTTAGTGGACCAATTGTTCTGGGGTCGTTGTTTCAGCCTAAACATTACCATACATTGTTATCACAGCTCAAAATATGTATCTTCAATATAATACTTTTCAAAAATAGAAATGTTTAGTGCTGAATGCTGATTTTATGATTAATGCATTCATAATGGCATCATAATAAAATTTAAGGGCTAGTACACAATGAGGCAATTAAAACCCGATATTCCCAACAACAGGCATACAAATAGATCTACAGATCATTGGTCTGGTGGGAGTGCTCGCTACAATGATTCTGGGTTATAACATTAAAAAAGTAATGTATTTCAGCCTAAAAGTGCAGATTATTGTTTATTATACAGGTAATAATGTATATTAAAACATAAGTTTATTAAAACTCCCTCATGAATTCGATGACCACGTAGGCTATCTGCATTTGTACAAGGTAAGCAGTAACATTAAAATAAATTAACATCATTTCTTAAAATACATTAAGTTTCAATGAGTTATTGTATTTATAGGCCTGGATATTTAAGAGACTCCTAGAATAATATGTTAAAGACATGCACTTGTTTTATAGACACAAAAAGAACAGAAAAGCGGCCAATGAAGTATTAACTCGCTTTAAAGATAACCGTGACCTCCAGCACTTTCTTCAAGATTGCCAAGAGGTAAGGAACCAATTCAGTGGAATACAGAAAGTCACTGTAAATAAAGAAGGTAATAAACAATACAAATGTTAATCTCCTCCCAGCTCACCTTGTGGATCAATGAGAAAATGCTAACTGCCCAAGATGTCTCTTACGATGAAGCTCGAAACCTGCATAGCAAATGGCAGAAGCATCAGGCATTCATGGCAGAATTAGCATCCAATAAAGACTGGCTTGACAAAATAGACAAGGTAATAAAAATTAGAAGCAGAAAGCTTGGTGTAATGTATTGGCTTTTTTTTCATTCCTTAAAAACGTGTCTGATGAAATTGGTTTTGGGTCACTTAATAAGATTCATGTATTGGTTATTTTTCTGCAGGAAGGGCAGCAACTTATATCAGAAAAACCAGAGCTTGAACCAGTAGTAAGAGAGAAACTGGATTCTCTGCATAGCCTTTGGAATGACCTGGAATCTACTACCCAAAGTAAAGCTCAATGCCTTTTTGATGCCAATAGGGCAGAGCTATTCACACAAAGCTGTTCAGCTCTAGATAGTTGGCTTCAAACCCTAGCGGGGCAACTTCAGTCAGATGATTATGGCAAAGATCTTACCAGTGTCAACATATTGTTGAACAAACAGCAGGTACGCTAACATGATTTATTACTGTATTTTTCCTGCTTTTGTTTCCATTGTTACTATTTGTTTCTAAATAAAATGTATTATTTGTTGAGTTTGATTTGCAGTTTAGCTTTACATGATACATTTTTGTGTGTTTTTATTGTGTGACCAGATGCTGGAGAACCAAATGGAAATAAGGGAGAAAGAGTTGGAAGCTATTCAGACTCAGGCAAAGGCCCTTGGGCAAGAGGACGCCAACATAGTGGAGGTTGACTCACAGCATAAGGAAGTGGAAGAAAAATTCTCCAGGTTGCGTGCCCCACTCAACGATAGAAGGAAATTACTTCTAGCTTCCAAGGAAGGTCATCAGTTTAACAGGGATCTGGAAGATGAAATAGTAAGAGCTAAAATTAGGTTAAAAGAGTTTAAATAAATCTTGATATTTTAATTAAATTATTACCACTAGCCTGTTTTCCCTTTTAGAAAACTTAATTCTTCCAATTAGTTCCTTCTTTTGCCAAAATTACTGTGTGTGTGTCTATATATACACACCCTCAGGGAGGGATAGAGGGCAGCATAGGGGTGTGTACTTGATGTATTTAAACTTACCTCAAGAGTGACTGTGTAATCCTGATGACGGCCGTTTCCAATATGGTCGAAACTCGTTGATTGTGTTTACCACTAGAATAAACTACCACAGTTGAATGAAATTCCACATGTGCTTCGACTCCGTTGATCTGTTTGTATCCTTTCGGAGGCACTGAGGTGACAGACTACTTGAAGGGTTGTGCAGAGGACCTCTACAATATATAATTTATTTTTATATCCACTTAGAAGATTGGCAGAATCAGTTTTCTTTTGGCTAGTGCTCCTCACAGAAACAATTTTGGAAGGTGGGAATTACCATTCCTATATCCCTGTCCCAAGTACTTTTCATTTTAACTGTGTTTTATAAAAACTTTATACACACAATAGTTATCCTTTAAGTACACATTTAATTTGTTGCATTTTTTTCTTTACCTTCTGTTTCATGTATTTATGTATATTTGTGTATCCATATTGTCTATCCCATGTGCCTGGAAGTGTATGTAGCTTATTAATATGCATTAATTGTTTTCTGTCTTCTGTTTTAGCTTTGGGTAAAGGAGAGGATGCCAATGGCAATCTCAACTGAACATGGAAAAGATCTTCCTACGGTCCAGCTTCTTATAAAGAAGAATCAGGTACATTGCATATGAGAGGAGGTTTGTATACTCTGGAGAGAGCACTAATAGATACATATTGTTGTGTATACAGATCTTTTTATCCGTAAATACTACAGCAAAGTCACTTTAGATGACTGAGGATAGGGTCTATAAATATACAGCCAAGATTAATAAAAAATACAGCTCCTGGATCTAATAAAACAAAATTAGTTTGTTTCTAATCTAATGTCTAAATAATGCTTTTTTGGCACATCGATTTTTCTAAAGTTCCCATCTGCCCCATTCATTTTGTGATCGCAGGTCAATCACAAAAAAGAATGTGTCAGGTGGCTCTTCAGACGTCATGTGAACGTTGCAAGGTACATGGAGTACATGATGTATGAGCACCTTAAGTTTAACGTTTGGGCTTCCCTCTGAAAGGCTATACTGTATTCTGAATTAATGGGCCCCAAAGGGTTAAACTGGATGGATGTATGATTTGATGGAAAATTAAAGAACTAATGGATGGTGGATTAGCACCAAAGTTGTCCTTTAACTGTTATGTTACTATGGAAATGGTGGTGTGGATACATTTCTAAAGATTCACAAATATGCAATTGAGGACTGTTAATCTATTGCATTTAAATAACAGGTTGCATGTATCATCTTACATTACATTTAAATGTATTAAACATGGATTTTTTTTACCTGCCCACCAGACACTTCAGAAAGAAATATTAGGCCATCAGCCCCGCATAGATGACATACTGGAGAGGGGCAAATCTATGGTCAAAGACAGTGCTCTGGATGCTGAAGAGATAGAAGAGAGGCTTGGGTTGCTAAAACAAACTTGGGAAGAATTAGCAGCAGAGGCTGGAAAACGCCATTCACGACTCGAAGAATCCCTCACTGCCCAGCAGTTTTATGCTGATGCTGCAGAAGCTGAAGCTTGGATGGGAGAGCAAGAGTTGCATATGATGTCTGAAGAAAAAGCAAAGGTTAGTGTTGTGCAACCTGTACCTGCTCTGATTGTCCAGGATTTGTTTAGTTTTGTAGCGTAGTATTTGAAGTGTTTTGTGCATTTCGTAAAAATATCTTGTACATGGTCATACTACAGGATCATTGTTTTCACGTGGCAAGTGATATTACTCTGTCTTCTTTTTTCTTCAACTTGGCACGGTGTGGTTCAGTGGTTAGCACTGATGCCTTGCAGCACTGAGGTCCTGAGTTCGATTCCACCCTAGGACACATCTGCAAGGATGTTGTCCCTGTGGTTGTGTGGGTTTCCTCTGGGCACTTTGGTTTCCCCCACAAACATAAAGACATACTGATAGGTTGTAGGTGTGAAATGAATGTGCTTAGACTGTAAGCTCTTCCGGACAGGGCTTGATGTGAATGTATACATGTAATTGTAAAGCGCTACAGAAGATTTTGGTGCAATATAAATCCACAATAATAATAACAAAAATTTATTTGGACTGTGAAGTTGAAATGAATCATTTAAGCCTAACTAATTAGGAGACTTTTAGTCTCCATGTTTATCTTACAGGATGTTATGTTTTGTTTTTTTTTACTGGAAGCAAATCCTTTTATATACATATAACAATAATAGATGTCACAAACCTCTCACTTGATATCTTGGTGGTGCCTGGAGTACCTGAGCATCTCTGTTAAGCTCCAACAAATATATAAGCATTATAGACTCTGGCACACGTCCCTTGATGCATAAATTCTTTTATTAGTTATGCCTTTAGTTGGCGGAACTAATAAAAGAATTTATGTATCAAGAGACGTGTGCCAGAGTCTATATTTCTTAATTATATATACATAGATACAAGATAAAATATATAATGTTACCAAACTGGCAGTTGAGACAGAAGCATGAAGGACATTTTGAAGTAACCACTAGTCCATCCAGTCATCCTATTTTTTATTTTTTTATTTGTCTTCCTGATTTATTTCCCTATTAAACCTGTCATCATTTGTTACTTTCAATTTGCAGTTTTTCAGATCCATTTTATTCGCCAAACAATGACATTAAACAGGATATTTCTGTACATATTTTATAAATAATTGTTATAACTGTTTATTTGCATTATTTTACACATCCATGTATTTGTTGTGATCTAGAATTAATCTGTATTGTGTTTTCATGCATCCTACCAATAGTCTGAGTATAGACTTCCCTGTCCTCTATATTCTTTCTAGCATGTCTAAGCCAAATCCCAGCTTTGTTCATGCATCTCTGTGTATCTATGAATCCATTATTCTTTTTTATCATAAGCCTTTGTTGGTACCTATTGCTTTTATATTGAGTTTAAAGAAGTAAGTATACATAATCTGTGCAATGGTAATGTCCTAATAATAATGCCAACGTTCAATAAAAAGATGGAACTAAGTATAACAATAGTGCAGGTTTGATTCAAGGTTTATTCTTCATAGACCATTTTACAATTCAATAAAATGTTTCAATAGAGTAGACAGAATATCGAAGTGCCCTGTCATAATATTACTGTGAAGTGATGACACACACTCTAAAGGGTTTAGACCATCGTTCTGTGTAGATCTCTTTAGATCTCTCTGAGAGGTCCTTTTATTCAGACTTTTAGGGATGTACAAAATTGAAGGGATGGGATAATAGATGCATGTGTACACTTGTGATTGGCAAATATCATACATGTGATGTGATACAGTCACTGCCCTCCTTTTGATCACTTGTTATTGCCAAGTGTGTTGTTAACTGAAGGCTAAGGCAGTATAAGCTAAACCCACTATAAACAAGAAACAATAGGTAAGGGTCCTTGCTGAAAGAACATATTGTTCGTGGTTTGCCAACAGAACTAGTTCACTAAACAAGTCCCTAAAGCTAGGTACACACCTAGCGATTTTTCCTCCTGACCGACCGTTCGATACTTTCGAACGGTCGGCCAGGAGGAAGGACTGTCGGTCGCGGCAAAAGCAGCCTTGTCCGATAGTCACCGTGACCGAACGTGCGGTCCATAGAGGACCGCACGGTCGGATGACGTTTTCCACCCTGTCCGATCGTCCTTTCGTCCGATTTGGACGAACGGTCGATCGGACATGGGCACATTTGGATGCGATAATTTCGGTCCGATCGACCAATACACTGAACTATCGGTCGATCGGACCAAAATATCTCATCGTGTGTACCCAGCTTAAGTAATAGTCCTACATTACTGTGGGTGCCAAATGACAATTGAAAGAGAAACAAATGTGCAATAGGTATTGGTATGGTTGACATTTCTGATTTTCTTGAGCATACACAAACATTTCCTGGAAACAAACTGTCCATGCCCACCAGTGTATAATAATACACAACACTTATTTTCCTGCTTTAGTTCTTTTAAAAAAGGAACACTCAACTCAATAAACTTTCATAGTTTGATTTTTCTGGCTTTATTCGCAGTCTTTGGTTTACGAACATTTATATTATTTTAAGTATGTTCAAATAGGCAAACACAAGGAAGATGGTCAGTTCAGCATGCTGACATGTTTGTTTTCTTCATTAGGATGACATTGGTGCCCAAGCTATGCTGAAGAAACACTTAGTGATGGAGCAAGTTCTTGATGACTATGCAGACACAATCCACCAGCTGGCCAATTCAAGCCGTGACATGGTGTCTAGAAATCACCCTGAAAGGTGAAGAAAAACAAATAACAGTTGCTAATCTTTGTATTTACCCATATCTGAGCTGTGTCCTATAATGGCCACAAAGTCTCTTTTTTAGTATTTAAAAACTTGTCCAATAGCAAAGTTAACCCTAATACCCCCATGGGAACCAGTGCAGACGCTAATAATTTAAGAAACTTATTTGTGTATATCCATATCCTTTACAGTGATCGCATTACCCTTAGGCAAGGGCAAGTAGACAAACTATATGCAAGCTTGAAAGACCTGGCGGAGGAAAGACAAGGAAAGCTACAAGAGCACCAGAGACTCTGCCAGCTGAAGAGAGATGTTGAGGACCTTGAGCACTGGATTGCTGAACGTGAAGTGGTGGCAGCATCTCATGAGCTTGGGCAAGACTATGAGCATGTGACGGTAAGTTAATGTATAGAAATCTGTGATATCAGAATTAAATGATTTATATCTACACAACTTGCATTTACTTACAATGAATATATAATGATGTTATTTCTATTCATTTTAGTATTTTTCCATCATTAACATTTATTAGCTTGAAAGTAATTTTTTTTGAGTTTGGTTCCAGGAATTTTATCTGTTGTCAGGTTCTGCACTTTGTTGTGTAATGTATGTAAGGTAAGTTTTATTCCATCCATTTATTATTTTTATTCATTCAGATGTTAAGAGACAAATTCCGTGAGTTCTCTCGTGATACCAGCAACATTGGCCAGGAACGTGTCGATGCTGTCAATCTGATGGCAGATGATCTTATTTCTTCTGGACATTCAGAAAATGCCACTGTAGCAGACTGGAAGGATCAACTTAATGAATCATGGGCTGACCTTTTAGAGATGATTGACACCAGAAGTCAGATGTTGGCAGCCTCATATGAGCTCCACCGTTTTTATCAAGATGCCAAGGAAACCTTAGGTCAGATCCAGGACAAGCACAAGCAAATACCGGAGGAAACAGGCAGAGATCTGAATACGGCAGAAGCCATGCAGCGCATGCACACAGCCTCTGAACATGACATCCAAGCCTTGAGTGCACAAGTAAGAGAGATTTTCTAATATGCAATTATAATGGTCCTGTCTTGACCTTATTCCTAATTTTAGCATACCCAGGCAAGGTACATTAAATTACTGATTAAGTGCCCCTATAAGCATTATGTTGCTTTTAAAGAACAATAATACACCCCTTTCTTCCGCTCTACACCTTTACAGATCAGCTGAAATACTGCCCCTCAGTGACAGTCCACAATGTAGCCAATTGGAAGACTTCTTTGCAGGGCCTGTCTTCCCATTGGCTATATCACAGACTGCAGGATGAGGACCTTAGCTGCAAGGGAACCTTCATGTAAGTCAGGGATAGGCAACATCTGATGGGCTGATAGCAAATTAGGTTCTCACCCTGGGTACTATCAATGGGTAAAGAAGAAAAGCGAGGGGGTGTTGAGTATAATTGTCCTTTAAGATTGCATTTGTTTTCCTAATTTTCCATAATTCATATTTATAAATAAGTATTCTATCATATTTCCATCAATTAGGTGAAGCAAGTTCAGGAAGATGCCGCTCGCCTCCAAAAAGCATATGCTGGTGAAAAGGCAGCAGACATACATCGGCATGAACAATCTGTAAGTGAAGGTTGGGAAGAGCTGCAAAATGCTAGCAGTGCCAGGCGGCAGCTTCTTGTGGACACAGTGGAGAAGTTCCGTTTCTTCAGAATGGTGCGAGATCTCATGTTATGGATGGATGACATCAACCTCCAGATAGATGCACAAGAAAAGCCAAGGTTGGAACTGCTTATAATTTAAAAATCATAGAGTTTATATAAATGTACTGTATATTTTAATGTATCCTTTAATTAGACCAGTCTTCAAAAGTATTTTGCCTGTGAATTACATTTTTGGCAGGAATACAACCAGACAAAAAAAACATTTTTGTATTGACCTTTTGGTTCTGTTTTAATTTGCTTATTTTTGTTATTTGTCTCATTTACAGAGACGTCTCCTCAGCTGATTTAGTCATCAAAAACCACCAAGGTATCAAGGCAGAGATAGATGCCCGTGCTGATAGTTTTACGACCTGTATAGATCTTGGGAACGCTCTCCTGGAAAAGAACCATTACGCCTCAGACAAGGTATTGTTTCCTGACAAAGTTGTCAGGCTTTAAAATGTTTGCTTAAGGTAGAACTACACATATCTATGTAAAGAAAGTAAGATAAGGCTAAGAAATGTATTATGGGAAATGTAGTTTTTAGTGGGAAATTAAAAAACACAACCAAAATAATGGCAAAACAAAAAAAAATATTTTCACTGATACCACTAAGATACTTAACCATAATATCATAGTGGATCTTATTCCTACCCTTCTACCCATGCTTCTCCGCAACATTAACATCTCCATTGCAGCCAGTGGCCAGCTAATAAAAAGTGAGATGGAATAGTAAAAAATTAAAGTAAAAATGGTGGCTTGGCTGCTGAAGAAAATGGGTACGAAAAGGCTGGATCATACTTTGTTTTTTTATAGTTTAGCTCAGCAAGTGGTTTTGAATATTTATTGTGCTTCAAAGTATTGTATATATTATGCAGACTAATATGAATATCTTATTAAATAATATACGTTTATTAAATAATATACAGAATTTCTGTCATGTTGGGTTGTGTGTGTGTATATATATATATATATATATATATATATAATATATATATATATGCCATTATACGGTAATAAAGATTTTAGCTAAAACACATTCTAATTTGCAGCTCCCAGTCCCCCATTTCATAGCAGATGGGCCAGCCTATGGTATGTTAAGTCATGCATTGCAAAATGTGCACATTCTGAAAATTCAGCTATGTGTGCAAGCTGATCAAAGGTAAATCCAGGGTGAGGACCAAGGTCCCCCTAGGTAAATGAAAACAGAGGGGAGTGGGTTCTGGGACTTTAGTTCCATTTTATCAATATACTATAGTATAGTATACTATATTATTTGAGGTTGAATAAAGACATATGTCCATCCAGTCCAACTACTGTTCTATACTGTCTACTGTTCTATTGCAATATACTGTCTACTTTTCTATACTGTCTACTGTTCTCTTGCAATATAATGTCTACTGTTCTATACTGTTTACTGTTCTCTTACAATATACTGTCTACTGTTCCATAAAAAACCCAGGTCACTTCAATCCTAGATGGTGGGGGTCATGTTATTTCAGTCCCATTGTTGTTGTCATAATAAACTTACACAACAGAATAAAAATGGGCGAGGTTTTTAATGTTGATTGATGGCTAATGATTATGACTGGAAATGCAAACAAAACTAAACAATAGATCTATTGGGGCATTGTTCAAAGGCTGATTAATAATTGCACACTGGGTTTAGTTTTCTGACGACAAATATGGCTATATCTGGCAAATAGCCCTGTACTTTAGTGTCCATAAAGTGTCAAGTTGTTGGCTTGCTAGGGTTACAGTAGAGTTTGTGAATTAATCTCCTATCTGACACAAGTGATGAGAACTTCCAGGTACTCTCTTTGACATGATGAGTGGTAGCAGTTGTGCTTAACCCCCAGTGTATGAGCATAGTAAGAATTATTTGTATCTGAGTTGATCCTAATCTATTGAAAATAGCGTCTTTTAAACATATTAACCTATAACCCATGTATAGTAGCATTTTATTGAACTGGTAAAATTTAATATTTTACCTGAAATTAGGTTTTGGGTGACTGTTTTATTGTGTTAACATACACAAACATTAATTTGATCACACAGCTCAATATGCTGGTCAGATCATCTAAGTTAATTGGTTTCTATTTCCAAAATGCCCAATATATCAGTTGGTCATGTTGGTAAATCTTGGGTGATCAGTGTGTACCACTTTAACTACTGAACGATATATGAATTGGTAAGTCAGTCGGCCTGAAATTGGCCTTTGTGTTCTATACCTTAGATGAATGTCAAATGAGATTTTTCTTTGGCACAATCATTCATCTATCTAGCATAGGTGAGAGACCCATGCTTAACTGCTACACTGAAATCAATGCAGCCCGCACCACGTTTCTAATGGAAATACTAACCAGCATTTTGCCGTGTAGATTTCACACGTGTTTGGGACCTAAAGGCAAAGGTGGCAACCCTTTATTGGTTAATGGCTGATATCTTACAACAGTAGGGTCATGAGTTCACTGGGTGTCCTCCAGGCTGTCTGGTTTCCCAACATAATTTAAGAAAACATAACTTGTTGGAACTGATCTAAATATTATTTCATGTAAGACCCAGATGTTTCCCATGTGACTTCTAAAAGATTTTCCCAACTAGATTACCTTATTGGTTTGCTGTCCTGTCCTCTCTAAACACCTGTATTAAATAGGTATGAATAATTAAACACCCCCAGACTCACACTATATGTATGCTTCTTATATTTTTATTGGCCAAGCTGCATATAATTTAAGACAACATTAAAATCAAAAACCTTTTCATTTAGAAAACACCTCTGCCATTTTGGCTGATTTTTACTATTGCAGATTTTACCTGGTTTTGTTTCCCAGGTTCTTTGCAATAGATTCACCGTATGGTAGACCAGGTAGAGAAAGTGACGTGCTGAAAGTTCTCTTTACTTGAATCTTATATTACATTGTCCTAAGTTTGCCTGGTGTTAGGTGGTAACTACTAATATTGAATAAGGTTTTTATGCTTTTTAGAATCAGTTTAGAGATTGTCATTTACAGAACATTGCTTCTCTTCATGGTTGTACAGTCTGGATTGTACATACCGGTTGTATGTTACATACATTGGTGGGGCTGCCATATAGCTTAAATCAGGTGTGTCGAACTTCCAGCCCTCCAGATGTTTGAAAACTACAGAACCCAGCATTCACTGGCTGCATACTTCAAACATCTGGAGGGCAAACAAGTTTGTCATCCCTAACTTAGATAGACAGGCATCAAGTAAAACCAGCAATCTTTGTAGATGGAATGCTACATCTATACAATTAGTGGATGGCCAGCATTCTATTTCAGGAAATGCCCTAAATATATGTAGATCTGTTTTCATAGAAAAAAAAACGTATGTTAAATAAAAATCCAGCAGTGCCGGAATTAAATCAGACTGTTATCTACTGAAAACTATTCATTTCCTGGAATAAGGCTGTACCCTATGAAATATTTGGACACAATTATTGTTTGTATTGTTTTGTCAAATATTTTCTTAAATTCAAGATAAAGTTCAGTGCCCCGAGCATTTCCTTAACAAATTATTTGGAACTGACCCACAAATCTGCTGATTACCTTAGAGGGGTAAATGTTACATATTTTTGCTGTTGCTCACCCTGTATGGCTGGTTTTTGTATAGGGTAGTTTTAGCATTTGAAAATCTAGCTATACAGCTAGATATCCATCTACCAGCCATCAATTAATTTCCACAAGAAGTAATTTAGGCAGCCTTGAGTGGTACAGAAATTGCTGCATCTTGTGGTTAATTTATTTTCTGGCTGGGTACACACAGGGCTATTTTTTTGTCCCGACCAAGCGTTTGCTGCGAGCGCTCGGCCACGGCTGACAGTGCACATGACCGATCGTGTGGTCCAATAGGGCGCCGCAGACGCACTATCAGTCGGTCAGAGATATAGTGTGTACCCAGCTACTATGCCTGAAGGCTGTGTACACACCTCCAATTTTTCAGGGCCAACTAGCAGATATTACCGTGTATTGAAAAAACAGGCCAATCTCAATTAGGTATGTCGGAAAATCACGGCTGAACGGTGGCTGTGGCTACTGTTGACCACGGCTACCATTTGTAAAAATTTCATGGTGTCTACCAAGCCTTAAAACCTCCCCTTAATGTATAATTTTACAAGAGGCAGGAGCAAGTATTACTACCTCCTAAACGTAATTGGTTTTAAAAGTTTAGTCAGTAAGTACTTGCAGCTTTCAGTCTCCCTGGCTAATTTCCCAAAAATAATATTGTTAATTAGTATAGTATAGTATTTGAGGTTGAATAAAGACATATGTCCATCCAGTCCAACCCATCTAGCAATATACTCATTACCTGCCTAAATGTTGATCCAGAGGAAGGCAAAAAACCCCCACTAAATTTATGAAGGGGGGGGAAAGTGACAATCGGAAATTTCCCTGGATCAACTCTACTTTATGTATCAATACCAGTAACTTGTAACATTCCTTGTTTGCAGAAACTCATCCAGCTTCTTTTGAAACTGTCCAATGAAGCTGAGTTTTACTGTTCTCAAAAACCCTTTCCGAACTTGAAGACTAAACTTCTTATCTTAAAGTCTTAAGGGATGTCCGCGTGTCCTCTGACACGGTTCTATTGGTGAACAATGCCCCAGATAGTTTATTGTATGGCCCGTTAATGTATTTATACACTATACATGTATACATGTATCATATCCCCACGCAAGCACCTTTTCTCTAGCATATTATTTATAATCAGTCCTTGAAACATACTCTAGAACATGTTCCCTTATTAAAATTTCCAGTATCTTCCCCACCACTGATGCTAAACTTACAGGCCTGTAATTACCCGGCTGTGAGCGACTACCTACTTTTTGAATATTGGAATAACACCAGATATTTTCCAATCCAGAGGCACACATCCGGACATGAGGGAATCTGCAAAAATAATAAACAATGGCCTAGATAAAACTGCAATGTTCAGAGTACACTCCAGCACACCAATGTTGGCTGTATGCCAGACAAATAAATAGGTGCAATCCCCCTAGCCCTCCATTCCAAGGGCCAAATAGTTCTATAGCACAAGAAAAATGATGGGGGAGCACACTAATCAGGTGAATCCAAATGTGTTTATTGAAACAACATACACTACGTTTCGGGATGCACTGTCGCACCTCAGGTAGCTAGATAAAACTGGACTTAGCTCCCTAAGGACCCAAAGATGTATTTATCCGGTCTAGGAGATTTATTAGTATTAACCTTATTTAGTTATTTCTGTACCATATCCTCAGTTAACCAAAGTGCACTTGCATCCTTTACCTTTTATACCTTCCTCTGGATCAACGGTTAGGAAGGAAATGAAGATATTGCTAAATGGGTTGGACTGGATGGACGTTTGTCTTTATTCAACCTCAAATACTATACTATACTATACTATACCATTATTGCTTCTATATTCTGTAAAATCTGTACTTTGATCCTCTATAGTGTATACAGAGGGGGGGGGGGATTATTCAAGACATTTGCTTTATCGACATCCAGTTGTGTTCCATAAGGGCTCAATTGGCTGAATATAATTTAAATAGATTGCCTAGGTCAGCCCTTATATTTCACATCAGTGCTAAGTTTGTAAAGAGTATGCAAAATCTTGGACTAGATTCAACATATGTCTTTATTCAACCTCAATTACTATGTTACTATCAGAGATGATAGACAGTTTTAGACCCCAAATTGTAATACAATATTGCAATGTAGGGGTTATATAGGGGAGTCACAGAATCTGCAGCTATACTAGTATATATTTCATGTGTGTATTTGTCATATATATGATTTATTGTTTAGTTTTAGGGTGCACGCACTCCATTACATGGCAGGTGTAAAACAATTTGTATTTCTTACAGATCTCTGAGAAATTAGAGCAGCTGCAGGAAAGAAGACAAGAAACTGAAAACAAATGGAAAGACAAAATGGAGTGGTTGCAGATTGGTGAGTTACTGTTGCCACAGGAAATCAGAAAAATGGCACACAATGAATTTCTAGGATCTTAAAGGAATACTAAAGTTATTTAAAGCATAATGAAATGAATATAATTCTCTGCAATACTGGTACCTGAACTACAATTCAAATCTTATACAAATTTACACAAACTGTAATTCCATTGAAGCAGTTGTTGACCTTTCTTTTCCTGTTTCCTGTAGTTCTCTGTCAACTTTTATATCCAAATATTGATGTAACCCATTTGGCTTTTTCTCAGACTTATTAAATAATTTATATCCTTTAACAACTTAGGATCAATTTTTCTCTTTTAAAATGCATTTTACCCTTACAAAGGACAACTCCAAGGTAGTCTTGGAGTGACTGGAAGGACACGAAGAAAGGGAAGTGATACAGAAGTTTAACGGCAAATTGTGTTGTGTAAAGGCTCATACAGATGTGTGATGTGTGCACACGACTGCAGATAAATGAAAAGCTGAATCAAGCGATAATCATACATGTGCAGCCTCTCGGCCGAGTGTCTTTCATTGATCCACTGCATTGGACTACTTACGATGCCAGACCGAACAGCCACACATGTATCATTACTGTCCAGGATAGGCATTTGACAGATGCGTTCAGAACTGCACATGTGTACCCAGATGTGGAAAATGGGTATAACTTTGGCTTTTGATTAAGTACAAAATGCAGGGCAGGTGTTTATGTTTGAGTTTTGCATTATTTGTAGATATGCCCTGTGGGACTGTGATGACCTACCTTAGAGTGAGTTCCAAGGTTCACAACAGTTAGATTTATGTCTCTTGTTTTACTAGTATAGTAGTATAGTATTTGAGGTTGAATAAGGACATACGTCCATCCAGTCCAACCCATCTAGCAATATCCTCATTTCCTGCCTAACTGTTGATCCAGAGGAAGGCAAAAAACCCCCACCAAATTTATGAAGGGGGAAAAAATTCCTTCCTGACTCCAAGCGGCAATCGGAAATTTCCCTGGATCAACTCTACTTTATGTATCAATACCAGTAACTTGTAACATTCCTTGTTTGCAGAAACTCATCCAGCTTTTTTTTAAAAATGACCAATGAACCTGCCATAACAACGTCCACTGGAAGACAGTTCCATAGCTTTACCGTTTTCACAGTGAAAAACCCTTTTCGAGCTTGAAGCCTAAACCTTTTTTCTTCAAGTCTTAAGGGATGACCTCGTGTCCTTTGACATGTTCTATTGGTGAACAATGCCCCAGATAGTTTATTGTATGGCCCGTTAATGTATTTATACACAGTAATCATATCCCCACGCAAGCGCCTTTTCTCCAGCGTACATAATTGTAACTTTTCCAGTCTCTCTTCATATTCAAGCTCCCCCAATCCCCTTATTAATTTAGTTGCCCTTCTCTGAACCCTTTCCATTTCAAAGATGTCCTTTTTGTGCACAGGATTCCAAAATTGCACTGCATATTCCAAATGAGGCCTTACCATTGCTTTGTAAAGAGGGAGAATTACATTTTCCTCCCTTGAATCCATACCTCGCTTTATACAAGACAATACCATGCTGGCTCTGGCTGTTGCCGCCTGGCACTGCTTGCTACCTTTAAGTTTGTTATCCACCAAAACTCCAAGATCCCTTTCCAACAGGGATTCACTTAACACAGAGCCATTTATAGTATAAGTAGCACAAGTATTTTTAAGTCCAAAATGCATCACCTTACATTTATCAACATTGAATTTCATCTGCCACTTAGCAGCCCAATGTGATAATTTATCTAGATCCCTTTGCAACGATTGCACATCCTCTGAAGTTTTTAATGGTCGACAAAGTTTTGTGTCGTCAGCAAACACAGAAACCTTGCTGACAATACCCACTTCCAAATCATTAATAAATAGATTAAATAGAAGCGGCCCCAACACAGAACCCTGTGGCACCCCACTTAGCACTTTAGTCCATAATGATGAAGCCCCATTAACAACTACTCTCTGCATCCTATTCCTTAACCAATTTCCTATCCATGTACAAATGTGACTCCCCAGACCAACAGACCTTAGCTTATTCATTAGTCGCCTATGGGGGACTGTATCAAAAGCCTTTGCAAAATCCAAGTAAACTACATCTACTGCTATACCAGAGTCTAAATTTCGACTTACTTCCTCATAAAAGCCAAGCAAGTTAGTTTGACAAGATCTATTCCTCCTAAATCCATGCTGGTTACTACTTATAATGTCAGTCCTTGAAACATACTCTAGAACATGTTCCCTTATTAAACTTTCCAGGATCTTCCCCACCACTGAAGTTATACTTACAGGCCTGTAATTACCCGGCTGTGAACGACTACCCTTTTTGAATATTGGAATAACATCAGCCTTTTTCCAATCCAGAGGCACACCACCGGACATGAGGGAATCAGCAAAAATAAGAAACAATGGCCTAGATAAAACTGAACTTAGCTCCTTAAGTACCCGAGGATGTATTTTATCCGGTCCAGGAGATTTATTAATATTAACCTTATTTAGTTCTTTCTGTACCATATCCTCGGTTAACCAAAGTGAACTTGAATCTTGTATACCTTTATTGCTACTATACTCTATGATATCTGTACTTGGATCTTCTATAGTGTATACAGAGGGAAAAAAATTTTCAAGACATTTGCTTTATCGCCATCCTCTGTAACTAACTTATCCCCATTAATTAATGGTGCCACATTCTCAGTCCTCATCTTCTTACTATTAATATACTTAAAAAAATGTTTAGGCTTAGTGATGCTTTCTTCAGCTATCCTAACTTCATTATTCATTTTAGCTAGTTTGATTGCTTTCTTACACTCCTTGTTACAGTTTTTATACTCCCTAAAGGCCCTTTCCGTTCCCTCTGCCTTAAAGGTTTTAAATGCCTTTTTCTTCCTTACCATTTGCCTCTTTACATCAGAATTCAGCCACATGGGCGCGGATTTATTTTTTTTACATTTATTTCCCAAGGGTATAAATTTAGATGTGAACTGGCTTAAAATCCCCTTGAACACAGTCCACTTCTGTTCAGTACCTTTACCTGATAATACATTATCCCAGTTGACATTCTGAAGAGCTGCTTTTAACCTGGGAAAATTTGCTTTCCTGAAATTAAATGTCTTTGTTAACCCAGCGCACTTTTCCTTTCGATAACAAAGTCCAAATGCCACTATTTCATGGTCACTATTCCCTAAGCCTCCAGTTACCTTTATATCTATAATGCGCTCCACAATGTTAGATATTACCAGATCCAACAGAGCTCCTTTTCTTTCCTAAGGAGCGAACCCTCACCACCTGTGAGAGAAAATTATCTCTGCAGCAAATTCAGAACTCATCGCGCCTTTTTTCTGTGATGGCAGTTCCACCACCCACCAATCATTGTCGGGTAATTGAAGTCCCCCATAATGAGCACACTCCCCAAACTTGCAGCCCTTGCCAACTGCATATGAAGTTGACTCAACTCCTCTCTGCTAGCATTTGCGGCTTATAGCAGACACCAACAATGACATTACCCCCTTTCCTGTTGCCTAATTCCACCCATATTGCCTCCACTTTATCATCCATATCACCAGTTATCTCTTCTTTTAAATTTGGCTTCAATTCTTTTTTAACTAACACATACTCCTCCCCTTTCCTTTTTTTTTTTCTGTCCTGCCTAAACAAGGCATACCTCTATATTTACAGCCCAGTCGTGAGAACTGTCAACCACTTTTCGGCTATACCTATTACATCATACTTTTCATTCAATGCCATCTTTCCAATTCCACCATTTTGTCCACAGGCTTCTCGCATTTGCAAACATACATTTTGATTATGATCCTGTATTTTTATTCGTACACTTTGATACACATTTTCCTCCCTATCCCCTATGCTAGCTGCACCCCCTCTTCCACCCACCACTGGCCTATCTACACACACCCTGCTTTCCTCCTGGACAATCTATCCGTGGACTGCTAATACCCTCCCCCCCAAACCTAGTTTAAAACTCCTCCAACCCTCTAGCCTCTTCTCCCCTAAAACAGCTGCACGCCACCACCATCAGTGAGGTGCAACCCATCCCTACTAAGAGCCTGTACCGCAGCAAAGTCTGCCCAGTTCTCAATACCCCAAACCCTTCTTCCTTACACCACCTCTCTTAGCCACGCATTAATCTCCTAAGCTCCCCTGTCTCCCTGGCTTAGCACGTGGCTGCGGTAGTATTTCTGAAAACACTACCCTGGGGGTCCTTGCTTTTACTTGGCCCCTAGTTCTCGGAAATCATGTTTAGGACCTCACCTCCACCTCTAACTTTGTCATTGGCACCATGGAACCAAGACCGCCGGGTCACACCCGGCCCCACCCAATAATCTGTCTACCACACGATCCACCACAAGCCGAGCCCTAGCACCAGGCAGGCAACACACAGTTCGGCATGTAGGGTCTTGGCGGCAGATTACCCTATCTACCTTCCTTATAATGGAGTCCCCTACCACTACCACCTGCCTTTCATTCCTGACCCTTATTTCCTCCTCCCTTGTATCAGAGATGGCAGTCCCCTGGGTGCTCAAGGGACTAGCCCCCTCCATACACGCTAATTCCGAGGTGTCCTCCTCCACTTCATTACCTAAGGCGGCAAATCTGTTGGGATGGACAATCTGGGAAGAAGCCCCCCTACTCTTCCGTCCCCCACTTCCCCTAGTAACCCTAACAAAACTACCTCCTTCCTCATCCTTTCTTGTCCCTCTTCCACCCACCTTTATACTGGCCCCAGCCAGTGCCTGCTGACCCCCCAGTTCTGCCAATCCCCGCAATGCTGCAAGCTGCCCCCTTAGACTCTCCACCTCAGCTTCCAAACGGGCAACCCACTCACACCTGACACAGACATAGGTTCCCCGGAACGTCTGCTCCAGGTTCCTATACATGTGGCACGATGCACACTGCATGGTACTGACAAAACTGTCCCTTCTAATACACCACACCAACACAGTGACGCACAAACCTTGTTTAATTGCCCTTCTTGTTTCAATGTCCTGTTTTTTATGTCCTTGAGAGCAAGGTCCTTAAGAGAAAGGGCCACTCACAAGTTCGTTATACTCACAGGAAACTTCCTTTTGTTAGGTCCAAACCACAGACCCAACAACTGTGAATCCTATTTAACTAATAGGCCCCAACTCCCACACCAATTAGTGCAAGAGCCAGAAAGAGAGGGAAAAAAACCAAACACTTATTAACCCTTTCACAGCCTGTTTGTGATTACAACAGGTACAATACTAGAATATAGAAGTCCAGCACACCCCTTTAACTGGAAGAAGAAAGATTAGTCTGCTTACTGCACACTCAATCCTGCACACAGTTTTTAGCAGTACAAACAATCCTTATTTTCAAACTGTCAAATAATCCTTATTTTCAAACTTTCACACACACCATACAACCATCAAATGATTAAGTGTCCTTCTTTTTTTATGTCCTTGAGAGCAAGGTCCTTAAGAGAAAGGGCCACTCACAAGTTCGTTACACTCACAGGAAACTTCCTTTTGTTAGGTCCAAACTGGCCGTATTGCCTAAGATATAGAGTCCAGTCTTTTACACACTTGCAGTTCTCTAGACTTAATTAGTGGTCATCAGTGTAATATTCTGTTATCATCATCAAATAGACTCTACAGACACAACTTAAGAACATTAGTAAAGAGCTATCATTTATACTGTTTAACAATAAACATGGCAAATTATCATATAATAATTTAGATAGATGTATAGCATGTTAAACAGTGATTACATTATGGGGCACACTCTGTAGTAAACTGTATGAAGTATCTTCTAATGAGCAGAGGCTGCAGAGCTATGAAAGATTTCCTTAATTAGAAGAAAGGTTCTTGCCTTGATGAGGATATATTGTAAATGTGTATGTCCCTTCTCTTTCAGTCCTAGAAGTTCTGATGTTTGGAAGAGATGCCAATGTGGCAGAAGCTTGGTTGTCCAGTCAGGAGCCCATTGTTCGATCTGCAGAACTCGGTAGCAATGTGGATGAAGTAGAGAACCTAATCAAGAGGCATGAGGGTTTCCTGAAAACAGTTTCCTCATGGGAGGAGAGATTTTCACTTCTAGAAAAACTTACCACGGTGTGTAAATAAACGTGGTGGTGGATACCTTTTTCCCGCTGCCACCTGGGCTGGATGTGGTGTTGAAGCAAACTAACTGTGTGCAGGGGAGGATAGGGGAAAAGAGGAGGCGGAAAGAATCTGAACCTTCCAACCAATCTGCTTGCTAGACAGCCACAGCCACTGGTACCCAGATTTAAGCTTTAATTTTGTACAAAAGTTGTATGCCGATGGGGGGGGGGGCAGGGCCCAGGGGGACTGGGGTAGGGGGATGTCCTGGTGGTGCCAGGGGGATGTGCTTTTGGTGCCAAGGCTCTTGGTGTGTGTGTGCTGGTGGTGACAGGTGTGTGTGCTAGTGGTGCCAGGAGGGTATGTGCTGTTTGTGTGCTGGTGGTGCCAGGAGGGTGTGTGCTGGTGGTGCTTGAGGGGATGTGCTGGTGGTGCCAGGGGTGTCTGCTGTTGGTGCCAGGGAGATGTGCTAGTGGTGCCAGGTGGAGATGTGCTGGTGGTGCCCGGGGGATTTGCTGGTGGTGCCAGGGGTGTGTGTGCTGGTGGTGCCAGCAAAATATAATTTTATTTATAAGCGGCGGGGTGATCTGCTAAATAAGTTGTGTCATGGAACGTTAGGGGGGGACCAAAAATCTGACTTGTGCCTTGGGCCCCATTTGGTCTTAATCCATCTATGAGCTTACTGCAGGAGTTAGGGGGCAAAGTGTGTTACCTCACTGTTGCTTTCTTAATAGGTGGAATGCTTTTTGGTTACAGCACTTGCATTTTAATGCCTAATATTTTTATTGGTAACAAACCAATCCATACATTTAAACATTAGTCAGCTGAAATGGCCATTCGGTACACCATTATGCATAGCGTGTCACACGTGTACGGACCTTAAGACTAAGAAATGTAATATCACTCCCTGACATTGCTTACCTGACCTCTCTTCCATTATGCAGTAAGCAATGTGCGACACTTACAATGTGCATTAAGGGAGGGTGGTTAGGTAAACAAAGCACCAAACTTGGCTTAAATGTTATTTTGGGAGCTCTGTTTCTAAGAAGTTTTTTAAAAGACACAGACACTAACACTGTGTAGCACAGGTTTTTTGGTAATTTGTGCAATAACACTCTTTACAGCATCTCCCCCTTAGAGTTTTGCATCTAATAACTGTTTACCAGATCTGTAAGGAAAGTATTTTGAAATTTGTCCTTTTGTAAGGGTTATGAACTGTGAGGGAACTCTGTTGGTTGTACATATAGCTCCCTATAATGACGTTTCCCTGTTCCTCATGGAACCATAGAAGAGTTCTTATACTATAAACAATTACATTTCCGAATCACTATAAAATACTTTAAAAGAAAGGAAGGGGTTTATTTTAAAAGGACGCTAAAATGGTTTTATGCAGTGCAAAGCTTTGGGAGAAACTATAATTCATGTGTAGGTAAGAAATCATAGTAGATAGATTATTTTCCCTACAGGCACGACATCCCTACCATCCCTACACAGATGGGAGGAGGGGCACACAGAACAGCTGTAAGAATGAGCAAAAGTGGGCAAGTAATTTTAACACTTTGCCACTCCTATTCTACTGTACACAAGGAGGTAGGAATAAGCTCCCCTACTTCCCTATGAATACTGAATACACACTTTGCATAATCATTGTCCTCATTAGCTTTTAAAGGTTGCTTTTGTTGAAGTCTTAAAAACATTTAATTTAATGTCTTTATAGTTAGAAGAAATTGAGCTACAGCGAAAGCGAGAAGAAGAAGAGAGAAGTCGAAGACCGCCTCCCTCTCAACTAGAGAATGATGAAACATTATTACAGCAAGTTTCACAGTCTTTTGAAGAGCAACCTGATCAGACCAACGGCATTCCTCAAGAAAGGTTTGTTGGGGACATATTGTTTGGTGTTACATGCAGGTTTAATGTCTAGACCAGGATGTACTTTTACTTGGGTGTAGTTGATATAACCCAAGATTTTGGTGGAGGTGTACAATAAAGGTGCAAACTATTGCTTACAATGCTTGTGTTTGAAGTCTACCATTGCTATTATACCACTTAAAGGACAATTGCAAGGTAAAAAATTTACTTTTTTAAATATTAAAAGTATCCGGGGCAGGGAGGTAGGATTGATTATTCTTACTCATAATATCATTTCTTTGAGAAGTACCAGCACATACAATTTTTTATCTGCCAGGTTGGTGTCCTGGACTTTGCTGTATTAAAAATGCTGAAGCACTAAGAAAGCAGTTTTACTTGTGCTGGTTCTCTCAGACATGATATAGGTAAGTGAAAATTGCCAATCCTACCTGCCCAAGGTACTTTTCCTTTTAACTGTTTTTTAGGGCTAGGCCACACTAGTGCACTTTTAAGCACGATCCAATCGCAGTGTCGAACCAATCCTGTTTAAGAAAGACACTAGTGTAGCCACACTAGTGCTCTGCTGTGCATTGCACAATCGCAGCACATCGCCTCAACCTTAAAAACTTTAAATGTACTATACGCTGCTCTGGATATTTTAACAATACTAAAGATGGACATACATGTAAAGAGTTGAAAACATGTATTTAAAATAATAATTGCATAAATAGGCAAGAGAAACATAAATATATATGGGCTTATTTAATAAGAGGTGCACAATTTTGCCCAAGCTGTTAATTTGTCTCAAACAGTCAGATTTTACCTGTTTACTGGTATGCTACAGTTAGTAAACATTTGATAACATCTGATTGGTTTCTGCAAAGCACACGGGCAACATATTACACCTCTTTTTGAATAAGGCCCTTACAGGGTGATTTACCTAGTGGCGCTGGGCAATTATATGGAGTTAAAGTCACTTTAACGAGTTGGCTACAGGTTAGTGCAGCTCTAACTCCATATTAGTACCGGATGCGAGGGGCTACATAAAAGACACCCACGCGGTAATATAGTTCCAAATATGGAACAAAGCAGCCAAAGGTTTAATGCTGGAGATGGCAGTGTTGGCAGATAATTATTATCCTGTTCATTTTTTTCTTGCTTTTTGCAGGCTGCAAGGTTTACAGAATTCATTCCAAGAGCAAGTTTCAGTCAATGGATTGTATACAGATTCAGAATCTCCACAGGTATCCCCATATTGTTTGTCATGTTTGGTGTTTTAATTACTTTTATTTGTTTAAATGTGTGCTAATATTTTTATTCTTAATTTGCAGCCATTAACAGGAACTCCAATGATAGATGACAGCATTTCTGAAAATCAGGTAAGGAAAAAATGCACTGTATGTGGATAATAAGAACATAAACAAGGAAATCAATCCTTGAGAGCTGGAGTTGTGGCATGAATTTTTACTGAGAAATACTGGGAATATTTCCGATTGCCACTTGGAGTCAGGAAGGAATTTTTTCCCGCCTTCATAAATTTGGTGGGGGGTTTTTGCCTTCCTTTGGATCAACAGTTAGGCAGGAAATGAGGATATTGCTAGATGGGTTGGACTGGATGGACGTATGTCTTTATTCAACCTCAAATACTATACTATACTATACTGGGCTTACTTATAGACCCCAGATCAGCACCTAAATGGATATATTCTCACCAATCACTACAGGCATAGTCCTGGTTTCCAATTGTGCAGTAAAAGCTCAGTGAACTTTGCACATGCTCCCTTGAGCTTACACTGCACTAAATAGACACTCCCCAGGGTAAAACACACAAATCATTGGGTGTTTCATCATATGTCTGGGTCTACCCGGAAGAACTAGAATTTTGCCTGGGGATGCCATCTGGGAAAATATCTCCATTTAGGTACGGATCAAGTACCTGTAAATAAAATGGTTTCAGTGTTTGGGGGAAATGGGGTTTCTACAGATATCTAAAAGCTCCATTTGGGGATGGACTTGCTCTTTAATAAGAGAAAAATTACAAAAGCACCTACTACAGTATTTCCTTTCATTTTTTTATATGTAAATCCTCTCTATTTAGGGCCTTGATACTTCGGATGCAACAAATGGAGCCAAGACAGATGTTACTACCAAGGATGGGAGTTCACCACCCTCTCCCCAACTCCAAGGCAGGCCCACCTTCTCCCCAATAAACCTACAGTATTCTACTATGCCACATAGCCCTACTGAAACTCTTGCATCTGAACAGATGGAAGGAATGCTTTACCGCAAGCAAGAAATGGAATCCCACAACAAAAAGGCTGCAAACAGGTGTGTAGTTCAGTTATAGTAAATAAAATTCAGATAAGAGATAAAACAAGATAAATTAAAGTATACATGATAAGGTAAAGATATGAAGTGCTTTGAAACATAAGGACGTTCTACCAAACCAATGGAATACTGCTGCTATGAAAAGAGCAATATCCCATATTAAGAAATGGTTCCTCAGGGTCAGGTCTCAATAGTATGCGCATGCAGGATTTTTTGCAATGTGCTGCCGTGCATTATTTGCTATGTGCTCTGAGCTCTAATACACATGTGTTATTGAAACGCATTCAGTATGCACAAAAATTCATGCACGCATGGGTTCTAATAATGTACCTGAGCACATCGCTCATAGTCAGGGGAACTTCTAGGGTTTTTGCTGCCTCAAAACTTTTGAATGCCATATTTGATGCTCTCTGGGCGGCGCGCGAAGCATTAAAGCTGCCTTAAAAAAAAAATGCTTTGTGTCACTTAACTTGTCAGTCACAGTGTCACTACTTTAGCTGCAACTGTAAGTAATTATCCAAGTTACTGATTTCTTTGGTGGGGGGGGGGGGCAGCAGGAGCAGAAAGTTGTCACATTTTTAGAGGCCTAGGCGTCTGGGGGGGGGGGGGGGGTGGTAGGGGGGGTGTGGCGGACAGTTGGCAGAGAAGCCTAAGCCGAGGGGGGGGTTGTTGGGGTAGCAGGGGCAGAAAGTGTCTTAAGATTAGTGTTTACTGTCTGTTCACACTTGATTCTATCCTGTTCCTATTATTAGTATTTAGTTTTGTTTCTAAAGCCTCATACACATGTGAGATCGCGGCCCGTGTATGGGCCCTTTATCAGCCGAAACGGACGGTCGTTCCGAGATCCGGTCGATTGGGCAACGATCCCCGATAGTGCCCATACACAGGCCGACTATCGGCCGAAACGAACGTTCGGACACTTCGTGCATCGTGGGTTGGGACCTGCGATCGCACGTGTGTACGAACCTTTAGAATTGAAAGGTTTTGACCAAAACATTTAACTAAATGACTCTTATTGAATTTTCCATTGTAACAGATATGATGTTGTTATATGTCTACGTACCTTGATATGGTGGCAGGCTTACAAATCTTTTGGCTAAAATCTTTTATACTACAGAAAGTATGGCATTTCAAATGTATTGTAACAGTTCAACCAACATGTATAGCACAGGGTATAAAACACGTTATTTTGATCCACAAAAACCTGAAAGGAGCAAAATGGTAGTGGGAACACAAGCTGTTTGAGAAAGGGATGTAATATCTGTTTATAGGAATTGACATTATTGCTAATTGAGCGAGGAATTGTTTAATTACGTGATAGGAAGCTCAAAATCTTAACATATTAGCCACACCCATTGACAAAACCACGCCCACCAACAAAGCCACGTACAAAGCGCGCCTCCCAGAGAGCATCAAAGGCGGCACTCAAAACTCGGGCAGCAAAAACCCTAGAAGTGCCCCTGAGCGTGATGTCACTGATAGACTGACAGCCATGAATAGAAAGCAGAGGCACAGCAGAGCGCAAGGGTCCGGGTCTTTTAAGTATCTTTAGCTGCATCTTTATGGAAGGTAAGCAAAAGACATAACTAGGGTTTAGGGGGGTTCCGCAGCTGTATGTAAAATTTCGATTCATAGGTGGACATGCCCTTTAAATACAAATCTAGAGAGTGTGGTAAAATAAATATCTGAAAAACTGCTCAGTGAAGAACATAAAAACATTTGGGAAAATGTCCAATAATCTTGCTAGGTAGAAGGACCCCTTAAGTGCATTACAATAAACAATAGTTTCATAGTATTTGAGGTTGAATAAAGACATACGTCCATCCAATCCAACCTACTCTGCAATACCCATATTTCCTGCCTGTTGATCCAGAGGAAGGGGAAAAAAAACCCACCAGAATAATGAAGGGGAAAAAAATTACTTATAGAAACCAAAGTCCAATGCACTCTAGTCCAAATCGTGGGTGCTTACTCCTCATATATCCAACCCTCCAAAATTCACAGTAGAGAAAACAGATTGAGGGTCGCACTCCAAAATTTGTTGAATACTTTATTTAGTGACCAACATCAAAAACACAACATTTCGGAGGGAAAGACAAGTGCCCCCTTCCTCAGGTGATCTCACCTCACCCCCTTCTCCCCCCGAAACGTTGTGTTTTTGATGTTGGTCACTAAATAAAGTATTCAACTGATTTTGGAGTGCGACCCTCAATTTGTTTTCTCTACTGAAAAAATTTCCTTCCTGGCTCCAAGTGGCAAGGGAAATAGTATAGTATTTATATAGCATTTGAGGTTGAATAAAAGACATATGTCCATCCAGTCCAACCCATCTATCAATATCCTCATTTCCTGCCTAACTATTGATCCAGTGGAATGCAAAAAAAACCCACCAAATTTATGAAGGGGGAAAAAATTCCTTCCTGACTAAAAGTGGCAATCGGAAATTTCCCTGGATCAACTCTACTTTATGTATCAATACCAGTAACTTGCAACATTCCTTGTTTGCAGAAACTCATCCAGCTTTCTTTTGGAACTTACCAATGAACCTGCCATAACAATGTCCAATGGAAGACAGTTCCATAGTTTTACCGTTCTCACAGTGAAAAATCCTTTGTGAACTTAAAGTGGAAGTTCAGTGCACATACATGTACTTTTCAGAAAGAAGAGCAGTATTTTTTCATCCCAATGACCTTAATCTGCCAGTTGAGCATTTTGTCTGTGTATAAATAAATGCAACCGAACTTCTGACTTCCTGTTTGCAGGACCCCTAGTAGAGAACGTTATGGTTTTTGCCCATGACCCAGTCCCTGGGTTGATTCATTTGCTCAGTAGAGATCTGAGCATGTTTGACCCATCCAACAGCCAATCAGTAGAAATTACTGTTAGGAACATTCCAAGGATGTGGTGCATCCTGGGAAGAAGAAGGACCGTTAGAACCTGAAATGTCAGCTCACTTATGTCAACAGCAGGGAACAGCAAAGGGCATGAAATCAACAGATTTTTCAAAATGGAAGAGAATATGTAGAATAACTAAGTATGCATTATACAAACTAACAATTTATCAAATATTGATAATTTCCAATGAACTGTCCCTTTAAAGACTAAACTTCTTTTCTTCAAGTCTTAAGGGATGTCCTCATGTCCTTTGACATGTTCTATTGGTGAACAATTCCCCAGATGGTTTATTGTATGGCCCGTTAATGTATTTATACACAGTAATCATATCCCCACGCAAGTGCCTTTTCTCCAGTGTACATAATTCAATCTGTCTTCATATTCAAGCTCCCCCATTCCCTCACGAAAGTATTTTAGTTATCACCTAAAATACTTGTGCAAAAAGAGCCATGACCTTGAGGTTTAAAATTGAGCTACCTAAATGATCAAAAATCAATCAGAATTGATCAGCAAAGCTATTGCACAGCGCTTCTCGGTAACTGCCCCTGGACACGTTAACTTTATTTGTTTTCAAACACTCTCCCCAGATCCTGGCAGCATGTTTACTGTGTCCTGAAAAGGGGAAGTTTAGGTTTCTACAAGGATTCTAAAGGAGCAGCCAGTGGAGTACCTTATCATGGCGAAGTCCCTGTTCAACTTACTGGAGCCCAATGTAGTGTCGCTCATGACTACAAGAAGCGCAGAAATGTCTTTAAGCTAAGGTAAGACTGACATTAAATCGTGCACAGCAGCTGCAGTGTGATTGTGGTTATTGAGAAGGAAACTGATGAAAACTTATGGGTAGAATGTGGCCATTTTGAAAAAATATTACGAGAACATTGGTTAATTTGCGCATAAAGAAACACAGGCACGGTAAAATAGGGCACCACTCAGTAATAATAGAGTATTCTTGAAATGTGATTGACATAAAATACCCCCCCAAATACTAAAGACAAGAACACATATTAAAAACACAACCCCTTGCCTCAGTGTAAAAACACACATAATACATACAGCGTCACCAAAGATATCAAAATACAATATAGACTGGTATATTGCACTACATAGGTATAAGGTAACATCACAGCATCAAAATAGTATAACAGTCTAAAGTAGAGTGTAACGATAAATACAAGGTACAAATATGCTACAGCTATGTGGTTGATTTGCACAGAAATATCTCCTGGATGAATTTATTACATGCAGAATTTGGTATTTGCTAAAGCAAGTTGTATTGAGAAAGATGCTGAATTATATACCTTCTTTTAGTGTATGAAAACTTGCATGAATGATTACAATGACCTATTGTCCATGGAAACCTTGGTACAATTAAACTTTAGTTATAGTATTTCCATTATTCCATTATTTTACAGTCTTGCTGATGGGAAAGAATATTTATTCCAAGCTAAAGATGAGGTAAGAGAATGGTTCTATCTAAAGGGAAATTAGCAAATAAAATAATTGTGAATTCTAGAACTGTTCATATAGATCTGAATACTGCTGTTATATTTATAGAGGATGACAATGTTTCAAATATTTAAAATAACCCAATCCTAAAGAAATATCTCCGTGTTTTGATAATGTTGCATTGTTGGGTAAAACTTAAAATGTTCATAATTCTAACCCAACATAACTGTTTTTATTAATATTACATGTAGTGTATCAAATGATTGTCTTAGCCACAACATTGTCTTAATATTTCAGTAATTCAAAAACATTTAAAAGCCTAATGATTGAGTCTTATACAGTTTTTAAAATGGCATGTCTAGTGTAATATAAGTAATGGATGTTTATTTCCCAACATCCTGGCATTACTGTGCGCTTTAGACCGTTTACATAAATTACCCCTTTTAAGCATTCACTTAAAGTTCTAAGGACAGAAGGGAGATGTCCATCAAGTTACTCCCACCCCCAACCGCTGTATTAGTTTGTCAAAAAACTAACCCAATCTGTACTTACACAGCCTCGTTTCAAAGGCGTTCAGACACGGCCCTCTGCTTGCATGAAATTGCAAAGGGGGCCAGATCCGCAGGCATATCCGTGATTGGCTGAGAGTCAGCCTATCACGGACGCGGCTTCCGGCGGTACAGAACGCCGGTGGAACAAGGCTGTGTAAGTACAGATCGGGTTAGTTTTTTGACAAACTAATACAGCGGTTGGGGGTGGGAGAGAGAGCCCTACATTACAGAAAATGTTTACACTAGGGGCACAGGGAACCTAACAGGGATCGGGAGGGAGGACTGCACTGAGCAAGCCAGAAACCTCTCAGAGGACACCTAAGAGGTGGAAACATTTTCCTCCCTGCCAGGCTCCTGGTGTTTACTTTCTAGGACATTACAGGAGGACCATTTGGAGCCGAGAGTTAAGGTAAGGATTTTTAAACTCTACACACTGGGGCCAGCAGTCGGGGAGATTGTAGTTTTGGGGGTGGACATGCACTTTAACATACTGAGTTTAGATCTCCATTTGTCAGGCTGTCACATTAGCTTGGCTAATAAATAATCAAAGGGTCATTTGAAAATACAAGTGTATGTTTAATAAATATACCAATCTATTCTATGCTGATGTTTTGTGTTTTTGTTTTTTTTTTTTTTTTTGCTTTTCTTGTTTTTTTAAGGGTGAAATGAGTAGTTGGATGCGGGTAATAAATTCCTCTCTACCTTCTTCCCCTGGAGATCCTTCAGATCATTCCCCAGGTTTTACCAAAGGTATGACCAGGGCCATGACTATGCCACCAGTGTCACCTAACAGTGCTACAGAGGGACAAGTCACAATGCGTAACAAAGAGGGGAAAGAGAAAGACCGTGAAAAGAGGTTCAGTTTCTTTAAGAAGAAGTAAATACGTTGTTCAATATAGACACAAGCAACTGTCCAAGATCATCACTGCAAAAAAGGACCAGTCACCAGATGACCCATGGTTGAGGGTGGGGTTTAGTAGTTCACAGCAGCGATTTGCATACGATTATATATTGGCATAATGTGCATCCCAAACGGACTTTAAGGCCCTACCAATGAAACAGGTATCCTGAAATCTCGCCAGAAGGGCCGGGTTGCACTGACACAATTCTGCAGGGAGCTTTTTCTGACCCTCACAATAAAGTGTACAAACTGTTTGGGGGGTTGTTATTCCATCATCATTAACCGTTTTTTGTGTTTATGGGGTCTTTCCTTGTTACGTGCATGTCCCATAGCCTCTAATGTGATTCTAGAAGGTATCAAAGCCTTTCACAATTAGAAGCTGTTAATGGAGAGGAAATAAATTGAGGTAACACCGTTGTATTATGACTGTGGTGAAAAATTCTCTTTTTAAAGCATGAACATAATCAGAATAAACTCCATAACCACCAAAAGGCTATCAGGGTGTCAAATGATTTGCCTGGGAAGAGACTAAAAGCATAAGAGTATTTCCTATTTAAACAGAACTAAGTTGCATTATAATTATGTGTGCGCTATTTAAGTCTTTGTAAATGGTTAATATATGCACATCTATGAAGACAGGTGTGCAAAAAAGTAATAAGAAAACAACAACAAAGAAGCTCTGTACTGTAGATATTTAGGAAGTGCTGTGCATACACTGCGGTGTATACCACACTGTAATTCCTGTATGCACATTTCCTCCATTGCTGATGACAAAGACCATGTTGGGGCTTAGAGAAGCGTGTGTAACGTAGTCTGATGGTTCTGAAGAACATGGTGACAATAGTTTCAGTAAGACTGATGTAAATAATTCTACTTGCTTTTTCCCTGCTTTGCCCTTAGAAAACAGGGAGTGTTACATAGTATGCAGTAATATTTGCTATCTCCCAAAAGGTTTTGCCTCACAAAAAAAACAACAGTTTAAAATGATACATTTTAAAGCATTTGCGATATTCATTTTTATCAATAAAATAAAAAATAATTTTAAAGCACAAGTGTTTCTTTAATTACTTTTCTCATGTGTGAAGACTATAAACTATATACTTTTAAATGCAATAATAGAGATATAATACATAAGAGGCTCAGTGGATTATTTTCTTATAATACATAAGGCTCTGAATGTAGCTGTGTCACTGTGTGGCTAATTTCTTATATTCCACTGCACCTCCCATTCACTTTATAGCCAGTCTCTCACCCTTAAAGGGCATCTGTCATGGGAAAATGTTTTTTTTCTATGTGGTCTATAATTGCCCCAACCCCCAGAGTACCTTTATTTCCTTTTAAGGAGGAAACTCCTCTGTCCCAAGATATAGAAGTTAAAATAAGTCAAGATTTCAATACACCACTCCTGCTTGAGCTGTCAATCAAATCCCCAAACAGCATTCTGGCGTAGTGTGTAGGCTTTTTTAACAGCAAGTCTCCCAATGACTCCTTCCTGCTCACTAAAATGCTTGGCAAACACTCGGTTTAAAACAGAAGAAAAGAGAAGGAGAATGGAGCAGAAAGACCACCACTGGGTCCCCCTCCTTCCAAGTTTTCTCCAATTTATTGCCTGTCAAAAGGAGATTGGGCTGCAGTGATAAGGCAGGACTCGAGGCTCTCCTAACTCACCCCCCTCCCACTCCTTATGTAGCAAGTGTCTCCACAACAACGGAGGTTAGAGTGACATGAAGGAGGATTAATGTGCATGAGAGGCTTGGTTCACAGCTAGATTATATGGGGGAATGTCTAGAGTTAGAAGGGGGAGTAGGGAGCTCTGCAGTAAATCAGACTGTGTGCAAACACGGAGCCACAGAAGAAGGTGGATATAAGGCAGTATACACTAACCTTTTTTGTCTCGATTTAAGCTACGTTTGCGAGGGGATATGATCACTTTATACAAATATATCCATGGGCCATACAGTAAACTCTCTGATTCATTGTTTACTAATCGGTTATATCAAAGGACACATGGACATCCTTTAAGATTAGAAGAAAAGAAGTTTCATCTTCAGGTAAGGAGAGGTTTCTGTACAGTGAGAACGGTGAAACTGTTGTCCAGCAGATGTGGTAATGGCAAGTTCACTGAATAGCTTTATAAGATAAGTTAGATAAGTTTTTAAAACTAAAAAATATGGAGAATTACTGGTATTAATAATATACTGCAGTTCTGGCTGATCCAGGGATACTTTCCGATTTCCATTTGGAGTCCGGAAGGAATTTTTTCCCTTTTTTTTAGCTGTTTTTTTTTGCCTTCCTCTGGATCAAAAGGAGGGTGAAAAGGTTGGACCTGATGAATCTTTTTCTTAATTCAACATCAATTACAATGTAATGTATACATTTCACTATAGATGCTCTTTAACACAGAATACATTTTGTAATTTCCGGGTAAGTAAAAGTAGACCACACAGACCTGGGAAAAAAATGCCATAAATCTGTCAATTTAACTGACTTCTAGCTTCTTATGTATAATTATGTATAAGAAATAATATGCCCCATACAGTGTAATATAAGTATAAAATAACCTATTAGTTCCCTGCCCTGTATACATGTTAATAAATACTATAAAATGTGTTCATCCAGGCACCAATTCTCCCACAGCAAATGTAATAATCTGTATGTGCTTAAAGGGTATTACCACACTGAAAGGGACACTATACTGAAGGGAAAAAAAACACTCTTCCTCATCTTAATCTGTAAATAAATACTTGTAAGTAGCACTTACTCTGAGTAATGTGTGTTGTTGCATTCCTTTAATGCAGCACGTTTTGCTCAGGAGCAGTATCCCATTGGTCTGTTTGTGTCCGCAACACGCAACAATACAAGTCTATGGCAACTCCGTTTTGTGGCGTTTTTACTAGAATTCTGCCTGTGATGTCACTTCCGTTTCCTGTTTTTAAGGTGCAGTTGGTGGCTGTGGAGGTTAGACGGAGTGCTGGTGTGAGTAGAGTTGTAAGAGATTAGAGGCCATATTTATAAACCCACGGTATCGCTTTTTAGGTTAGTTAATTTACAATTGCGGTCGTTAATTAATGAACGTTCGATCGTAGAATACCATGCGGTAGTAAACTACTGCAATGGTATTCTATGGGGATCGTAAATCTCTGATTTCATTATTGTAAATTTATGATCGGTATCGTAAATTTACGATCATTAAACCGATCGTTAATCTCCGGTCGGTTTAACGATCATAAATTTATGGTACCGAACGTTAAAGTCTTTATAAATATTGCCCTAGTAGAGAGTAGTAGAGTTGGTGTTGGCCTGGAAAGGTAGGAGTGGGTTTGTTGTGCTGTGCAGACAAATTTGAGTAGGCCACCACCACAAGGTCCTTTTGTACTGAAGATTTAATAATTAAGGTGTAGCAGTACCCAAAATTATATGACAAAACACATGCACAATGTAAAGATAATTATAAGATCCAACAGATTTGGAAGGATATTGGAAATAAATTGTAAGGAATTGTAAGAGTAATAGAATATGTATTCCCCAAAGATGAAACATCAAAAAGGTAAAAAAAATAGTTTTAAATTTGTATTAAAAAATATTTCAGAAATTATATACTTCTAGATTGATTATAATTTCCATAGTGAAAGGCATGAAAACAAGATGGCGCTCAGTCCAAGATAACTATAAAAGGGAACTTAATGCTGAATGTGAAGAGGGGCGAAGTGGCTCTGGATGCAGCAAGAGAATCAAGTACAAATTTGCCAACATGTTGGATTTTTTATGTGCAAGCATGGAGTTTGCTCATTGAGTACCTCATTATGATTAATTTATTTCGGTATGAGATTGAAAATTTTTATATATGACAAAATCCTTCTTACCAGCCCTGAAAATAACATCCCAGATGACAGTATCGAGCATGACTCCTCTACATCATTGTCAATTCCTGAAGTACCTTTGAATACAGAAGATGTCGATTTTGAATCTTATGGTCATGTTGATAGTATAGTATAGTATTTGAGGTTGAATAAAGACATACGTCCATCCAGTCCAACCCATCTAGCAATATCCTCATTTCCTGCCTAACTGTTGATCCAGAGGAAGGCAAAAAAAAAACACCAAATTTATGAAGGGGAAAAAAATTCCTTCCTGACTCCAAGTGGCAATCGGAAATTTCCCTGGATCAACTCTACTTTATGTATCAATACCAGTAACTTGTAACATTCCTTGTTTGCAGAAACTCATCCAGCTTTTTTTAAAAAACTGACCAATGAACCTGCCATAACAACGTCCACTGGAAGACAGTTCCATAGCCTTACCGTTCTCACAGTGAAAAACCCTTTCCGAGCTTGAAGCCTAAACCTTTTTTCTTCAAGTCTTAAGGGATGTCCTCGTGTCCTTTACATGCTCTATTGGTGAACAATGCCCCAGATAGTTTATTGTATGGCCCGTTAATGTATTTATACACAGTAATCATATCCCCACGCAAGCGGCCTTTTCTCCAGCGTACATAATTGTAACTTTTCCAGTCTCTCTTCATATTCAAGCTCCCCCAATCCCCTTATTAATTTAGTTGCCCTTCTCTAAACCCTTTCCATTTCAAAGATGTCTTTTTTGTACACCGGATTCCAAAATTGCACAGCATTTTCCAAATGAGGCCTTACCAATGCTTTGTAGAGAGGGAGAATTAAATTTTCCTCCATACCTCTCTTTATACAAGACAATACCATGCTGGCTCTGGCTGTTGCTGTCTGGCATTGCTTGCTTCCTTTAAGTTTGTTATCCACCAAAACTCCAAGATCCTTTTTCAACAGGGATTTACTTAACAAAGAGCCATTTATATTATAAGCAGCACAAGGATTTTTAAGTCCAAAATGCATCACCTTACATGTATCAACATTGAATCTCATCTGCCTCTGCAACGATTGCACATCCTTTGAAGTTTTTAATGGTCGACAAAGTTTTGTGTCGTCAGCAAACACAGAAACCTTGCTGACAATACCCTCTTCCAAATCATTAATAAATATATTAAATAGAGGTGGCCCCAACACAGAACCCTGTGGCACCCCACTTAGTACTTTAGTCCATAATGATGAAGCCCCATTAACAACTACTCTCTGCATCCTATTCATTAACCAATTTTCTATCCATGTACAAATGTGCCTCCACAGACCAACAGACCTTAGCTTATAGATTAGTTGCCTATGGGGGACTGTATCAAAAGCCTTTGCAAAATCCAAGTAAACTACATCTACTGCTATGCCAGAGTCTAAATTTCTACTTACTTCCTCATAAAAGCCAAGCAAGTTAGTACAAGATCTAATCCTCCTAAATCCATGCTGGTTACTACTATGTCACCTTGAAACAATACTCTGAATATGTTATTAAACTTTCCAGGATCTTCCCCACCACTGAAGTTAAACTTACAGGCCTGTAATTACCCGGCTGTGAACAACTACCCTTTTTGAATATTGGAATTACATCAGCCTTTTTCCAATCCAGAGGCACACCTCTGGACATGAGGGAATCTGCAAAAATAAGAAACAATGGCCTACATAAAACTGAACTTAGCTCCCTAAGGACCCGAGGATGTATTTTATCCGGTCCAGGAGATTTATTAACATTAACCTTATTTAGTTGTTTCTGTACCATATCCTCGGTTAACCAAAGTGGACTTGAATTTTATACCATTATTGCTACTATACTCTATGATATCTGTACTTGGATCTTCTATAGTGTATACAGAGGGAAAAAATATTCAAGACATTTACTTTATTGCCATCCTCTGTAACTAACTTAGTCTCATTAATTAATAATAACATAATAATAACAATGATAATAATAATCCAGCACCTTTGACTGTCACATAAACAGTTACTCCTCAAGCTCAGGTTGTATCTAGAACAGCACAGAAAAAGAAAAAAATCAAAGGATGACGAAGTGATGACATCCTTACAGTCTTAATGTCTGTAACAAGAGAGTGCTGATTTGTTAAAATAAATATGTCATATATCTATGCATTCAATTTGTTCCCAATGTTTTAACGATATTGCTGAAGACAACAGGTTTTCATTCATATGTTCCATTTCTGATACTTTACGTTCATACATAAACAAGCCTCCTATGTCTGCTTTGTCACAGAAACCACCAGTGTCTGCTGCACTATACCAGACACAAATGTCAGGTATGCCACAGCAACCACCACTGTCAGCTGTGCAATACCACACCCAAATATCTGCTGTGCCTTAACAACCACCAATGTACTATAATCCTCAACAGTGCCATTCTCAACAACCACAGCAGCAATATCAACATTCATACCCACCATATCGCAGAACATGAACGGCAAATCTGGTGTTCTCACAATTGACAGTTCTGCAAGTAAAATTAGTCCGTGTATCTATGCAGATTTATCCCCTACATAAACAACAGATGGTTCATCAGAGTTCTCATCCTGCCCAGTGCTGTCTGAATGTTTATTCCCTGAGGAGTATGGTACTAGCACTGTTGTATATTGTACCTTTTTTCATGTTAATGGTTACTTCAATGTTTATTATATTATTCTACCTTTTTAGCAACAGGGCATAATGTTTACCTTTAAACCCTATATACGGGTTAATATTTGCTGTAATTATTATATATCTTTATATTCAAGAAGTTCTGTATACATATTATAGAGTATATAAAAAGCAGAAAATTGTGTTTTATTATTTTTTAAAAAAAAATATGATAATCTTAAACTAGAAAGGGAAAGTTTAAGTATAAACTTTGACTTTGGCTTGATAGGCCCCATTTTGGAAGGGAATCTGTGTGTTTGTGCTGCAGATTTTAAAACTCAATAATGCCATTGATGAGGGAATTGTTGTTTACTTATCCTTTAAATATGTCACATGCATTAAAGGTAGGTCAGTTGGTGTGTGTACTCGGGTCAGGTTGGGGGATAAAAGACTAGCTTTTTTGATGATTGGTCAAAATGTGTTTTTTTACTATACTTACCCTTTAAATATGATTGCCACATGAATGAATGTGTACCTCAGTTGGTGTATGTACCTGTGTCAGGTTGGAAGTTAAAAATCAAATCTTTTTTGAACGTCTTCAAGAACTACATTTCAAGTCCAGTTGATCTAATTGAATACAACAGATATACCATGACCTGGATGAATGAGAACCTTCACAAGCATTTTTTGATTATTGATCAAAATTAATTTTTTTACTATAGTTACCCTTTAAATATGGCTGCCATGAAAATGGAAGGGTAAGTGAGTAGGCGTGTGTATCTGGATCAGGGTTGGAAGTTAAAAAACAAACTTTTTTGATGATTGGTCAAAATTTGTGTTTTTGATCTTAGTTACCCTTATTAAAGTATGGCTGCAACAGTAATGGAGGGGTAGGTCAGTAGGTGTGTGTACCTGTGCCCCGTGGGGGTTAAAAAAACAAACTCTTTTGATTATTGATCAAATTTAGTTTTTTTTACTTTAGTTACCCTTTATGTATGGCTGCCACAGTAATGTTGGATGAATATTAGATCAGTAGGTATGTGTACCTGTGTCAGGTTAGGGGTTAAAAAAAACAAACTCTGTTAATGATTAGTCAAAATTGTTTTTTTTTTACTATAGTTACCCTTTAAATATGGGGTAGGTCAATAGGCGTGTGTACCTGGATCAGGTTGGAAGTTAATTTTTTATTGATTATTGATCAAAATTAGTTTTTTTGACTTTAGTTAACCTTTAAGTATGGCTGCCACAGTAATGGATAAGTAGATCAGTAGGTGTGTGGCTGTGTCAGGTTGGGGATTAAAAAAACAAACTTAAAGGGTAACTATAGTCAAAAAACTAATTTTGATCAATCATCAATAAAAGTTAGTTACACGGTCATACATGCAAAAACACATACCCCAACCTCACACGGGTACACACACTTACTAACCTACCCTTCCATTCCTGTGGCAGCCATACATAAAGGGTAAATAAAGTCAAAAAACGAATTTTGATATATCCTTAATAAAGGTTAGTTATATGGTCATACAACCTGTATCAGGTTGGGGTTAAAAAAAACAAACTTTTTTTAATGATTAGTCAAAATTTGTTTTTTGATTATAGCTACACTTTAAGTATGGCTGCCATGGAAAAGGGTAGGTCAGTAGGTGTGTGTACTAGGTGTGGGTAACTATAATCAAAAACAAATTTTGACCAATCATCAAAAAAGTTTGTTTTTTAATGCCCAACCAGACACGGGTACACACACCTACCAATCTACTTATCCAATCCTGTAGCAGTCAAACTTAAAGGGTAACTATAGTAAAAAAACTAATTTTGATCAATAATCAAAAAACTTTGTTTTTCAACCCCCAACTTGACACAGGTACACACACCTACTGACCCCTCCATTACTGTGGCAGCCATACTTAAAGGGTAACTAAAGTAAAAAAAACTAATTTTGACCAATCATCAAAAAAAATTGTTTTTTTAACCCCCAACCTGACACAAGTAAAGAAAACACACCACACACATCAGACTTGAATGCCTATGTATTTAACGTCTCATACATAGGATAAACAACAGTGTAACGTTTCGGTACATAACCTGTACCTTCATCAGACAATAAACAAAAAATGAAAAGCACAGTGCGCCTTATATAGACACAGGAAGTATGGCATGAGTGCCATCTAGTGGTAGAAATATAAAATAGCATGAAAACATAGGAACAAAATAATAGTGAGGGAAACATAATATGTACAAAGTCATCGTTTAGGCAAGAAGCAAGACAAACCCAAGTTGTTATTCAAACCCTTAGGGTGTAGGGCATCCAAGGTGAATATCCAAAATGCTTCCCTACGCAATAGGAGATTGTGCCTATCTTGCTAAGGTGGGTACATGGTCGATGACCATGCCTTTAAGATCAGACATGAGATGCCTACATTGGAGAAAATGCAGGGCTACCGGTGTGTCTTCACGTTTGTGTTTAATCCGAGGGAGATCACTGCTAGTCCTCTCTAAGGCCAGTTTGATGTCGCTGCGATGCCGTTGAAATCTCTTTTTAAAGGGGCCCATGGTTTTGCCCACGTATATGAGAGAGCAGGGACATTTGAGCAGGTATACGCAAAATTCTATGTTGCAATTGTAGTATCCCTTAATGTTATAGGGTTTCCCGTGTATGGATGATGGAAAACAGGCCCCAATATAAGGGAATTGCACACGTTGCAATTAAAACATCGGAAACAGCCTTTTTTATGGGAAAAAACAAACTGGGGTGTTTTGTATTTAGATGTAGGGTCAGCTTGGACCAGCTGCGAGTAGAGAGATCGTCCCTTTTTATAGACACACCGGGGTTTGATCTTAGTGAGAGCCCCTAAACTGGGGTCTCCTTGTATGGTAGGCCAGAATCTGTCCAGATTCTTTTTAATTGATTGAATGAATGGGATACCCACCGTGTCCTTCTGTTTGGGTCGTGCTTCCAAGGCCTCTACCCTCGCTTGTTTTAAAATATTCTCGGGGTAGTGGCGAGATCTGAATTTGGATATCATAATATCCAGTTGTTTCTCTAGATCTGCGGGGTCACTACAGATACGTGTGACCCGCATAAGTTGTGATTTGGGGAGAACCCTTGAACACATGTGGTGGATGGAAGCTGTGCCCAGACAGCAAGGTGTTCCTGTCAGTGGGTTTAACAGAGGAGGTATGTAATGTACCTTCGACAATCTTAATAGCACATCTAGAAAGTGTGCTTCAGTTTTGGAAAATTCAGGTATGAAGGTCAACTTATTGTCCAAACTGTTCATAGGGAAATGAAATCATGGGCTTCCTCCAAGGTCCCTTCCCAAATGATAAAAACATCATCATATAACGCAAAAAAGTTTTAAATGCATAGTAAATAAATCATTCGTATACACAAAGTTTTTTTCAAGGAAGCCAATATATAAATTAGCGAAGGAGGGTGCTACCGGGCTACCCATCGCCGTACCGACAGTCTGGAGAAAATAGTCCTGTTCAAATTTAAAGTAATTATTGTTCAAAATGAAGTCAAGGCAATCAATAAGAAATTCTGTAGGGAGCGGGCATGCATTATGTATGGACAGAAAGTGTCTCATAGCTTCAAGACCTTTAGGATGTTAAAGAGATGAGATGTCAGCTGTAATAAGAAGCCAGTCGTTATTCCATGGGCCGACAGAGGAAAGTTTATCCAGGAAATCTCCCGTGTCCTTGAGAAATGAGGGTAGTTCTAGAACCATGAGTTTAAGAAAGAAATCACAAAAGGATGACAATGGTTGGGTAATGGAGCCTATTGATGACACAATAGGGCAAAAAGAAGGAAGGACAGGGTCCTTATGGATTTTAGGAAGACCGTATAGAACTGGTTTCCAGGTTGTCATTTTGAAAGGAAGTCAACGTATTTTGGTGGATCCAAGTGGCATCCAAAGCCATGTCAAGCAAACATTTAAGTTTCTTAAGGGTAGCATGTGTGGGGTCATTGGATAATTTCACAATGATCCAGAGGTAAGTAAATGGTCCCTCACCACCTTGCTGTAATAGTCATAGTTAGAAGAACTATACCTCCCCCCTTGTCAGCTGGTTTAATGATCAAGTTTTTAAGTGAGTGAGTGCGTCATGTTCCTTGAGGGTAAGAAAGTGTCTCTTTGATTTTGAGTGGTATCATGGGGGATATATTTCTCATAAGGTTGATGAAGTTGTAGATTCCGCCAAAGATCCCGGTGGTATAAACAAGCTTTTTAACTTGAAAGGAAAGACCGTGGATGGAATGTTAGATTCCTTATCTTTAAAGAATTCCTTGAGTTTCAAGGATCTTTCAAGCTTAAAGAGTTCAGTTTCAAACATAAATTTATCAAAGTGACAGTCATATTGGTAAGACAATCCTTTGTTAAGCAAGGAAGATTCACTCACCGTCAGAGGATGGGATGACAGATTGAAGACTATTTGTTCCGTGGTTTCTGGGTGGTAGGCAAGTTTTTTCGCTTTGCCACGTCTAGTCCTGGACCTTCGTCTAAAAAATGCTGCTCATTATCTTTAAGTGCTGCAGACCTGGTGTATATCCGTGTGGCTTGTGTGGAGTTATTCCTGGCCGCGCGATCCGAGTCGGACCCGGTAGAGTCCTCAGTAAGGCTGTCAGAGGATGCTTGTTTGTCCGCTGCTTTGCCTCTGCTGCGTGGCACATGTGGACGCTGGGGCCTGCGACGTTGCCATGGGGATCGGGTAGACGCTGTCTTGGTATTGCCGGTAAGCCATCCGTATACCAGCCCGTCCGTGTAGTCTGTGCAGACGCGGCGGTACTTGTTCCTTTTATATTGTCTCAGGTCACTTGCAAACTTGTCGATTTGGTCTTGTAAGGTGGTGAGTAGGTCAGGTTTCTCGGGGTCCTCCAGTTTGGCGATCACTTCTTCTGTTTTCAGATGTAAGACGTTCCAATTGTTGGCGTACTTCATCTATAACCAATAGTATCAAATCAAGTGAACATTTGTTTAAGATAGCGCACCACTTCTCACAGAATGCTTTGTTAGTGCGGCCGATGGTAGGTTGGTTGGCAATTCTGAATCCCCTGGGGATCCTTTTCACTTTGTAGTATTCAGATAGAGTCAGCCCATGTAGGCAAAGTTCTATCTGTTTCTTTTTAAGTCTCTTAAGTTCCAGAATCGTATCCTTGGTGGTTTCAGCACCAAATGCTGCGTTGGAGTCAGAAGAAAAGAGGATACGCTGGGCATCTTCTGACACAGGTACACACACACCAAATGAGCTACCTATTCCTTCATGTGGCAACCATATTTAAAGGGTAAGTATAGTCAAAAAACACATTTTGACCAATCATATAACCCCCAACCTGCAACAAGTACACACCAACTGACCCATGCATTCATTCCTGTGACAGCTACAGTATATTTGAAGGATAAGTAAAAAACAATAATGTCCTCATCATTGCCATTATTGAATTTTAAAATCTGCAGCACAAACATACACATTCCCTTCCAAAATGCAGCCTTTCAAGCCAAATTCAAAGTTTATACTTTCTAATTGCCGACTGAGTCTTGTACAAATCACTCTGAATTGAGAAAGCCAATCGGATGACTAGCAAACCATCTTAAAGAACTAAACTTTACGTCCATTTGATCTAGCTGAAAACAACAAATATACCACGACCTGGATGAATGAGAGACTTCACAAACATTACATATACTATAGTTTTGGTTGGTCCAGGGATACCTCCCGATTGCCGTTTGGAGTCAGGGGGGCTTCTTTCACCCCCTCCCACTTTTTTAGCTGTTTTTTTTCCCTTTTACCTTCCTTTGGATCAACTGTATGGTATGGTTAAAGATGAAGGCATAAAGGTTGGACTAGATAGATTTCCAGGTAGTGATTTTTCTGATCGGATTTCGAATTGGAAAGCGGAATTGGAATTTATGCCCGTATTCCAAGTTCGTTATCATTCCCTTAGATGATCTCATGATTATCTTTGGGAATGATCCCAAAAAAAAGGGAAAATGCACACAATAAAGTGATTTTGCTAATTTATAGTTTTAGGGTAAAAAACTATAAATTAGCAAAAAACTTTGTCTTCACCAAGCTTCCTTATGTCCCCGGTGATATCGGTAAAATAAACGTAGATCATTATTGTCTGATTTCAAGGGAAACAAAGCCCTATTTTAGTAGGAAATTTTGCGGAGGTACCAAAAAAAGACCGGATTGAATTTTTAGGATCAGTAAAGCAGGGGAAAAACTTGTGACTCTCCGTACTAACCGGTTTTCACTAAAATTCCACTAAAAGGGGCAGTGGGGGGTGGGTTGTAACGGTTTTTGAATTTTTCTTGTAATTGCATTTGTTGCCTGTCGTCACCATTCGTGAGCTAGTTGGTGGCCCTGTCTCTGTGTGCACCCACCCATATGGCATACCGTTTGATTCAGGACACGTGGGAGATTGACATTTAGTGAGATTTTTTTACTTAGGTAGGATTTCAACCTTTGAGAGTCCTCATATTTTATTTTTTCACAAAATCTCCTAAAAGCACGGGTTCTATGAATATCAGCATCTGGAATTCTTCATGTATATACGAATGCATGACACCATTACGTAGCTGAAGGTGTGTAGATTTCAAAAATATATAGTTTGTGGGGGGTATTTTCAAGTTGAATAGGCTGTTCAAATTACAGGACACTGTTTTTTTTCTTGTAATTGGAATTGGGCAAGTTTCGGGGCTGTTTCCTTTGAAAAAGCGTAGGCTGTTCAAATTACAGAATTATTCCTGTAATTGCACTTGGGCATGCGTCCCATTTCAGTTAGTTGGTGGCCACGTCTCTGTGTGCATCCACGCATATGGCATACCGTTTGATTCAGTACATGTAGAAGATTGACATTTAGTGGGTTTTTTTGCTTGTCAAGTGGGTTTAGATTTTATTTTTCACAAAATCTCCTAAAAATACAGAATTCTTTGGATTACTGCATCTGGAATTCTTCATGTATGTATGAAAGCTTGGCACAGAAACGTAGCTGATAGCGTGTAGATTCCAAAAATATATAGTTTGTGTGGGGTATTTCTAAGTTTCGGGGCTGTTTCCTTTGAAAAAGCGTAGGGTGTTCAAATTACAGAATTATTCTTGTAATTGCACTTGGGCATGCTTCCCATTTGAGCTAGTTGGTGGCCATGTCTCTGTGTGCACCGCATAAAAGAAAGACACTGTTGCATCGCTGAAGGTGTGTAGATTCCACGAATATATAGACTTGGGGGGTATTCTAATATAGAGAGGCGTTAGTCTGACAAATCTGAAAAGTTGCTGTAATTGGGCCACTGTGATTTGGCTCACTTTGTGGCTAGTCGATTCCACGTACGTATGTGTAACCATGAATATGGCATACCGTTTGATTCGGGACATTTGGGAGATTGATATTTGGTATTTTTTTGTTACATTTCATGGGATTTTGGCATGATTTCTACCTTCGAAAGTGGATTTTTGTTAATTTTTTCAGAAAAACTGCGAAAAGTGCAAAATTCTATGAAGAACTGCGCCCACACCATTGATGGTATGAATGAACAAACTACAGCGTTACATAGCTGAAGGAATGTAGATTTCATGAATATATAGTTTGTGGGGGGTGTTTTGTAGGGAAAGTTTGCAGACTATTCAAAATTTAGAGTTGCCTGAATATTTTCGCTTTTTCTGGGCCATCATGCATTGTCTCACTTCGTGGCTATTCGCTTCCACGTCCACGTGTGTAACCACGCATATGGCATACCGTTTGATTCATGACATTTGGGAGATTGATATTTAGAAACTATTTTTCTAAACCATGAGGTTTTGGTATGATACTTTTGAAGTTGTTTTTTGTTAATTTTTTCAGAAAAGTGTGACTTTCTATGACGAACTGAGCCCACACCATTGGTGGTATGAATAAACAAGCTACATCGTTACAAAGCTGAAGGTGTGTAGATTTCAGGAACATTTTTTTTGTTGGGGGTATTTCTGAGTTATGGGGGTGTTTTGTGGGAAAAACCGAAGACTGTTCAAATTCGGAGTTGGCTAAATATTTTAGCTTTTTCTGGGCCATCGTGCATTGTCTCACTTCGTGGTTTTTCGCTTCCAAGTCTGCGTGTGTAACCATGCATATGGCATACCGTTTGATTCAGGACATTTGGGAGACTAATATTTGGTAACTTTTTTTTACATTCCATGAGGTTTTGGCATGATTTCTACCTTTTGAAGTTGTTTTTTGTTAATTTTTTCAGAAAAGTGCAACCTTCTACGAAGAACTGCACCCACACCATTAATGGTATGAATGAGCGCACTACAGCGTTACATAGCTGAAGGTGTGTAGATTTCAGGAACATACAGTTTGTGTAGGGTATTTCTGAGTTATGGGGGTGTTTTGTGGAAAAAACTGCAGACTACTCAAAAGTTCGTTACACTCACAGGAAACTTCCTTTTGTTAGGTCCAAACTGCCCGTATTGCCTAAGATATAGAGTCAGTCTTTTACACAATTGCAGTTCTCTAGACTTAATTAGTGGAGTCATCAGTGTAATATTCTGTTATCATCATCAATAGACTCTACAGACACAACTTATAAGAACATTAGTAAAGAGCTATCATTTATATGTTTATAAAAAAACATGGCAAATTATCATTATAAACTTTAGATAGATGTTATAGCATGTTAAACAGTATTACATTATGGGGCACACTCTGTAGTAAACTGATGAAAGTACTTCTATGAGCAGAGGCTGCGAGAGTATGAAAGATTCCTTAATTAGAAGAAAGGTTCTTGCCTTGATGAGATATATGTAAAGTGTATGTCCTCTCTTTCAGTCCTAGAATTCTGATGTTTGGAAGAGATGCCAATGTGGCCGAAGCTGTGTGTCCAGTCAGGAGCCCATGTTTCGATCTGACAGAACTCGGTACATGTGGTGAAGTAGAGAAACTAATCAAGAGGCTGAGGGTTTCCTGAAAACAGTTTCCTCATGGGAGGAGGATTTTCACTTCTAGAAAAACTTACACGGTGTGTAAATAAACGTGGTGGTGGATACCTTTTCCGCTCTGGCACCTGGGTGGATGTGGTGTGAAGCAAACTAACTGTGTGCAGGGAGGATAGGGGAAAAGAGGAGGCGGAAAGAATCTGAACCTTCCAACCAATCTGCTTGCTAGCCCCACAGCCACTGGTACCCAGATTTAAGCTTTAATTTGTACAAAAGTTGTATATGCCGATGGGGGGGGGGCAGGGCCCAGGGGGACTTGGGTAGGGGGATGTCCTGGTGGTGCCAGGGGATGTGCTTTTGGTGCCAGGCTCTTGTGTGTGTGCCTGTGCTGGGTGACAGGTGTGTGTGCTAGTGGTGCCAGGAGGGTATGTGCTGTTTGTGTGCTGTGGTGCCGGAGGGTGTGTGCTGGTGGTGCTGAGGGGATTGCTGGTTGGTGCCAGGGGTGTCTGCTGTTGGTGCCAGGGAGATGTGCTAGTGGTGCCAGGTGGAGATGTGCTGGTGGTGCCGGCGGATTTGCTGGTGGTGCCAGGGTGTGTTGTGCTGGTGTGTGCCAGCAAATATAATTTTATTTATAAAGCGGCGGGGTGATCTGGACTAAATAAGTTGTGTCATGGAACGTTAGGGGGGGACCCAAAAACTGACTTGTGCTGGGCCCCTTTGGTCTTAATCCATCTATGAGCTTACTGCAGGAGTTAGGGGGCAAAGTGTGTTACCTAACTGTTGCTTTCTTAATAGGTGGAATGCTTTTTGGTTACAGCACTTGCATTTTAATGCCAATATTTTTTATTGGTAACAAACCAATTCCATACATTTAAACATTAGTCAGCTGAAATGGCCATCGGTACACATTATGCATAGCGTGTCACACGTGGTACGGACCTTAAGACTAAGAAATGTAATATCACTCCCTAGACATGCTTACCTGAACTCTCTCCATTATCAGTTAGCAATGTGCGACACTTACAATGTGATTAAGGGAGGGGTTGGTTAGGTAAACAAAGCACCAAACTTGGCTTAAATGTTATTTGGGAGCTCTGTTTCTAAGAATTTTTTTAAAAGACCACAGACACTAACACTGTGTAGCACAGGTTTTTGGTAATTTGTTGCAATAACACCTTTTACGTCATCTCCCCCTTAGAGTTTGTGCATCTAATAACTGTTACCAGATCTGTAAGGAAAGTATTTTGAAATGTCCTTTTGTAAGGGTATGAATGTGCAGGGAACTCTGTTGGTGTACATATAGCTCCCTATAGACGTTTCCCTGTTCCTCATGGAACCATAGAAGAGTTCTTATACTATAAACAATTACATTTCCGAATCACTATAAAATACTTAACAGAAAGGAAGGGGTTTATTTTAAAAGGACGCTAAAATGGTTTTATGCAGTGGCCAAAGCTTTGGGAGAAACTATAATTCAGTGTGAGGTAAGAAATCATAGTAGATAGATTATTTTCCCTAACAGGCACGACATCCCTACCATCCCTACACAGATGGGCAGGAGGGGCACACAGAACAGCTGTAAGAATGAGCAAAAGTGGGCAAGTATTTTAACACTTTGCCACTCCTATTCTACTGTACACAAGGAGGTAGGAATAAGCTCCCCTACTCCCTATGAATACTGAATACACACTTGCATAATCATTGTCCTCAATTAGCTTTTAAAGGTGCTTTTGTTGAAGTTAAAAAACATTTAATTTAATGTTTTATAGTTAGAAGAAATTGAGCTACAGCGAAAGCGAGAAGAGAAGAGAGAAGGTCGAAGACCGCCCCCTCTCAACTAGAGAATGATGAAACATTATTACAGCAAGTTTCCAGTCTTTTGAAGAGCAACCTGATCAGACCAACGGCATTCTCAAGAAAGGTTTGTTGGGGACATATTGTTTGGTGTTACATGCAGGTTTAGTCTAGACCAGGATGTACTTTTACTGGGTGTAGTTGATTAACCCAAGATTTTGGTGGAGGTGTACAATAAAGGTTGCAAACTATTGCTTACAATGCTGTTGTTTGAAGTCTACCATTGTATTATACCACTTAAAGGACATTGCCAAGTAAAAAATTTACTTTTTTAATATTAAAAGTATCCGGGGCAGGGAGGTAGGATGATGATTCTTACTCATAATATCATTTCTTTGAGAAGTACAGCACCATACAATGTTTTATCTGCCAGGTTGGTGTCCTGGACTTTGCTGTATTAAAAACTGTGAAGCACAAGAAAGCAGATTTTACTTGTGCTGGTTCTCTCAGACATGATATAGGTAAGTGAAAATTGCCAATCCTATCTGCCAAGGTACTTTTCCTTTTAACTGTTTTTTAGGGCTAGGCCACACTAGTGGCACTTTAAAGCAGATGTCCAATCGCAGTGTCGAACCAATCCTGTTAAGAAAGACACTAGTGTAGCCACACTAGTGGCTCTGCTGTGCATTGCACAATCGCAGCACATCGCCTCAACCTTAAAAACTTTAAATGTACTATACGCTGCTCTGGATATTTTAACAATACTAAAGATGGACATAAGTTAAAGAGTTGAAAACAGTATTTAAAATAATAATTGCATAAATAGGCAAGAGAAACATAAATATATATGGGCTTATTGTAATAAGAGGTGCACAATTTTGCCCAAGCTGTTAATTGGTCACAACAGTCAGATTTACCTGTTTACTGGTATGCTACAGTTAGTAAACATTTGATAACATCTGATTGGTTTCTGCAAAGCACACGGGCAAACAATATCCACCTCTTTGAATAAGGCCCTTACAGGGGTGATTTACCTAGTGGCGCTGGGCAATTATATGGAGTTAAAGTCCTTTAACGAGTTGGCTACAGGGTTAGTTGCAGCTCAACTCCAGTATTAGTACCGGATGCGAGGGCTACTAAAAGACACCCACGTCGGTAATATAGTTCCAAATATGGAACAAAGCAGCCAAAGGTTTAATGCGGAGATGGCAGTGTTGGCAGATAATTATTATCCTGTTCATTTTTTTCTTGCTTTTTGCAGGCTGCAAGGTTTACAGAATCATTCCAAGAGCAAGTTTTCAGTAATGGATGTATACAGATTCAGAATCTCCACAGTATCCCCATTATTGTTTGTCATGTTTGGTGTTTTAATTACTTTTATTTGTTTAAATGTGTTGCTAATATTTTTATTCTTAATTTGCAGCCATTAACAGGAACTTCCAATGATAGATGACAGCATTTCTGAAAATCAGGTAAGAAAAAATGCACTGTTATGTGGATAATAAGAAACATAAACAGGAAATCAATCCTTGAGAGCTGGGTTGTGGCATGAATTTTATACTGAGAATACTGGGAATATTCCGATTGCCACTTGGAGTCAGGATGGAATTTTTTCCCGCCTTCATTAAATTTGGTGGGGGTTTGTTTGCCTTCCTTTGGATCAACCGTAGGCAGGAAATGAGGATATTGCTAGATGGGTTGGCTGGAGTGGACATCTGTCTTTATTAACCTCAAAACATACTATACTACTAGGGCTTACTTATAGACCCCAGATCAGCACCTAAATGGATATATTCTCACCAATCACTTACAGGCATAGTCCTGGTTTCCAATTGTGCAGTAAAAGCTCAGTGAACTTTGCACATGCTCCCTTGAGCTTACACGCACTAAATAGACACCTCCCCAGGGTAAAAACACAAATCATGGGTGTTTCATCATATGTCCTGGGTCTTACCCGGAAGACTGAATTTGCCGGGGATGCCATCTGGGAAAATATCTCCATTAGGTTACGGCTCAAGGTACCTGTAAATAAAATGGTTCAGTGTTGGGGGAAATGGGGGTTTCTACAGAGATCTAAAAGCTCCATTTGGGGATGGACTTGCCTTTAATAAGAGAAAATTAAAAAGCAACCTACTACAGTATTTCCTTTCATTTTTTATATGTAAATCCTCTCTATTTAGGCCCTTGAACTGGATGCAACAAATGGAAGCCAAGACAGATGTTACTACCAAGGATGGGAGTTCACCACCCTCTCCCCAACTCCAAGGCAGGCCCACCTTCTCCCCAATAAACCTGACAGTATTCACTATGCCACATAGCCTACTGAAACTCTTGCATCTGAACAGATGGAAGGAATGCTTTTACCGCAAGCAAGAAAATGGCATCCACAACAAAAAGGCTGCAAACAGTGGTGTAGTTCAGTTATAGTAAATAAAAATTCAGATAAGAGATAAACAAGATAATTAAAGTATACATGATAAGGTAAAGATATGAAGTGCTTTGAAACATAGGACGTTCTACCACACCAAGGAATACTGCTGCTATGAAAGAGCAATATCCCAATTAAGAAATGGTTCCTCAGGGTCAGGTCTCAATAGTATGCGCATGCAGGATTTTTTTGCAATGTGCTGCCGTGCATTATTTGCTATGTGCTCGAGCTCTAATACACATGTTTATTGAAACGACATTCAGTATGCACAAAAATTCATGCACGCATGGGTTCTATAATGTCTGAGCACATCGCTCAGTCGTCAGGGGAACTTCTAGGGTTTTGCTGGCCGGTCAAACTTTTGATGCCAGATTGATGATCTCCTGGGCGGCGCGCGAAGCATAAAGCTGCACTTAAAAAAAAAAAATCTTGTTGTCACTTAACTTGTCATCACAGTGTCTACTTTAGCTGCAACTGTAAGTAATCTATCCAAGTATGATTCTTTGGTGGGGGGGGGGGCAGCAGGAGCAGAAAGTTGTCACAATGATAGATGCCTAAGCCTGGGGGAGGGGGGGTGGGTGGTAGGGGCGTCTGGCAGACAGTTGTCAGAGAAAGCCTAAGCCGAGGGGGGGGTTGTTGGGGGTAGCAGGGGCGAAAAGTGTCTTAAGATTAGTGTTATCTGTCTGTTCACACTTGATTATCCTGTTCCTATTATTAGTATTTAGTTTTGTTTCTAAAGCCTCATACACATGTGAGACGCGGGCCGTGTATGGGCCCTTTATCAGAGAACGGACGGTCGTTCGAGATCCGGTCGATGGGGCAACATCCCGATAGTTGCCCATACACAGGCCGGACTATCGGCCGAAACGAAACGTTCGGGAACATCGTGCATCGTGGGGGTGGGACCTGCGATGCACGTGTGTACGAACCTTTGAATTGAAAGGTTTTGACCAAAACATTTAACTAAATGACTCTTATGAATTTTCCATTGTAACAGATATGATGTTGTTATATGTCTACGTACTTGATATGGTGGCAGGCTATACAAATCTTTTGGCTAAAAATCTTTTATCTACAGAAAAGTATGGCATTTCAAATGTATTGTAACAGTTCAACCAACATGTATAGCAACAGGGTATAAAACACGTATTTTGATCCCACAAAAAACCTGAAAGGAGCAAAATGGTAGTGGGAACACAAGCTGTTTGAGAAGGGATGTAATATCTGTTTATAGGAATTGACATATTGCTAATTGGCCGAGATTGTTTAATTACGTGATAGGAAGCTCAAAATCTTAACATATTAGCACACCCATTGACAAAACCACGCCCACCAACAAAGCCAGTACAAAGCGCGCTCCCAGAGAGCATCAAGGCGGCACTCAAAACTCGGGCAGCAAAAACCCTAGAAGTGCCCCTGAGCGTGATGTCACTGATAGACTGAAGCATGAATAAAAGCGAGGCACAGCAGAGCGCAAGGGTCCGGGTCTTTTAAGTATCTTTAGCTGCATCTTTATGGAAGGTAAGCAAAAGACTAACTAGGGTTTAGGGGGGTTCCGCAGCTGTATGTAAATTTCGATTCATAGGTGGACATGCCCTTTAATACAAATCTAGAGAGTGTGGTAAAATAAATATCTGAAAACGCTCAGTGAAGAACATAAAAAAATTTGGGGAAAATGTCCAATAATCTTGCTAGGTAGAAGGACCCCTAAGTGCATTACAAAAACAATATTTCATAGTATTTGAGTTGAATAAAGACATACGTCCATCCAATCCACACCTACTCGCAATACCCATATTTCCTGCCGTTGATCCAGAGGAAGGGAAAAAAAACCCACCAGAATAATGAAGGGGAAAAAAATACTTATAGAAACCAAAGTCCAATGCACTCTAGTCCAAATCGTGGGTGCTTACTCCTCATATATCCAACCATCCAAAATTCACAGTAGAGAAAACAGATTGAGGGTCGCACTCCAAAATTTGTTGAATACTTTATTTAGTGACCAACATCAAAACACAACATTTCGGAGGGAAAGACAAGTGCCCCCTCCTCAGGTGATCCACCTCACCCCCTTCTCCCCCGAAACGTTGTTGTTTGATGTTGGTCACTAAATAAAGTATTCAATGATTTTGGAGTGCGACCCTCAATTTGTTTCCTACTGAAAAAATTTCCTTCCTGGCTCCAAGTGGCAAGGAAATGATAGTATTTATATAGCATTTGAGGTTGAATAAAAGACATATGTCCATCCAGTCCAACCCATCTATCAATATCCTCATTTCCTGCCTAAAATTGATCCAGTGGAATGCAAAAAAACCCCCCAATTTATGAAGGGGGAAAAAATCCTTCCTGACTAAAAGTGGCAATCGGAAATTCCCTGGATCAACTCTACTTTATTATGTATCAATACCAGTAACTTGCAACATTCCTGTTTGCAGAAACATCCAGCTTTCTTTTGGAACTTACCAATGAACCTGCCATAACAATGTCCAATGGAAGACAGTTCATAGTTTTACCGTTCTCACAGTGAAAAACTTTGTGAACTTAAAGTGGAAGTTCAGTGCACATACATGTACTTTTCAGAAAGAAGAGCAGTATTTTTTCATCCCAATGACCTTAATTGCCAGTTGAGCATTTTGTCTGTGTATAAATAATGAAACCGAACTTCTGACTTCCTGTTTGCAGGACCCCTAGTAGAGAACGTTATGGTTTTTGCCCATGACCAGTCCCTGGGTTGATTCATTGCTCAGTAGAGATGAGGCATGTTTGACCCATCCAACAGCCAATCGTAGAAATTACGTTAGGAACATTCCAAGGATGTGGTTGCATCCTGGGAAGAAGAAGGACCGTTAGAACCTGAAATGTCAGCTCACTTATGTCAACAGCAGGGAACAGCAAAGGGCGCTGAAATCAACAGATTTTTCAAAATGGAAGAGAATATGTAGAATAACTATATGCATTATAAAAACTAACAATTTATCAAATATTGATAATTTCCAATGAACTGTCCCTTAAAGACTAAACTTCTTTTCTTCAAGTCTTAAGGGATGTCCTCATGTCCTTTTACATGTTCATGGTGAACAATTCCCCAGATGGGTTATTGTATGGCCCGTTAATGTATTTATACACAGTAATCTATCCCCACGCAAGTGCCTTTTCTCCAGTGTACATAATTCAATCTGTCTTCATATTCAAGCCCCCCATTCCCTCACGAAAGTATTTTAGTTATCACCTAAAATACTTGTGCAAAAGAGCCAGGACCTGAGGTTTTAAATTGAGCTACCTAAATGATCAAAAATCACATCAGAATTGATCAGCAAAGCTATTGACAGCGCTTCTCGGTAACTGCCCCTGGACACGTTAAATTTATGTTTTCAAACACTCTCCCCAGATCTGGCAGCATGTTTACTGTGTCCTGAAAAGGGGAAGTTTAGGTTTCTACAAGGATTCTAAAGGAGCAGCCAGTGGAGTACCTTATCCTGGCGAAGTCCCTGTTCAACTTACTGGAGCCCCAATGTAGTGTCGCTCATGACTACAAGACGCCGCAGAGAAATGTCTTTAAGCTAGGTAAGACTGACATTAAATACGTGCACAGCAGCTGCAGTGTGATTGTGGGTATTGAGAAGGAAACTGATGAAAACTTATGGGTTAGAAGTGGCCATTTTGAAAAAATATTACGAGAACATTGGTTAATTTGCGCATAAAGAAACACAGGCACGGGAAAATAGGGCACACCCTAGTAATAATAGAGTATTCTTGAAATGTGATTGACATAAAATACCCCCCAATATTAAAGACAAAACACATATAAAAAACACAACCCCTTGCCTCCGTGTAAAAACACACATATAAATACAGCGTCACCAAGATACAAAATAAATATAGACTGGTATATGCACTACATAGGTATAGGTAACATCACAGCATCAAAATAGTATAACAGTCTAAAGTAGAGTGTAACGATAATACAAGGTACAAATATGCTACAGCTATGTGGTTGATTTGCACAGAAATTTCTCCTGGAGAATTTATTACATGCAGAATTTGGTATTTGCTAAGCAAGTTGTATTGAGAAAGATGCTGAATTATATACCTTCTTTTAGTGTTGAAAACTGGCATGAATGATTACCAAGACCTATTGTCCATGGGAAACCTTGGTACAATTAAACTTTAGTTATAGTATTTTCCATTATTCCATTATTTTACAGTCTTGCTGATGGAAAGAATATTTATTCCAAGCTAAAGATGAGGTAAGAGAATGGGTCTATCTAAGGGAAATTAGCAAATAAAATAATTGTGAATTCTAGACTGTTCATATAGATCTGAATACTGCTGTTATATTATAGAGGATGACAAAGTTTCAAATATTTAAAATAACCCAATCCTAAAGAAATATCTCCGTGTTTTTGATAATGTTGCATTGGTGGGTAAAACTTAAAATGTTCATATTCTAACCCAACATAACTGTTTTATTAATATTACATGTAGTGTATCAAATGATTGTCTAGCCACAAAACATTGTCTTATATCAGTAATTCAAACATTTAAAGCTCAGATTGAGTCTTACAGTTTTAAAATGGCATGTTTAGTGTAATATAAGTAATGGATGTTTATTTCCCAACATCCTGGCATTACTGTGCGCTTTAGACCGTTACATAAATTACCCCTTTTAAGCATTCACTTAAAGTTCTAAGGACAGAAGGGAGATGTCCATCAAGTTACTCCCACCCCAACGCTGTATTAGTGTCAAAAAACTAACCCAATCTGTACTTACACAGCTCGTTTCAAAGGCGTTCAGACACGGCCCTCTGCTTGCATGAAATTGCAAAGGGGGCCAGATCCGCAGGCATATCCGTGATTGGCTGAGAGTCAGCCTATCACGGACGCGGCTTCCGGCGGTACAGAACGCCGGTGGAAAACAGGCTGTGTAAGTACAGATCGGGTTTAGTTTTTGACAAACTAATACAGCGGTTGGGGGTGGGGAGAGAGGCCCTACATTAGAACAAAATGTTTCACTAGGGGCACCGGGAACCTCACGGGATCGGGAGGGAGGACTGCACTGAGCAAGCCAGAAAACCTCTCAGAGGACACCTAAGAGGTGAAACATTTTCCTCCCTGCCAGGCTCCTGGGTGTTTACTTTCTAGGACATTACAGGAGGACCATTTGGAGCGAGGAGTTAAGGTAAGGAATTTTAAACTCTACACACTGGGGCCAGCAGTCGGGAGATTGTAGTTTTGGGGTGGACATGCACTTAACATACGGATTTTAGATCTCCATTTGTCAGGCTGTCACATTAGCTTGGCTAATAAATAATCAAAGGGTATTTGAAAATACAAGTGTATGTTTAATAAATATACCAATCTATTCATGCTGATGTTTGTGTTTTGTTTTTTTTTTTTTTTTTTGCTTTTCTTGTTTTTTAAGGGTGATGAAATGAGAGTGGATGCGGGTAATAAATCCTCTCTACCTTCTTCCCTGGAGATCCTTCAGATCATTCCCAGGTTTTACCAAAGGTATGACCAGGGCATGACTATGCCACCAGTGCACCAACAGTGCTACAGAGGGACAAGTCACAATGCGTAACAAAGAGGGGAAAGAGAAGACCGTGAAAAGGGTTCAGTTTCTTTAAGAAGAAGTAAATACGTGTTTCACATATAGACACAAGCAACTGTTCAAGATCATCACTGCAAAAAAGGACAGTCACCAGCTGACCCATGGTTGAGGTGGGGGTAGTAGTTCACAGCAGATTTGCATACGATTATATTGGCATAAGTGCATCCCAAACGGACTTTAAGGCCCTACCAATGAAACAGGTATCCTGAAATCTCGCCAGAAGGCAGGGGTTGCACGGACACAATCTGCGGGAGCTTTTTCTGACCCTCACAATAAAGTGTACAAACTGTTTGGGGGGTTGTTATTCCATCATCATTAACCGTTTTTTGTGTTTATGGGGTCTTTCCTTGTTACGTGCATGTCCCATAGCCCTAATGTGATTCTAGAAGGTATCAAAGCCTTTCACAATTAGAAGCTGTAATGGAGAGGAAATAAAATTGAGGTAACACCGTTGTATTATGACTGTGGTGAAAATTCTCTTTTTAAAGCATGAACATAATCAGAATAAACTCATAACCACCAAAAGGCTATCAGGGTGTCAAATGATTTGCCTTGGAAGAGACTAAAAGCATAAAGATTTTCCTATTAAACAGAAACTAGTTGCATTATAATTATGTGTGCGCTATTTAAGTTTGTGAAATGGTTAATATATGCACATCTATGAAGACAGGTGTGCAAAAAAGTAATAAGAAACAACAACAAAGAAGCTCTGTACTGTAGATATTTAGGAAGTGCTGGCATACACTGCGGGTGTATACCACACTGTAATTCCGTATGCATAATTTCCTCCATTGCTGATGACAAAGACCTGTGGGGCTTAGAGAAGCGTGTGTAACGTAGTCTGATGGTTCTGAAGAACATGGTGACAATAGTTTCAGTAAGACTGATTGAAATAATCTACTTGCTTTTTCCCTGCTTTGCCCTTAGAAAACAGGGAGTGTTACATAGTATGCAGTATATTTGCTATCTCCCAAAAGGTTTTGCCTCACAAAAAAAAACAACAGTTTTAAAATGATACATTTTAAAGCATTTGCGTTCATTTTTACAATTAAATAATAAAAATAATTTTAAAGCACAAGTGTTTCTTAATTACTTTTCTCATGTGTGAAGATAGATAAACATATACTTTTAAATGCAATAATAGAGATATAATACATAAGAGGCTCAGTGGATTATTTTCTATAATACATAAGGCTCTGAATGTAGCTGTGTCACTGGGTGGCTAATTTCTTATATTCCACTGCACCTCCCATTCACTTTATAGCCAGTCTCTCACCCTTAAAGGGCATCTGTCATGGAAAATGTTTTTTTTCTATGTGGTCTTATATTGCCCCAACCCCCAGAGTACCTTTATTTCCTTTAAGGAGGAAACTCCTCTGTCACAAGATATAGAAGTTAAAATAAGTCAAGATTTCAATACCACCATCGCTTGAGCTGTCAATCAAATCCCAAACAGCATTCTGGCGTAGTGGTAGGCTTTTTTAACAGCAAGTCTCCAATGACTCCTTCCTGCTCACTAAATGACTTGGCAAACACTCGGTTTAAAACAGAGAGAAAAGAGAAGGAGAAGGAGCAGAAAGACCACCACTGGGTCCCCCTCCTTCCAAGTTTCTCCAATTTATTGCCTGTCAAAAGGAGATTGGGCTGCAGTGATAAGGCAGGACTCGAGGCTCTCCTAACTCACCCCCACTCCTTATGTAGCAAGGTGTCCACAACAAAGAGGTTAGAGTGACATGAAGGAGGATTAATGTGCATGAGAGGCTTGGTTCACAGCTAGATTATATGGGGGAATGTCTAGAGTTTAGAAGGGGAGTAGGGAGCTCTGCAGTAAATCAGACTGTGTGCAAACACGGAGCCACAGAAGAAGGTGGATATAGGCAGTATACACTAACCTTTTTGTCTCGATTTAAGCTACGTTTGCGAGGGGATATGATCACTATCAAATATACCATGGGCCTACAGTAAACTCTCTGATTCATTGTTTACTAATCGGTTATATCAAGGACACATGGACATCCTTTAAGATTAGAAGAAAAGAAGTTTCATCTCAGGTAAGAAGGTTTCTGTACAGTGAGAACGGTGAAACTGTTGTCCAGCAGATGTGGTAATGGCAAGTTCACTGAATAGCTTTATAAGATAAGTTAGATAAGTTTTAAAACTAAAAAATATGGAGAATTACTGGTTAATAATATACTGCAGTTCTGGTGATCCAGGGATACTTTCCGATTTCCATTTGGAGTCCGGAAGGAATTTTCCCCTTTTTTTTAGCTGTTTTTTTTGCCTTCCTCTGGATCAAAAGGAGGGTGAAAAGGTTGGACCTGATGAATCTTTTTCTTAATTCAACATCAATTACAATGTAATGTATACATTTCACTATAGATGCTCTTTAACACAGAATACATTTTGTAATTTCCGGGTAAGTAAAAGTAGACCACACAGACCTGGAAAAAAAGCCATAAATCTGTCAATTAACTGACTTCTAGCTTCTTATGTATAATTAGTATAAGAATAATATGCCCCATACAGTGTAATATAAGTATAAAATAACCTATTAGTTCCCTGCCCTGTATACTGTTATAAAATACTATAAATGGTTCATCCAGGCACCAATTCTCCCACAGCAAATGTAATAATCTGTATGTGCTTAAAGGGTATTACCACACTGAAAGGGACACTATACTGAAGGAAAAAAACACTCTTCCTCATTCTTAATCTGTAAATAATACTTGTAAGTAGCACTTACTCTGAGTATGTGTGTTGTTGCATTCCTTTAATGCAGCACGTTTTGCTCGGAGCAGTATCCCATTGGTCTGTTTTGTCCGCAACACGCAACAATACAAGTCTATGGCAACTCGTTTTGTGGCGTTTTTACTAGAATTCTGCCGTGATGTCACTTCCGTTTCCTGTTTTAAGGTGCAGTTGGTGGCTGTGGAGGTTAGACGGAGTGCTGTTGGTGTGAGTAGAGTTGTAAGAGATTAGAGGCCATATTATAAACCCACGGTACGCTTTTTAGGTTAGTTAATTTACAATTGCGGTCGTTAATTAATGACGTTCGATCGTAGAATACCATGCGGTAGTAACTACTGCAATGGTATTCTATGGATCGTAAATCTCTGATTTCTTATTTGAGATGATTTTCTGATCGTAGTAACATTTCATATCATGTTATTCCCGGGTTTAACGATCATAAATTTATGGTACCGAACGTTAAAGTCTTTATATATTGCCCTAGTAGAGAGTAGTAGAGTGGTTGGTGTTGGCCTGGAAAGGTAGGAGTGGGTTTGTTGTGCTGTGCAGACAAATTGAGTAGGCCACCACCACAAGGTCCTTTTGTACTGAAGATTTAATAATTAAGGGTAGCAGTACCCAAAATTATTGACAAAACATGCACAATGTAAAGATAATTATAAGATCCAACAGATTTGGAAGGATATTGGAAATAAATTGTAAGGAATTGTAAGAGTAATAGAATATGTATTCCCCAAAGATGAAACATCAAAAAGGTAAAAAAAATAGTTTTAAATTTGTATTAAAAAATATTTCAGAAATTATATACTTCTAGATGATTATAATTTCCATAGTGAAAGGCATGAAAACAAGATGGCGCTCAGTCCAAGATAACTATAAAAGGGAACTTAAGCTGAATGTGAAGAGGGCGAAGTGGCTCTGGATGCAGCAAGAGAATCAAGTACAAATTTGCCAACATTTGGATTTTTTATGTGCAAGCATGGAGTTTGCTCATTGAGTACCTCATTATGATTAATTTATTTCGGTATGAGATTGAAAATTTTTATATATGACAAATCCTTCTTACCAGCCCTGAAATAAACATCCCAGATGACAGTATCGAGCATGACTCCTCTATCATCTGTCAATTCCTGAAGTACCTTTGAATACAGAAGATGTCGATTTGAATCTTATGGTCATGTTGATAGTATAGTATAGTATTTGAGGTTGAATAAGACATAGTCCATCCTAGTCCAACCCATCTACAATATCCTCATTTCCTGCCTAACTGTTGATCCAGAGGAAGGCAAAAAAAAAAACACCAAATTTATGAAGGGGAAAAAAATTCCTTCCTGACTCCAAGTGGCAATCGAAATTTCCCTGGATCAACTCTACTTTATGTATCAATACCAGTAACTTGTAACATTCCTGTTTGCAGAAACTCATCCAGCTTTTTTTAAAAACTGACCAATGAACCTGCCAAACACGTCCACTGAAGACAGTTCCATAGCTTTAACCGTTTCTCACAGTGAAAACCCTTTCCGAGCTTGAAGCCTAAACCTTTTTCTTCATGTCTTAAGGGATGTCCTCGTGTCCTTTACATGCTCTATTGGTGAACAATTGCCCCAGATGTTATTGTATGGCCGTTAATGTTTTATACACAGTAATCATATCCCCACGAAGCGGCCTTTTCTCCAGCGTACATAATTGTAACTTTTTCCAGTCTCTCTTCATATTCAAGCTCCCCCAATCCCTTATTAATTTAGTTGCCCTTCTCTAAACCCTTTCCATTTCAAAGATGTCTTTTTTGTACACCGGATTCCAAAATTGGCACAGCATTTTCCAAATGAGGCCTTACCAATGCTTTGTAGAGAGGGAGAATTAAATTTTCCTCCATACCTCTTTTATACAAGACAAATACCATGTGCTCTGGCTGTTGCTGTCTGGCATTGCTTGCTTCCTTTAAGTTTGTTATCCACCAAAACTCCAAGATCCTTTTTCAACAGGGATTTACTTAACAAAGAGCCATTTATATTATAAGCAGCACAAGGATTTTTAAGTCCAAAATGCATCACCTTACATGTATCAACATTGAATCTCATCTGCCTCTGCAACGATTGCACATCCTTTGAAGTTTTTAATGGTCGACAAAGTTTTGTGTCGTCAGCAAACACAGAAACCTTGCTGACAATACCCTCTTCCAAATCATTAATAAATATATTAAATAGAGGTGGCCCCAACACAGAACCCTGTGGCACCCCACTTAGTACTTTAGTCCATAATGATGAGCCCCATTAACAACTACTCTCTGCATCCTATTCATTAACCAATTTTCTATCCATGTACAAATGTGCCTCCACAGACCAACAGACCTTAGCTTATAGATTAGTGTTGCCTATGGGGGACTGTATCAAAAGCCTTTGCAAAATCCAAGTAAACTACATCTACTGCTATGCCAGAGTCTAAATTTCTACTTACTTCCTCATAAAAGCCAAGCAAGTTAGTTTGACAAGATCTATCCTCCTAAATCCATGCTGGTTACTACTTATGTCAGTCCTTGAAACATACTCTAGAACATGTTCCCTTATTAAACTTTCCAGGATCTTCCCCACCACTGAAGTAAACTACAGGCCTGTAATTACCGGCTGTGAACAACTACCCTTTTTGAATATTGGAATTACATCAGCCTTTTTCCAATCCAGAGGCACACCTCTGGACATGAGGGAATCTGCAAAATAAAAACAATGGCCTACATAAAAACTGAACTTAGCTCCCTAAGGAACCCGAGGATGTATTTTATCCGGTCCAGGAGATTATTAACATTAACCTTATTTAGTTGTTTTCTGTACCATATCCTCGGTTAACCAAAGTGGACTTGAATTTTATACCATTATTGCTACTATACTCTATGATATCTGTACTTGGATCTTCTATAGTGTATACAGAGGGAAAAAATATTCAAGACATTTACTTTATTGCCATCCTGTAACTACTTAGTCTCATTAATTAATAATAACATAATAATAACAATGATAATATAATCCAGCACCTTTGACTGTCACATAAACAGTACTCCTCAAGCTCGGTTGTATCTAGAACAGCACAGAAAAAGAAAAAAAATCAAAGGATGCGAAGTGATGACATCCTTACAGTCTTAATGTCTGTAACAAGAGAGTGCTGATTTGTTAAAATAAATATGTCATATATCTATGCATTCAATTTGTTCCCAATGTTTTAACGATATTGCTGAGACAACAGGTTTTCATTCATATGTTCCATTTCTGATACTTTACGTTCATACAAACAAGCCTCCTATGTCTGCTTTGTCACAGAAACCACCAGTGTCTGCTGCACTATACCAGACACAAATGTCAGGTATGCCACAGCAACCACCACTGTCAGCTGTGCATACCACACCCAAATATCTGCTGTGCCTTAACAACCACCAATGTACTATAATCCTCAACAGTGCCATTCTCAACAACCACAGCAGCAATATCAACATTCATACCACCATATCGCAGAACATGAACGGCAAATCTGGTGTTCTCACAATTGACAGTTCTGCAAGTAAAATTAGTCCGTGTATCTATGCAGATTTTCCCCTACATAATCAACAAGATGGTTCATCAGAGTTCTCATCCTGCCCAGTGCTGTCTGAATGTTTATTCCCTGAGGAGTATGGTAACTAGCACTGTTGTATATTGTACCTTTTTTCATGTTAATGGTTACTTCAATGTTTATTATATTATCTACCTTTTTAGCAACAGGGCATAATGTTTACCTTTAAACCCTATATACGGGTTAATATTTGCTGTATGTAATTATTATATATCTTTATATTCAGAAGTTCTGTATACATATTTATAGAGTATATAAAAAGCAGAAAATTGTGTTTTATTATTTTTTAAAAAAAAATATGATAATCTTAAAACTAGAAAGGGAAAGTTTAAGTATAAACTTTGACTTGGCTTGATAGGCCCCATTTTGGAAGGGAATCTGTGTGTTTGTGCTGCAGATTTTAAAACTCAATAATGCCATTGATGAGGGAATTGTTGTTTACTTATCCTTTAAATATTGTCACATGCATTAAAGGTAGGTCCAGTTGGTGTGTGTACTCGGGTCGGTAGGTTGGGGGATAAAAGACTAGCTTTTTTGATGATTGGTCAAAATGTGTTTTTTTACTATCTTACCCTTTAAATATGATTGCCACTGAATGAATGTGTACCTCAGTTGGTGTATGTACCTGTGTCAGGTTGGAAGTTAAAAATCAATCTTTTTTGAACGTCTTCAAGAACTACATTTCAAGTCAGTTGATCTAATTGAATACAACAGATATACCATGACCTGGATGAATGAGAACCTTCACAAGCATTTTTTGATTATTGATCAAAATTAATTTTTTTACTATAGTTACCCTTTAAATATGGCTGCCATGAAAATGGAAGGGTAAGTGAGTAGGCGTGGTATTGGATCAGGGTTGGAAGTTAAAAAACAACTTTTTTGATGATTGGTCAAATTGTGTTTTTGATCTTAGTTACCCTTATTAAAGTATGGCTGCAACAGTAATGGAGGGGTAGGTCAGTAGGTGTGTGTACCTGTGCCCCGTGGGGGTTAAAAAAACAACTCTTTTGATTATTGATCAAATTTAGTTTTTTTTACTTTAGTTACCCTTTATGTATGGCTGCCACAGTAATGTTGGATGAATATTAGATCAGTAGGGTTGTGTACCTGTGTCAGGTTAGAGGTTAAAAAAAACAAACTCTGTTAATGATTAGTCAAATTGTTTTTTTTTTACTATAGTTACCCTTAAATATGGGGTAGGTCATAGGCGTGTGTACCTGGATCAGGTTGGAGTTAATTTTTTATTGATTATTGATCAAAATTAGTTTTTTTGACTTTAGTTAACCTTTAAGTATGGCTGCCACAGTAATGGATAAGTAGATCAGTAGGTGTGTGGCTGTGTCAGGTTGGGGATTAAAAAACAAACTTAAAGGGTAACTATAGTCAAAAAACTAATTTTGATCAATCATCAATAAAAGTTAGTTACAACGGTCATACATGCAAAAACACATACCCCAACCTCACACGGGTACACACACTACTAACCTACCCTTCCATTCCTGTGGCAGCCATACATAAAGGGTAAATAAAGTCAAAAAAACGAATTTTGATATATCCTTAATAAAGGTTAGTTATATGGTCATACAACCTGTATTCAGGTTGGGGTTAAAAAAACAAACTTTTTTTAATGATTAGTCAAAATTTGTTTTTTGATTATAGCTAACTTTAAGTATGGCTGCCATGGAAAAGGGTAGTCAGTAGGTGTGTGTACTAGGTGTGGGTAACTATAATCAAAAACAATTTTGACCAATCATCAAAAAGTTTGTTTTTTAATGCCCAACCAGACACGGGTACACACACCTACCAATCTACTTATCCAATCCTGTAGCAGTCAAACTTAAAGGGTAACTATAGTCAAAAACTAATTTTGATCAATAATCAAAAAAACTTTGTTTTTCAACCCCAACTTGACACAGGTACACACACCTACTGACCCCTCCATTACTGTGGCAGCCATACTTAAAGGGTAACTAAAGTAAAAAAACTAATTTTGACCAATCATCAAAAAAATATTGTTTTTTTAACCCCCAACCTGACACAAGTAAAGAAAACACACCACACACATCAGACTTGAATGCCTATGTATTAACGTCTCATAAATAGGATAAACACAGTGTAACGTTTCGGTAAATAACCTGTACCTTCATCAGACAATAACAAAAAATGAAAAGCACAGTGCGCCTTATATAGACACAGGAAGTATGGCATGAATGCCATCTAGTGTAGAAATAAAAAAATAGCATGAAAACATAGGAACAAAATAATAGTGAGGGAAACATAATATGTACAAAGTCATCGTTTAGGCAAGAAGCAAGACAAACCCAGTTGTTATTCAAACCCTTAGGGTGTAGGGCATCCAAGGTGAATATCCAAAATGCTCCCTACGCAATAGGAGATTGGCCTATCTTGCTAAGGTGGGTACATGGTCGATGACCATGCCTTTAAGATCAGACATGAGAGTGCCTACATTGGGAGAAAATGCAGGGCTACCGGTGTGTCTTCATGTTTGTGTTTAATCCGAGGGAGATCACTGCTAGTCCTCTCTAAGGCCAGTTTGATGTCGCTGCGATGCCGTTGAAATCTCTTTTTAAAGGGGCCCATGGTTTTGCCCGTATATGAGAGCAGGGACATTTGAGCAGGTATACGCAAAATTCTATGTTGCAATTGTAGTATCCCTTAATGTTATAGGGTTTCCCGTGTATGGATGATGGAAAACAGGCCCCAATATAAGGGAATTGCACACGTTGCAATTAAAACATCGGAAACAGCCTTTTTTATGGGAAAAAACAAACTGGGGTGTTTTGTATTTAGATGTAGGGGTCAGCTTGGACCAGCTGCGAGTAGAGAGATCGTCCCTTTTTATAGACACACCGGGTGTTTGATCTTAGTGAGAGCCCCTAAACTGGGGTTCTCCTTGTATGGTAGGCCAGAATCTGTCCAGATTCTTTTTAATTGATTGAATGAATGGGATACCCACCGTGTCCTTCTGTTTGGGTCGTGCTTCCAAGGCCTCTACCCTCGCTTGTTTTAAAATATTCTCGGGGTAGTGGCGAGATCTGAATTTGGATATCATAATATCCAGTTGTTCTCTAGATCTGCGGGGTCACTACAGATACGTGTGACCCGCATAAGTTGTGATTTGGGGAGACCCTTGAACACATGTGGTGGATGGAAGCTGTGCCCAGACAGCAAGGTGTTCCTGTCAGTGGGTTTAACATAGATGGAGGTATGTAATGTACCTTCCAATCTTAATAAGCACATCTAGAAAGTGTGCTTCAGTTTTGGAAAATTCAGGTATGAAGGTCAACTTATTGTCCAAACTGTTCAGAGGGAATGAAATCATGGGCTTCCTCCAAGGTCCCTTCCCAAATGATAAAAACATCATCAATATAACGCAAAAAAGTTTTACAATGCATAGTAAATAAATCATTCGATACACAAAGTTTTTTTCAAGGAAGCCAATAATAATTAGCGAAGGAGGGTGCTACCGGCTACCCATCGCCGTACCGACAGTCTGGAGAAAATAGTCCTGTTCAAATTTAAGTAATATTGTTCAAAATGAAGTCAAGGCAATCAATAAGAAATTCTGTAGGGAGACGGGGAGCATTATGTATGGACAGAAAGTGTCTCATAGCTTCAAGACCTTTAGGATGTTAAAGAGATGAGATGTCAGCTGTAATAAGAAGCCAGTCGTTATTCCATGGGCCGACAGAGGAAAGTTTATCCAGGAAATCTCCCGTGTCCTTGAGAAATGAGGGTAGTTCTAGAACCATGAGTTTAAGAAAGAAATCACAAAAGGATGACAATGGTTGGGTAATGGAGCCTATTGATGACACAATAGGGCAAAAAGAAGGAAGGACAGGGTCCTTATGGATTTTAGGAAGACCGTATAGAACTGGTTTCCTAGGTTGCTCATTGTAAAGGAAGTCATACGTATTTTGGTGGATCCAAGTGGCATCCAAAGCCATGTCAAGCAAACATTTAAGTTTCTAAGGGTGCATGTGTGGGGTCATTGGATAATTTCACATATGACCAGAGGTAAGTAAATGGTCCCTCACACCCTTGCTGATAGTCATAGTCTAGAAGAACTATACCTCCCCCCTTGTCAGCTGGTTTAATGATCAAGTTAGTATCGTTTTTAAGTGAGATGAGTGCGTCATGTTCCTTGAGGGTAAGAAAGAAAGGTCTCTTTTGATTATGAGTGGTATCATGGGGGATATTATTTCTCATAAGGTTGATGAAGTTGTAGATTCCGCCAAAGATCCCCGGTGGTATAACGAGCTTTTTAACTTGAAAGGAAAGACCGTGGATGGAATGTTAGATTCCTTATCTTTAAAGAATTCCTTGAGTTTCAAGGATCTTTCAAGCTTAAAGAGTTCAGTTTTCAAAACATAATTTATCAAAGTGACAGTCATATTGGTAAGACAACCTTTGTTAAGCAAGGAAGATTCACTCACCGTCGAGGATGGGATGACAGATTGAAGACTATTTGTTCCGTGGTTTTCTGGGTGGTAGGCAAGTTTTTTTCGCTTTGCCACGTCTAGTCCTGGACCTTCGTCTAAAAAATGCTGCTCATTATCTTTAAGTGCTGCAGACCTGGTGTATATCCGTGTGGCTTGTGTGGAGTTATTCCTGGCCGCGCGATCCGAGTGGCCGGGTAGGTAGAGTCCTCAGTAAGGTGTCAGAGGATGCTTGTTTGTCCGCCGCTTTGCCTCTGCTGGTGGCACATGTGGACGCTGGGGCCTGCGACGTTGCCATGGGGATCGGGTAGACGCTGTCTTGGTATTGCCGGTAAGCCATCCGTATACCAGCCCGTCCGTGTAGTCTGTGCAGACGCGGCGGTACTTGTCCTTTTAATTGTCTCAGGTCACTTGCAAACTTGTCGATTTGGTCTTGTAAGGTGGTGAGTAGGTCAGGTTTTGGGTCCTCCAGTTTGGCGATCACTTCTTCTGTTTTCAGATGTAAGACGTTCCAATTGTTGGCGTACTTCATCTAAACCAATAGTATCAAATCAAGTGAACATTTGTTTAAGTAGCGCACCACTTCTCACAGAATGCTTGTTAGTGCGGCCGATGGTAGGTTGGTTGGCAATTCTGAATCCCCTGGGGATCCTTTCACTTGTAGTATTCAGATAGAGTCCGCCCATGTAGGCAAAGTTCTATCTGTTTCTTTTTAAGTCTCTTAAGTTCCAGAATCTATCCTGGTGGTTTCAGCACCAAATGCTGCGTTGGAGTCAGAAGAAAAGAGGATACGCTGGGCATCTTCTGACACAGGTACACCACACACCAAATGAGCTACCTATTCCTTCATGGGCAACCATATTTAAAGGGAAGTATAGTCAAAAAACACATTTTGACCAATCATATAACCCCCAACCTGCAACAAGTACACACCAACTGACCCATGCATTCATTCCTGTGACAGCTACAGTATATTTGAAGGATAAGTAAAAAAACATAATGTCCTCCTCATTGCCATTATTGAATTTTAAAATCTGCAGCACAAACTACACATTCCCTTCCAAAATGCAGCCTTTCAAGCCAAATTCAAAGTTTATACTTTCTAATTGCCGACTGAGTCTTGTACAAATCACTCTGAATTGAGAAAGCCAATCGATGACTAGCAAACCATCTTAAAGAACTAAACTTTACGTCCATTTGATCTAGCTGAAAACAACAAATATACCACGACCTGGATGAATGAGAGACTTCACAAACATTAAATACTATAGTTTTGGTTGGTCCAGGATACCTCCGATTGCCGTTTGGAGTCAGGGGGGCTTCTTTCACCCCCTCCCACTTTTTTAGCTGTTTTTTTTTCCCTTTTACCTTCCTTTGGATCAACTGTATGGTATGGTTAAAGATGAAGGCATAAAGGTTGGACTAGATAGATTTCCAGGTAGTGATTTTTTCTGATCGGATTTCGAATTGGAAAGCGGAATTGGAATTTATGCCCGTATTCCAAGTTCGTTATCATTCCCTTAGATGATCTCAGATTATCTTTGGGAATGATCCCAAAAAAAGGGAAAATGCACCAATAAAGTGATACACACCCTTTTTTTTTTTTACCCTAAAACTATAAATTAGCAAAAAACTTTGTCTTCACCAAGCTTCCTTATGTCCCCGGTGATATCGGTAAAATAAACGTAGATCATTATTGTCTGATTTCAAGGGAACAAAGCCCTATTTTAGTAGAAATTTTGCGGAGGTACCAAAAAAAGACCGGATGAATTTTTAGGATCAGTAAAGCAGGGGAAAAACTTGTGACTCTCCGTACTAACCGGTTTTCACTAAAATTCCACTAAAGGGCAGTGGGGGGTGGGTTTGTAACGGTTTTTGAATTTTTCTTGTAATTGCATTTGTGCATGCGTCCCATTTGAGTCTAGTGTGGCCCTGTCTCTGTGTGCACCCACCCATATGGCATACCGTTGATTCAGGACACGTGGGAGATTACATTTAGTGAGATTTTTTTACTTAGGTAGGATTTCAACCTTTGAGAGTCCTCATATTTTATTTTTTCACAAAATCTCCTAAAAGCACGGGTTCTATGATATCCGCATCTGGAATTCTTAGTTATACGAAGCATGACACCATTACGTAGCTGAAGGTGTGTTAGATTTCAAAAATATATAGTTTGTGGGGGGTATTTTCAAGTTGAATAGGCTGTTCAAATTACAGGACACTGTTTTTTTTTGTAATTGGAATTGGCAAGTTTCGGGGCTGTTTCCTTTGAAAAAGCGTAGGCTGTTCAAATTACAGAATATTCCTGTAATTGCACTTGGGCATGCGTCCCATTTCAGTTAGTTGGTGGCCACGTCTCTGTGTGCATCCACGCATATGGCATACCGTTTGATTCAGTACATGTAGAAGATTGACATTTAGTGGGTTTTTTTGTTGTAAGTGGGTGTTTAGATTTTATTTTTCACAAAAATCTCCTAAAATACAGAATTCTTTGGATTACTGCATCTGGAATTCTTCATGTATGTATGAAAGCTTGGCACAGAAACGTAGCTGATGGCGTGTAGATTCCAAAAATATATAGTTGTGTGGGGTATTTCTAAGTTTCGGGGCTGTTTCCTTTGAAAAAGCGTAGGGTGTTCAAATTACAGAATTATTCTTGTAATTGCACTTGGGCATGCTTCCCATTTGAGTAGTTGGTGGCCATGTCTCTGTGTGCACCGCATAAAAGAAAGACAACTGTTGCACGCTGAAGGTGTGTAGATTCCATGAATATATAGAATTGGGGGGTATTCTAATATAGAGAGGCGTTAGTCTGACAAATCTGAAAAGTGTGCTGTAATTGGGCCACTGTGATTTGGCTCACTTGTGGCTAGTCGATTCCACGTACGTATGTGTAACCATGAATATGGCATACCGTTTGATTCGGGACATTTGGGAGATTGATATTTGGTATTTTTTGTTACATTTCATGGGATTTTGGCATGATTTCTACCTTCGAAAGTGGATTTTTGTTAATTTTTTCAGAAAAACTGCGAAAAGTGCAAAATTCTATGAAGAACTGCGCCCACACCATTGATGGTATGAATGAACAAACAATACAGCGTTACATAGCTGAAGGAATGTAGATTTCATGAATATATAGTTTTGTGGGGGGTGTTTTGTAGGGAAAGTTTGCAGACTATTCAAAATTTAGAGTTGCCTGATATTTTCGCTTTTTCTGGGCCATCATGCATTGTCTCACTTCGTGGCTATTCGCTTCTCCACGTCCACGTGTGTAACCACGCATATGGCATACCGTTTGATTCATGACATTGGGAGATTTGATATAGAAACTATTTTCTAACCATGAGGTTTTGGTATGATACTTTTGAAGTTGTTTTTTGTTAATTTTTTCAGAAAAGTGTGACTTTCTATGACGAACTGAGCCCACACCATTTGTGGTATGAATAAACAAGCTACATCGTTACAAAGCTGAAGGTGTGTAGATTTCAGGAACATTTTTTTTGTGGGGGTATTTCTGAGTTATGGGGGGTTGTGTGGAAAAACCGAAGACTGTTCAAATTCGGAGTTGGCTAAATATTTTAGCTTTTTCTGGGCCATGTGCATGTCTCCACTTCGTGGTTTTTCGCTTCCAAGTCTGCGTGTGTAACCATGCATATGGCATACCGTTTGATTACGGACATTTGGGAGACAATATTGGTAACTTTTTTTACATTCCATGAGGTTTTGGCATGATTCTACCTTTTGAAGTTGTTTTTTGTTAATTTTTTCAGAAAAGTGCAACCTTCTACGAAGAACTGCACCCACACCATTAATGGTATGAATGAGCGCACTACAGCGTTACATAGCTGAAGGTGTGTAGATTTCAGGAACAACAGTTTGGTAGGGTATTTCTGAGTTATGGGGGTGTTTTGTGGAAAAAACTGCAGACTGTTCAAATTGGAGTTGGCTAAATTTTTCGCTTTTTCTGAGCCATCGTGCATTGTCTCACTTTGTGGCTTTTGGCTTCCACGTACACGTGTGTAACCACACATTGGCATACTGTTTGATTCAGGACATTTGGGAGATTGATATTTGGTAACTTTTTTTTACATTCCATGAGGTTTTTACATGATTTCTACCTTTTGAATGTTGTTTGATGTTAATTTTTTTTAGAAAATCTGCGAAAATTGCAAATTTCTACGAAGAACTGCGCCCACACCATTGGTGGTATGAATGAACAAACTACAGCGTTACATAGCTAAAGGTATGTAGATTTCAGGAATATATAGTTTGAGGGGGGTAATTCTGCGTTTGGGGGGGAGTTTTTTGCCGCTACTGACATTTGGCATTGGTCCCACTCTGGGTTAGTTGGTAGCCATGTCTCTGGGTACACCCATGAATGTGGCATACTGGTTTATTCGGGAGCGGTTAGGCTTTCATATTTGAAATGCGTTTGAACTTTCCTCTGCGGTTTTTAGCTAAAATTCACATTTGAATTTGTCTCTGATTTTACAGTTGAGGAAAAAAAGGAAAATGTAAGAAAATAACTTACAATTTGTAACAAATGGCTGGACGGCGCTTTAGGAGGAGGCTGATAGTCCGGAATGTGCAGAACACAGAGGCTGCTGGGAACTGTAGGCTGGAACCAGGAACAAGGGGCTGCTGGGAACTGTAGGCTGGAAACAGGAGCAAGGTGCGGCTGGGAACTGAAGGCTGGATACTGGATACAGGTAAGGTAGGTAGCTGGATACAGATGAGGTGAGTAGACGGAAACTGGATACAGGCAAGGTAGTCACTGGAGACCGGCAAAGGTAATTTACTGATTACAGGCAACGGTAATCACTGGATACAGGCAAGGTAAGTACTGGAGACCGGCAAGGTAAGTACTGGGTACAGGCAAGGTAAGTACTGGATACTGGTAAGGTAAGTACTGGATACTGGCAAGGTGGTCACTGGAGACAGGCAAGGTAAGTACTGGATACTGGCAAGGTAAGTACTGGATACTGGCAAGGTAAGTACAGGATACTGGCAAGGTAAGTACAGGATACTGGCAAGGTGGTCACTGGAGACAGGCAAGGTAAGTACTGGATACTGGCAAGGTAAGTACTGGATACTGGCAAGGTAAGTACAGGATACTGGCTAGGTGGTCACTGGAGGCAGGCAAGGTAAGTATAGAAGCAGGATCCAAGGCAGGTGAGTCAGGAGCCAGGGGTAGCTAACGCTACTATCAGGCGTCGGGTCCAGGAGGACGCCGGCTTTTCAAATCTCGCGCCGCCCGGCGTGTCGGTGTCGTGACGTCATGACGTCCGCGACGCCGCCCACCCGGAAGTGCAGAGCGGTGCGGGATCGGAGCGGCAGGTAAGTTTGTGACACAATTGGACAAAGCGCTGTGCCCAGGTAAACTTACCTCACTCATAAAATCCTGCGGGTGTGTAGCTTCTAAAAATATCTCACTTGTGGGGATATTTTAGTTAATTTGGAAGATATTCTATGTTAACCGTCAGAAGTGGATGTACATTTTAATTTGGTGTAATATTCTTGAAGGTGCAGTTTTAGTTTGGGGGTCTCCTATACAGGAAAAGTGGGGTACCTACATATATCTGGTATCTTTGTACTCGGGAGTATCAGAGATTTTAGAAACAGTAGGATTTTTGTGTGTAACCTAAGATAACTATAAGTAAAAATGGGAAAAATCCATAAAATTTTGCAAATTTAAAATTTTTTTGACATATTTTACCCATAATTCCGGTAAAATTTCCAGAAAAGTTACAAAAAGTACACTTTGTGCTGAAAAAAACAATGTATAATATTCCTGATTTACTGGGGGTTTTCCAACTGTAAAATTTGACTGAACCAAATGTGTCTAAAATCCTGAAAATTCTTCTGGCATTTAACGCATTTACAAAGTGGTGAATTTAAGGGTTAAAGCAGAAAGATATTTGATAATAACAACATATTATGATCAATATTCCCTTAGCAACCCAGTACTTTTATTTCCATGATGAGTCAGGGTTATAAATTACTAATCCAACAAAGAATATTCTCTAGTACCTCTACAGTCTGCAACAAAAAATGCTCATGTAGCAAATTTAGGGACTTGCAGATGGAATGCAACCTGGAAGCGACTGTGCCACATTGAAACTAATATTTAGGAGACTGTGGCAAGATTAAAGTAAGAAGAGATTGTCTGTTATCTTTCAAAGATGTGGCTACACACAGTCCCAAGGCTGCACTTAAATGATGGTGCAACTGTTTTGGGAGAAAAAAATCGCTAAATGGGTTGAAGGGTTTAAAATAACTAAAAATGGGGGATAGTTTCCTCCACATGCAAATCAGGCACTCTTAAAAGGCATGTCCACCCCCAAAACTATAATCCCCCCCACTACTGGCCCCATTGTGTAGTGCAGTTAAATCCTTACCTCACATCCCAGCTCCATCTGGTTCTCTCGTAGTCCCCCCCCAAATGTCCAAAAACTGCCCACCGAGGATAGCCATATAGGACTCTGCCTCCTACCTGGCCTCAGGGGGAAGTTTGGCATGCGTACTGCAGCCCTTCTCCCCCTCCCTCCCCCTCCCTCTCCCTCCCGATTAGGATTCCCTCCCCCTAGTGTAAATTCCTTTGCTAAATATCCCCTGTCCCCCCAGCCCCACCATATGTTTTTTATGTAAAAAAAATAAAAAAAAAAAAAATATTAAGAAGTGCCCAAACTTTACTTACCTCCCCTCTTTCCTCCGCCGCGCTGACGTACGCGGCTGCCGGTCATTCAGTGCGGCGGAGGAAAGAGGGGAGGTAAGTAATGTTTGGGGCACTTTCTAATAAAATAAATAGAGCGGTTGGGGCTGGGGGGACAGGGGGATTGATATAACAAAAATTTATTTCAAGGGTGGACATACCCTTTAACTCCACTGCACTGTGCATAGGATGTTGCTCTTATCAGTGGTGCTTGTAGGGTTTTTGCTGCCTGAGGTAAACGTTTGAAAGCTGCCTGTAAGCATTGTATTTATTCAACCTCAAACACTATGATACTAGTGTGCTGCTGGGTTTAATGCAGAAAGCGATTTGACAATGACAATATATCTATATATTATGATCAATATTCCCTTAGCAACCCTGTACTTTTATTCCCGTTATGAGCTCAGGGTTGTTAAATATTACTAGATCCAACAAAGAATATTTTCTTTCAAGTACTTTTACAGTCTGCAACAGAAAATGCTCATGTAGCAAATTTAGGGACTCAATACCTTTTGAGGTGTTGGCAGTCTCTCCAATCAATGCCAGGGTAATTAAAATTCCCCATGACTAGAATGTTACCCGAAGTGTGGCCTTTGCTGTCTGCATATGGAGGAGTTTTTCCTTCTATTCACTAGCCTTTGGTGTCTAGACCTGCAATTAATTTACACCCCATCTTGCTTTTCTTGCACATCACCCTATTTCTTAAGACTTTCTGTACACCTCCTGCTATTTCATCTTTTGGCTTCTGTTGGATTCAACTCTTGTAAGACATAAATACACACACACACACACCCTCCTTTTTTATTTTCTCAAATCCTCATGTCTAAACAAGGAGTAACCTAAATGTACTTCCCAGTCATTCAACTCATTTAGCCATGTTTCTGCCATACCAATTATATCATGTTTTCAATTTAAAGCTATTAGTTCTCATTCTCAATTTTTTCCAGTAGGGCTTTGGTAAACATACATTTTATATTATTATTTAATTTATTTACACATCTTGATGTACATGTCTCCCTTGCCTCTCTGCTACCCCCTCCCACCTCTCCTCCCCTGATTATCTTATTTACACCCTGTTTCCTTACTCTACTTTCTATACTAGTGATGTACTCAGTACTTTCCCTCTTCACCCCACCTCCCACACCTAATTTAAAAACTCCTCTATCCTTCTAGCCATCCACTCCCCTAAAATGGCTGCACCATCATCACTAGGTGTAGCCCATCCCTACTAAAGAGCCTGTAGCCGACCAAAATGTTTGCCCAGTTCTCTAAATTCTAAACCACTCCATCTCACACCACCATCTTTGCAATAATAATTATTTGTAATAATACAAATAATAGTCCTAGACTCTTGTTGCCTCTCAAACGTAGCACACAGCTGCGGTAGTATTTCTAATAAGGGTCTGGATTAATTTCTAAAACTATTTCTAATAAGGGTCTGGATTAATTTCTAAAACTATAGAATAATTTTTATAATAAAACATATACTGGGTTTGTTTTGTCTTCCTCTTTTTGGCATGAATTCTGGGGAATATTGCAGAAACAAGCTGTATTATGAGATAACACTCAGATCCTAAATACAGCAAGTCTTCTGATTCAATTCAAGACCAAATCCACACATCTATATACCGTAACCAATTTACAATTTGGCAATAGTACAAATCAATTCAAATATAGGTAGGCAGCTAGCTGGCATAAAAAAACAAGTTTACAAGTCAAAAGTATAAAATCAAAGAACACATGTGATTTACTTTGCTTCTCCTCTGTTTCTGTCATCCATTAACCATTGAAGGGCTCAGCTTGGTAAATCGAAGGAATCATAGCTCAGAAGGGAATTTCAAACACCTTACAAGAGTCTTTTAGAGTTACACAAAATATAACATATTTATTTAGCCAAAAAAATGTCACAAGAATATTACATAGCATTTGTGCTAAACCCTCACCTTGAGTTATCTCCATGGTCTCTTATCTGTTATTCAGGCTATCCCTTGACATCTGTAAGCTTCAATGATGTGTCCCTCTCTGTCTAAAGGTGCCCATACACTACTAAAGTCATTGGTCAGATTATCGATGACGCCTTTTCAGGTTTTTGATAAACCGATTAGCGATATTGATCAGTCTATCAAACAAAAACTGATTGGGCAAGATGGAAAACTTTCTATCGACCCCATCTACCAGAACCTTACCTTCCATAGTTTTGAAGCTGAAATCTATGGAAGATTGCCAATGCAAGGTATATTTGATGGGTTCTTCTGATCGGATTTTCAATAGTTTCGGACGATTGCAAATCTGATCGGAAGACTATTGAGAACCGCCTAGCCCGTTCTTTCATGCATTCAATTTGAGATCACAAAATGAATGGGTTAGACAGGAACATCTCAAGATAAAAAATGCTGCTTGTAAAATGTGGTCTTTAGACATTAGATAGATATCTAATGTATGCCTAGTGTATGGCCAGCTTAACTCTTGGCCACACACTGTGGGCCTAATGGTTCCTCCTGGATAAACGGTCCTAGGGGCCACTCAATCCAGGCCACCAGGAGCCAGACTGCACAGGCCCCACCTTCTGTGAACCAAAACCTCTTTATTGAATTTCGCTAATAAGATGATTGTGCTTGTTCTCACATTCAAATCCTGGCCTAGACTCAAAACCAGCAAATGCAATGGTAATCTTTTTCCCAAGATGGTAAATTCTTTGGTATCTGCTGGTCCCAGACACCAAAGAATTCTCTGAAAACCAGCTGTTTCTAAACTGCACCAACTATTATCTGGGACTCTTTACCCCAAATCCAGACCAATTAATATCGAGATAAACTATATATTATATTATATTTATAGTGGCAGTTAAAATGTTGCTTAATAATATAATATATAATATTATAGAACAATATACCTAAATGTAACATTACTCACGCCTGCCATTATTTTTTTTATATCTGGAGCAGATTGTGCTCCCCAGCTTTATACAAAAAACAATGTTTATGAAATTAAAGCCTCGACATTGCTATTTTCTTGAAATCTTTGCCAATATCTCTATCACAATCATCAGCATTACATTTAAAAGCAAAATCGGTATTTTGATTCCTCTTTTAGTTTTCCTTACATGTGCTAGACCATATAGACAGTGGCGTAACTAGGAATCACTGGGCTCCCCAAAACTATGATGGGGCCCCTATCATTGCTTCATTCACAGTGGTTACTTGGGAGGAAGCTATGTCTATCTTAAAAAAATTAACATGATGGGGCCCCCCTTGGCTCCTGGGCCACCTGCAGTTGCTCCCCTGGTAGTTACGACCCTGCACACAGACATTTTATTAGACATACTACATTAGTAGTATAATAAAAGGCATTTCCACCACCCAAAATGTACCAGAAGGAAGATCTTCATCCTGACATGTATGCCCCTCCTGGAAAGGTTGCTGCCTCCTCTTAAAGATGTAGAAGCTCTTTACAAGTTTTCACATGCTCAGAGTATGCGGGTTGGGGAGCTAAAGCCAGTTATTGGCATTGGCATCACTTGTTATGGCTATGACTGACTGCTTCCTTCTTTAAAGTGTGTATGTATTGGGGGGTGGGGGGTTGGTGGACATTGCTTTAAAAAGCACTCTCTTTTGACTTTGCTGGAGCAATTCTCACATATTAGACACAGTGCTATGTTTAGGTGTAACCTGAAAAGTTGAAAACTAGGTACCAACTATTCCTTTTGGGGGTTCAAAAAAAAAATAATAATCTGCCAGTCTTTGACAGACTGTAGCTCACATTTAAGAAGATTTTATTAAGTCAGCATATCAAATAAAAAGATAACATTGTCTGTATTTTCCTCTTGCATCCTTGCTTGGTCACAATTTTATTGAGGTAGGATTAAATCTTCCCAGCTCTGCATCATGATTAATAATTTCAGGACTTGTGAAGGCTCAGCTGCTGTGTGACATGGGTCCTACATGTCATAGCAACAACAGGAAATGATATATGAAGGTTCTATTTGGTTAATTTTCTGTTACTATCTTTATCACCACCAGAGCTTTTCATCCCACACTCTTTCCAAAGCAGGATTGGCTATTTAGCTGGGGGGGAGGGGGTAGGGGTGGTTCTTCAAACATCATTCGCAGGGCCATGTGATCATTCCTCTTTCTTTTATTTGTTTACCATTCTCCATTTACTTGGACTTTAAAGCTTTAACATATTTACGGCTTCTCTGACACTTTTGTATTTTACCATTTTACCATGTTTTAATTTCCTAGTCATATTTGATTTTTATTACAGCACCATCACCATTTATACCTGCAATGAAAACTCAGTCACCTATAATTACATATCCTGTACAGACCAATGGTAAAAAACGGTAAGTTTGGAAGCGTGCATATGTGTGTGCAAAGTTTTTTTTTAACTGTGTTTATATGTTTTCTGTTGCATGGATATCTAACTTACATAGGTTAAAGCTCCATGTGAAGCTTCTAAATATTCTTACCAGCCCTTGTTCCCTCATCTGTCTTCTGCTGCTGTTCTGTGCCTTTTTCCATGCATGGATGCAGCACAAGGGGCCAGATCAGTCAGCAGCATCATTGATTGGCTGAGACCTGGGGCCTCATTTACCCAGACTCGCTAGGCAAATATATGTAGTTAAAGTCACGCAAACTGATTTGCTACTGGTTAGCATGACTTTAGCTCCATATTAGCGTCGGATGAATGGGTTACGCAAAAATCCCCCGTGATCCAACGCTCGCGATTTAATATCGCGTTTGCGCTTGTTTTAATGCAGGATTTTAATGCCAACAAATAGCTGGTGTTAAAATCCCGCAGTGAGCCCCATGGTGTTGTTTGGGGTTGAGCATTCCCTTTTAAAGGAGTACAAAGGGTTAAAGGGTAACTGTCTTTATTAAAAAGCTATATAAGAAGGTACATAGCCCATCATGTGACTGTCACACACTTCCTTGTTCATCCTAACTGTCTGACTATAACTTTAAAAGTGTATGTATACTGAAAAAATGACTTGTCAATGTCATCTTAATCTATGAATAAATACATGTAAGTAGCACTTAACTCTGAGGTATGTGTGTTTCTGCTGCATGCCTTCAATACTTGTTTTGATCTGGATCTGACCACCATCCTGACTATTTTCCCACATACCAACTGTCAAAACTGCATACAGCACACCAACTGTCAAACCATTCCAGCTACAGCAAAACTGCTTACAGAAATGCTGAAATATAAGATGTTTCAGATTGGATATCTAATGAAATAGGGAGCAGATCAACAAAAAAACGGTACAGTGATAATTGGGATGAATTATAGTTTCCACTAATGGGCAATTTAAAAAAAATACAAATTTTCCAGTGTACATACCTTTTAAGAACCAGAGAAGCTAGAGACATAGGGCCATATTTATAAAGGTGCAGTATCGCTTTTTAGCTACACCACGCCTTTAAAGATCGGTTTAACGATTGTTAAAACAATTGATAGTTTCCGATCAGTTTAACGACCTATAAGTTACAATCGTTATCAGAAATTAACAACAACGATCAGAAATTAACGATAACATGATCGTAGATTTACGATCCCTACAGAACACCATTGCAGTAGTTTACTACTGCAAGGTATTCTACGACTGGACATTCAGTGTAAAAGGTATGACCGCAGCCGCAGTTGTACATTACCGATAATGCGTGGTATCTCTAAATTGCGATACCCACGCTTTATAAATACGGCCCATAGTTCTTGGCTTGTTCGAAAGGTCACTTGTATTAATACCACAGTTATACCACGCAAAAATACCAATCGTTATCGGTAAATACCGATCATTATCGTAAAATAGCGATAGCGAGGTTTTATAAATATCGCCCATCGTCTTTTCCTAGAATTCATGGAAAACGAAGCGATAGCATTTTACAAACATCTCAACATTATAAAGGGCATGTCCAAGCCTTCTGCATAACTTTACATTTACCTTCCCTGACACCGAAAACCCTCACCTAGCAAACCTTAATTACCTACCCAGCATTCCTGGTCTGAGATACTCACCCTGCAATCCAGCAACCTCTTCACCAGCTTCTCACCACTGCAGGGTATCTCAGTCCAGGAATGCCAGGGAGGTAAATAAGGTTTGCTAGGTCGGGGTTTTGGGGTAAAACTGATTTCAGTTCATGCAGATTGAATATTTTCTATTCCTTATATACTTGTGCTCTGGACATAGATAGTATAATAATCCTATATACTAAACGAAGGTTGTCGATATGTATGGACGCTGGACTCACCTGCTCGCGCTGGCCATGTGGCATCTTCTAGCTAACGCCCACAGGTGGGTCTGGGAAGCCCACCAGGGGAGGAGGGTGCACACTTGGGAAGAGGTGCATGCCGCGGGTGGTGTGTGCACGCAGGGGTGCGCCACAGGTACGATTTTGTATAGAATTGGGGGGTTGCTGGTATAGTATAATATAATAGTGATATATAATGGTATAATACAAAACAGCTTGTTAGAGGTTAAATATATTGCCATGTATTGGTGTTTTAGACTTGTCTGCTCACTGTCTCATCCAGGAATGTCAGACTTGCAGGCCTTCAGATGTTTTGAAAACTACAACTCCCAGCATTCTCTGGCTGTATACTGTAGCAAGGGAATGCTGGTAGTTTCAAACATCTGGAGGGCCACAAGTTTTGACATCCCTGGTCTAATCAATAGCAGCTTACCAGTCAGTATTATAATTTTATTAATTAAAATTAATAAGATATATACATCTTCTAGCCTATTTCTCTCCTTTTAATTCAGAACTTGGCCTGATGGGAAACCTATTTAAGCAGCAAGAAAGTTTTTGAAAGTGCCTGCCAGCATTGCCCTATGGCTGTTGTGGGGTTTTCTGTATGCAGTGTTTCCACAAAGATACCACTGGACTCAGCTGTAAACTAAGTCTGTGTCTGGGGTGTTTCTTTGACTGGACACCAAAAGTATGGAAACCAACTTAGGACAACTTAGTTCCTCGAGCTCCACTGAAACAGTTGATTTACGGAATCATAGTTTTGAGTACAACTATTTCCTGTACAAAGATGAAGAATTAGAAAGAAATGGGAATGTCCTTTTCATGGCCAGATTTTTCATTGGCATCACACTAGCTTGTGTTATGCTTGTCTGTGGCTTTGGGAATCTCCTCTTTATCCTGGCATTGGTGAAGAACAAAAAGCAGTGCAGTATTACTAACATTCTAATTGCCAACCTTGCGGTGTCAGATCTCCTTGTAGCTGTTGTTTGCTGTCCCTTCGAGATGGATTATTATGTGGTTCGTGAACAGTCTTGGGCATTTGGTCATGTAATATGTTCGTCTGTCAACTATTTGAGAATGGTGTCTCTTTATGTTTCTACCAATGCTCTCTTGGCCATTGCTGTAGACAGGTGAGTGTAAACAATGGAGAATAAAATAACATGTATATAGTATAGTATTTGATGTTGAATAAAGTCATAAGACCCATCCAGTCCAACCCATCTAGCAATATCTTCATTACCTGCCTAACTGTTGATCCAGAGGAAGGCAAAAAACCCACCAAATTTATGAAGGGGAAAATATTCTTCCTGACTCGACTCCAAGTGGCAATAGGAAATTTCCCTGGATCAACTCTACTTTATGAATCAATACCAGTAACTTGCAACATTATTTGTTTGCAGAAACTCATCCAGGTTTTTTTTTTAAACTTGCCAGTGAACCTGCCATAACAATGTCCACTGGAAGACAGTTCCATAGCTTTACCGTTCTCACAGTGAAAAACCCTTTCCGAACTTGAAGCCTAAACTTCGTTTCCTCAAGTCTTTAGGGATGTCCTCGTGTCCTCTGACATGCTCTATTGGTAAACAATGCTCCAGATAGTTTATTGTATGGCCCGTTAATGTATTTATACACTACTGTGTATTATTACATTAACTGGCCATACAATAACCATATACTCACGCAAGTACCTTTTCTCTTACTTACATAGTTGCAACTTATCTAATCACTCTTTATATTCAAGCTCTCCCAATCCCCTTATTAATTTAATTGTCCTTCTCTGAACCCTTTCCATTTCAAAGATGTCCTTTTTGCACAGCATATTCCAAATGAGGGCTTACCAATGCTTTGTAAAGAGGGAGAAAAACATTCTTCTCCCTTGAATCCATATCTCTCTTTATACAAGACAATACCATGCTGGATCTGGCTGTTGCCGTCTGGCACTGCTTGCTACCTTTAAGTTTGTTATCCACCAAAACTCCAAGATCCTTTTCCAACAGGGATTCACTTAACACAAGAGCCATATATAGTATAATCAGCACAAGGATTTTTAAGTCCAAAATGCATCACCTTACATTTATCAACATTGAATCTCATCTGCCACTTTTGCCCAATGTGACAATCTATCTAGATCCCCCTGCAACCTGGATGAATGAGAACCTTCACAAGCATTAATAAGCAGATTAAATAGAAGCGGCCTCAACACAGAACCCTGTGGCACCCGAATTAGCACTTAAATCCATACAGATGAAGACCCATTAACAACTACTCTCTGCATCCTATTCATCAACCAATATTCTATCCATATACAAATGTGCCACCCCAGACCAACAGACTATAGCTTATACATTAGTCGCCTGTGGGGGACTGTATCAAAAGCCTTTGCAAAATCCAAGTAACATCTACTGCTATGCCAGAGTCTACATCTACTGCTATGCCAGAGTCTAAATTTCTACTCGCTTCCTTGTAAAAGCCAAGCAAGTTAGTTTGCCAAGATCTATTCCTCCTAAATCCATGCTGGTTACTACTTATTAGGTCAGTCCTTGAAACATACTCTAGAATAGGTCCTTGAAACATACTCTAGAATATGTTCCCTTGTTAAACTTTCCAGTATCTTTCCCACCACTGATGTTAAACTTTTTTGAATATTGGAATAACATTAGCCTTTTTCCAATCCAGAGGCATACATCCGGAACTGGGTGAATCTGCAAAAAATAAGAAACAATGGCCTAGATAAAACTGCAGCCTCCTGTGGCCCCTCCCACTCATGTGCTCTGTAGATCTTCCCACTCATGGCTCTGTGGTCCCTCCCACTCATGGCTCTGGGGCCCCTCCCACTTGCAGGCCCCTCTCACTTGTGGGCCCCCTCCCAATTGGGGGCCCCTCCCACTCGCAGGCCCCTGACTCTTGTGGGGCCCCTCCCACTTGTGGCTCCCCACCCCAGGGTCCCCGAGTGGGAGGGGGCCCACAAGTAGAAGGGGCCCCAGGGCCCACAAGTTGGAGGGGGCCACAGGACCCACGAGTGTGCGGAGCCACAGAGTCTGTGAGTGGGAGGGGCCACAGGGGGCTGCAAGGGGAGGGGATACAGGGCCCATGATTAGGAAGGGCCAGCAAGTGGGAAGCATTAAAAAAATCAGTGCTGTGGGCTGTGCTGTTCTTCCCACCCCCCTCCCTTCAGTCATGCACTGAGCATGTGCCAACCGTAGACTAGAGGAGGAAATAGTATTTCTGACCGCAGATTCAGAACCTCACACCCCTTTACTTTCTGATCAGTGATTTCTTCATATTTTGGGCTGTGCAGCATGTAGAGAGGTGGTTGGTGGCTCGTTTTAAAGGTATGAACCTGGCCTTTCAACTTGTTTGGAGACCACAGTGCCCCTTTAAGTGAATCCCTGTTGGAAAGGGATCTTGGAGTTTTGGTGGATAACAAACAAAGGTAGCAAGCAGTGCCAGGCAGCAACAGCCAGAGCCAGCATGGTATTGTCTTATAAACAAAGGTATGGATTCAAGGGAGGAAAATGTTATTCTTCCTCTTTACAAAGCATTAGTAAGGCCTCATTTGGAATATGCAGTGCAATTTTAGAATCCTGTCTACAAAAAGGACATCTTTGAAATGGAAAGAGTTCAGAGAAGGTCAACTAAATTAATAAGGGGATTGGGGGAGCTTGAATATGAAGAGAGACAGGAAAAGTTACAATTATGTACACTGGAGAAAAGGCGCTTGCGTAGGGATATGATTACTGTGTTAAATACATTAACGGACCATACAATAAACTATCTGTGGCATTGTTCACTAATAGTCAGAGGACACGTGGACATCCTTTAAGACTTGAAGAAAAAAGGTTTAGGCTTCAAGTTCGGAAAGGGTTTTTCCCTGTGAGAACGGTAAAGCTATGGAACTGTCTTCTGGACGTTGTTATGGCAGGTTCATTGGTCAGTTTCAAAAAGAAGATGGATGAGTTTCTGCAAACAAGGAATGTTGCAAGTTACCGGTATTGATACATAAAGTAGAGTTGATCCAGAGAAATTTCCGATTGCCACTTGGAGTCAGGAAGGAATTTTTTCCCCCTTAATAAATTTGGTGGGTTTTTTTTGCCTTCCTTTGGATTAACAGTTAGGCAGGAAATGAGGATATTGCTAGATGGGTTGGACTGTATGGACGTATGTCTTTATTCAAGCTTAAATACTATACTATACGATTTAGTTAACTTAGATTTAAGATCGGTATCATAAATTTACGATCATTAAACCGATCGTTAATCTCCAATCGGTTTAATGATCGTAAATTTACGATATCAATCATTAAAGTCGCAGTATCGCTAAAAAGTGATACCGCAGCTTTATAAATATGGCCCTTAGCTCCCTAAGGACCCGAGGATGTATTTTATCCGGTCCAGGAGATTTATTAATATTGACCTTATTTAGTTGTACCATATCCTCGGTTAACCAAAGTGCCCTTAAATCTTAATTATTGCTATTATACTCTGTGATATCTGTACTTGGATCTTCTATAGTGTATACAGAGGAAAAGATAGAAATTGAACATACATACCGTAATTTCAGTTTCTTGTCACCTTCCATGGCAGCATTCGCCAGATTGGGATATCCTGGGCCCATTAGGAAACGCACGGTATAAAAAGCCCTCCCTTAGGCCCCTCCCCGTCTTTTTTGTTCTAAAGCTGTAAAGTAAGTATCATCGAGAAGGGTGGGAAAATCCCTGGTGAATGCTGCCATGGAAGGTGACAAGAAACAGAAATTACGGTATGTATGTTCAATTTCTATCTTTCTTTGTCACCCCAGTGGCATGCATTCACCAGATTGGGATTTACCTAAGCTAAATAAAAGAGGGAGGGACACACAATATAGTAGAATTTACTCATTTATTTTCATTGAATAACGGCCTCCAAAACTCTGTGGCCGAATCTTGTTTTATCCATCAAAGTTATATCTAGACGATAATGTCTTATGAAAGTTTTTAATGAAGCCCATTTTGCTGCCTTACATATACTCTGTACGGATGCTTTGGCTTCTAATGCCCACAATGTCGCAATCGCCCTTGTCGAATGAGCTTTTAATCCTAAAGGGACGGCCTCACCTCTGGACTGATATGCTTTGGTTATAGCCAGGACTAACCACGAGGCTAAAGTTTTCTTTGACGGAGCTTCTCCTTTCCGAAAACCTCTGGGTATTATAAAGAGCTTGTCGGATCTTCTCCATGCTTTCGTTCTCTTTAAATAATATTTTATGAGTCTGACAAGATCTAATTTATGCAGACATCTCTCTTTCTCTGTTGAAGGTTTTGGGCAAGTGATTCCACAACTTATAATATTGCCTTGAGGTGGACGACTTTCTTGATTTTAATAGCATTTCCATCTCATTATTGTGAAAACGGAAGGAGGCTAACGTCCTCCTCTCAAGTTTCAAGCCGTCAGATTCAAATTGTTGGTCTCTTGGTAACACACTGGCCCTTGGCTAAACCATCCTGGGAGCGTTGGAATTTTCCATGGGGGTTGAATTGTCAGCGACTTTAGTAGCGGAAACCAAGGTCTTCTTGGCCAGTTCGGAATTAACGCAATGACCGAAGCCTTGTCCGCTACTATCTTTTTGAGAACTCTCCACATCATGGGGAATGGAGGGAATATGTATAACCGGTTTGCGGACCAGTCTTGAGCTAGGGCATCTGTGCCTACTGCTTGAAGATTCGGATTCCTGGAATAAAATTTTTGTCACTTGGAGTTGTCTGCAGTCGCCATTAAATCTATTTCTGGTTTTCCCCACATTTGGCAAACCTGAACGAATATATTGTCATGAAGACTCCATTCTCATCACTGGTTTTCTGCTGAGGTAATCGGCTACTGTGTTTTGGACGCCTGGCATATAAACTGCTGAAATGCTTAGTAGCTGCTTTTCTGCCCAATTTAGTATAAGGGCCACTTCTCTTAAGAGAACCCTGCTTCTGGTTCCCCCTTGTTTCTTTATATATGCTACCGTGGCCCTTTTATTGCCGGCGCAAAATATTGTAGAGCTTCCCAGACTGCTCTTATCTCCAATACATTTGATGTTAATGCCTCTATTCGCCTCCATTTCCCTTGAGCATATCTTGTGCAATAGTCTGCTCCCCAACCTGTTTCTGAGGCGTCTGTGGTTATTGATCGTCTGGGCGGATCTTCTATCTGTCTTCCTCTTATTAGATTTCCTTTCTCTCTCCACCATAATAGTGGTCTTTTTACCTCTTTTGATAATTTTAGTTTCTTTGAAAGATGGAATTGTGGACCTTGGACAACAAATGGTTTTGAAGCGGACTCATATGCCATCTTGCCCACTCTATCATCGGGATTGTGGATGACATTAATCCTATGATGGTAAGACAATGTTTTACAGTTATTTCCTTTGCCTCCAGAAATATTGTTATCTTTTTGATCAATGCTGCTACTTTTTCTTCTGGCAACCTTATTAGATTTCGTGGGGTTTGAAATAATGCTCCTAAAAAGATAATTTCCTGGGATGGAGAGAGATGACTCTTCTTTTCGTTTTTAACCCAGCCAAATTGTCTTAACATTTGAGTTACCTGGGTCGTATGATCGATTGCTTTTTCTTCTGAGTCTGCTAGTATCAGGATATCGTCTAAATAATGATATACCTGTATATCTTTTTTGCTCATTTCGGCTATCAATGTTACCAGGATCTTTGTGAAGACCGTTGGTGATTGATTTTGCCCAAACGGAAGGCACACAAACTGAAGATGCAGATCCATGGCTTCAAATCTTAGGAACTTCCAACTGTCCTTGTGTATTGGAATATGAAAGTATGCATCCTGCAGATCTATGTTCACCATCCACATGTCTTTCTGTAGTGCCTGAACTATGGATTGGAGTGACTCCATCTTGAATTTTCTCAGTCTCAAACACTTGTTGAGCTTTCTTAAATCCAATACTGGCCTCTAACCTCCTGTTGTTTTGGGTACGAGAAATAGACAGGAATAAAACCGGTCCCTTTGCTGTTCTTTGGGAACCTCTTGTATTGCTCTCAATGCCAACAGTTGGTTTACATATTGAGAGATCACTTCCTTTTCGGTGTCGTTTTGAAATTTTCTCTTGCCGATACAAAATGTGGGAATCGTGGCTTCTTTACAAACTCGATATTGTACCCCTCCTGGATTGTTTGGACTACCCAACAATCGGGAATAGAATAAGTCCATACCTCTGCGAAGTGTTTTAATGTGCAGAGGTTGAACTTGCCTGGCGTCATTGTTGGCCTGGTGGGGCCTGAAAGGAATTAGTACTCTTTCTGGATGACTGAGATGCCTGCTTATTTGTTCTCCAATTTCCTGGACGAAAGGAGTCTCTATTGGTCCGAACTTGTCTTTGCTGACGAAAAAATCTTCCTCTGCTTTTAGGACTGAAAGATTCTACTTGGTTTTTCTTGAATCTTCTTTCCTGCGGCAAAAAAACACTTCTACCTCCTGATGACTTTTTAATCAAGTCGTCCAACTTTTCTCCAAAAAGCATCTTTCCATCATAGGGTAGTTGATAGAGATTCACTTTGGAGTTTACATCTGCAGCCCAGTTTTTCAGCCACAGCGCTCTTCTTGCAGCAACGGCCAGCACCATGGATCTTGCTGATAATCTTACCAAATCTACTGAGGTTTCCGCCATGAAGTCTGTAACAAATTTACATTCTTGAACCATGTTAGATAACTTAGATCTATTCAAATTATTAATGGCATCTTGTAAATTTGAGAGCCATACTCTGAGTGCTCTTGAAATCGAGGTTAAAGCCATGGATGGCTTACAAGCAGCTCCTGCTGCAATGTATCATTTCTTGAGACTATTATCCAGTCTTCTGGATATGTCGCCGCGTCTTCCACTGGTAATGTGGTCCTTTTAGCTAGTCTAACTATAGCTGCGTCCACTTTAGGTGGTGAACTCCAGGCCTCCGAGTCTTCCTCTTCAAAGGGATATTTCTTTTGAAATCTTGTACCTACATCTATTCTTCTTTCTACTTTTTTTCATTCCATGGCTATTATATATCTCATTGCTTTGACAGGAAATGTTGCTGCCTTCTTATGCAATATTGGAAATATTTATCTGCTGAGGTTGCTACTGGTTCTTCTCTAGACAGGGAAAAAGTATCTCTGATTGCTTTAATTAGTGGTTCCACTATATTGTAATCAAACATAACTTCATTGTCTTCTTCCTCCGACAAATACTCTTCTTCTTCCTCCGATCCTGCGGAATTTCTTGTCCCTGACTCTTCTGACTCTGATACATCTGACACACTGTCTTGTCTTAGTTTTTCTTCTTTTTACCCTCAGGAGAAGGCATTGAGTCTTTTACTGCCGTTTTAATGAGACTCATTAATCCTTCCATTGAGATCTCTTTTCTGGTAACTGAATCTCTTTATCCCCTCCAATCTCTTTCTTTTGATGACTCCTTAGTTTGTCTTCACAGAGGTAGAGGTACTAAAATAAAAAGAGTACCCTTAGGATACAACTAGGCATCATCTCTTTGTTACTACACACTACCTGAGGCTTACCTAGATCCTTTAGAAGGTGACCTTTGCTCACAGAAGTGGCTCCATACTTGATATATCTAAGAAAGATATATACTAGTAAGACATATAGCACATATCTCTATTTATCTATCTCTGCTATCTATCTATGCTATCCATCTATCTCTGCTATCTATCTACTTCTGCTATCTATCTCTTCATATGTCTATCTATCTATCTCTGCTATCTGTCTATCTCTGATATTTATCTATCTCTGCTATCTGTCTATCTATATTATCTTATCTATCTCTTCTATCTGTCTATCTATCTATCTTTCTCTGCTATCTATCAATCTCTGATATTTATCTATCTCTGCTATCTGTCTATCTATCTCTTCTATCTGTATATCTATCTCTATTATCTATCTATCTCTGCTATATATCTATCTATCTCTGCTATCCACCCATCTCTGCTATCCATCCATCTCTGCTATCCATCCATCTCTGCTATCCATCCATCTATCTCTGCTATCTATCTCTCTATCTATCTCTCTATCTCTCTATCTCTGCTATCTATCTCTCTATCTCTGCTATCTATCTATCTAGCTACTACTATCTAATCTATCTATCATATTTCTATCTACCTACCTACCTCTCTATCTCTGCTATCTATCTCTGCTATCTATCTATCTATCTATCTATCTATCTATCTATCTATCTATCTATCTCTGCTATCTATCTATCTCTGCTGTCTATCTATCTCTTCTGTCTATCTCTTCTGTCTATCTATTCCTGCTGTCTATCTATCTATCTCTGATATTTATCTATCTCTGCTATCTATCTATATTATCTATCTATCTATCTCTGCTATCTATCTATCTATCTCTGCTATCTATCTATCTCTGCTATCTTTCGCTGCTATCCATCTATCTCTGCTATCTATCTATCTCTGCTATCTATCTATCTCTGCTATCTATCTATCTCGCTACTATCTATCTATCTATATTATCTATCTATCTCTGCTATCTATCTATCTCTGATATTTATCTATCTATCTATATTATCTATCTATCTATATTATCTATCTATCTCTTCTATCTGTCTATCTATCTCTGCTATCTATCTATCTATCTATCTATCTATATCTATCGCTATTATCTATCTATCTCTATTATCTATCTATCTCTGCTATCTATCTATCTATCTCTGATATCTATCTATCTCTGCTATCTATCTATCGCTATTATCTATCTATCGCTATTATCTATCTATCTCTGCTATCTATTTATCTCTGCTATCTATCTATCTCTGCTATCTATCTCTGCTATTTATCAATCTCTGCTATCTATCTATCTCTGCTATCTATCTATCTCTGCTATCTATCTATCTAGCTCTATTATCTATCTATCGCTGCTATCTATCTATTTATCTATCTATCTATCTCTGATATTTATCTATCTCTGTAATCTATCTATCTCTGCTATCTATCTATCTCTGCAATCTATCTATCTATCGCTATTATCTATCTATCTATCTATCTATCTATCTATCTATCTATCTATCTATCTATCTATCTACCTATCTATCTATCTATCTCTGCTATCTCTCTCTCTCTGCTATCTCTCTCTCTCTGCTATCTCTCTGCTATCTCTCTCTGCTATCTCTCTCTGCTATCTATCTCTGCTATCTGCTATCTATCTCTGCTATCTCTATTATCTATCTATCTCTATTATCTATCTATCTATCTCTGATATTTATCTATCTCTGCTATCTATCAATCTATGTAATCTATCTATCTATCTGTGCTATATATCTATCGCTATTATCTATCTATCGCGATTATCTATCTAGCTCTATTATCTATCTAGCTCTGCTGTCTATCTAGCTTTGCTATCTATCTAGCTCTGATATCTATCTATGTCTGATATTTATCTATCTCTGCAATCTATCTATCTAATCTATCTCTGCTATCTATCTCTCTCTATCTCTCTATCTATCTATCTATCTATCTATCTATCATCTATCTACCTACCTACCTATCTCTGTCTATCTATCTACCTTTGTATCTATCTATATCATCTATCTATCACTCCATCTATCTACCTATCTATGTCTATCTACCTACATATCTACCTTTCTATCATCTATCTATCTCTGTCTGTCTATCTATCTCCCTACCTACCACCCCCCCTGTAGCCAGCCAGTCCAACCCTGCTGTCACTGTCAGGAAGGAGTTTCAGCACTCTTAGCCGGCAACTTAATTTTTTTAAAAAAATTCTCTTACTGTAACCGACTGGTGAACCTTCGCCCTGAGTGGATGAGAGAGAGAGATGAGGGATACCCAGCATGGCTAGGAGGGTAGTACAGCTGTGTAGAAGAAACAGAAACACACACACACACACACTATACTATTGTCTCTCCTAGAGGGATGGTGATGATATAAATCTATTATTTACAGGGACACACAAGGCAAATAGATTAACATTGTAACCCGATCTAATGGTTAATCCTCAATTTGTAGCCATTCAAAGAAAATAATAATTATGGTGGAGTGCTTTATACTCAGCACCCACAGCATTGTGGGTACTTATCACCCGTTGCATTGTGGGTAGAGACCTGAGGGCTCCCCATTAAACTCGGGAGAGAGTGACTGCACTGGACAAAATAAAAAAGGAAGATAAAGATTGTTTAACCTGCACTAAATGTTGGAGGATGCTGGGAGTTGTAGTTCTACAGCACTAATGTAATGGTGGATTATTCTACAGATGATATCATTGACTTTTTGCATTCCATGGGCCCTTTGGCACTGAAGGGCCCCAAGTAAATCCTTTCTCTGCCCTATAGAAAAGGCAGTAGAACACAGAAAGACAGAACATAAGGACAAATAAAGACTCACTGGACCTTTCATTGCAGTCAGTGCCTGGGATGGGGCGTCTGATCTCCCTGGTGCTGGATTCACCCACAGACGCTGACAGTGGGATTGGACCCCCCGACACACACACACACACACACGCTGCTGCTGAGTCCCGCTTCTGGCGCTTACCCGAACTTCCGGCGCTGCTGCTGAGTCCCGCGAGGTTGAATTGCCGGGGGGAATGCCGCCTTTTTTTCAAAAAAACACACAGACGCTACAATGCCGCCATGAGCAACTTTTTCAAGTTGCGTCATGGTAGGAGCGGCGCTGAGTATAAACCAAGGTTTTCAGGCTTTAAAAAAAGTGGGAAAATCAAACCTCTGTTTATACTCGTGTCATCATACTCTTCCTACCTTGCTTGACGGCCGCTCGATCTGCAACCTCCACGCTCTCGGATGATGTCACTACGCGGCGCCTCACTTCCTTTACTGAATGGGATTACAGTATGGGGATTCTGCTGTCCATTTAAAGGGCAACTAAAGCCTCAAAACAATACAGAATCAGAAGGCAGTAGTGGTCATAATTTCTACCCTCGGTTTATACTCGAGTCAACCACTTAGTTTTTTTCAGGTAAAATTGGGTACCTCCATTTGTACTCTAGTATATACGGTATAATAAAAAATACTTCCCAAATAAGCAAATAATAAATGTATTTATTGTAAATCAATAATATCTATAATCACTGAATAAATGTGTATAAGGTTAAATAACCAGTGATGTCTCAACAGCCTCTGCCGCCTGCCGGCACTACTAAATAGATGATATCTATCCTACCGGTATCTAATCCTCCAAGCTGGATCCAAACAAACACTTTAAAAGGAACATCGCAAGGATTTACCCCTATTTACAAGTATTGGCCACTGCAGATCTTTGGAAACTACAACTCCCAGCAACTAAAATGTTTCCAAACATCTGGAGTGGCAAGCATTTGGGGGTGACTGTGGGATTTAAAGGGCAACTAAGCAAAACAATACAAAATCAGGAGGATGGTAGCCTATTGTTGCATATTTGGCCCTTCTCTTCTGCTTCTGGAGGCTTTAGTTGCCCTTTAAATGGACAGCAGAATTCCCATACATTAGTCCCATACAGTAATAACCATACTGGATTTGGCTATTACTGTATGGGATTAATGTATGGGAATTCTGCTGTCCATTTAAAGGGCAACTAAAGCCTCAAAACAATACAGAATCAGAAGGCAGTAGTGGTAATAATTTCTACCCTCGATTTATACTCAAGTCAATCAGTTTTTGAGGTAAAACTGGGTACCTCGGTTTATACTCGAGTATATACAGTATATATAGCAGCTATGACATTCCTACCAGACAGACAGGTTTCCTCCAGGGAATGGGACCAGGCTCCAGCTCCTCTAGATATCCTCGGTCATCGCCGTCCACGCGTCCTTCCTTCCAGATGTCCTCAGTCCAGTCGTTCACACGTCCTCCTTCCAGACGTCCTTAGAGTCTTGAGACACTTGAATGATGGTGATCTGATCCTCCTCCACCAAAGGCCCTAGTCCCCTCTATGCAGGTCACTCACACAGGCTCCTTATCACCCCCCACACACACAGAAACAGAGAAAAGACCAGGCCAGGCCCCAGCCAGCACACAAACTCTAGAGAGACAGAGAGATCAGACCCCCACTGCTCCAAAGCCCAGATTCCCCTCCCAAAGGCACCACCAGCCCCCCCTGCCCCCCTCTCCCCCCCCAAAAAAATGCACTCACGCCCCTCTCACTCTTTCAAATAACTGGTTGGCTGATTTCTGCACACTGAACCACAAAACACTGCAGACTCACTCAGAATAATTCAGAAAAGTAACCGCTGCTCAGCTAAGCTAGTTGCTGCAGTGGCAGTGCCCACAAAATCCGCCGTACCTCACACAGGATGCTCCACTCTGCGACTAACTGACAGACTCCTTCCCTTATAGATTCGGCACCTCCCCCTAGTATTGGGCGCGTAGGCGACGTCACGTAGTCACGTAACTTACGCAGAGCGGAACGCTGGCCGTCTGGCAAATCAGAGGCGGAAGCAGGCACAATTTGAAAAATAATCAGGCTGTGAAGCCTATGATTGGTTCCGAACTTCCAGTCGCCGCAGCTGCTTACATTTAGAGTCCTGAACGCCAGGCACAGTGACAATTAGCGCCTCACTGCTCTTTAATAAGGTAAGGTGTGCCGACTCTGCTGAGAGCGCTGTTAAAAGGGGGGAAATGCCGCCTGTTGAATTTTTTTGCCCAGGGTGCCGCCATGAGCAAGTTTTTCAACTTGCTTCATCGTAGGAGCGGCGCTGGTTCAGTACCTAATAATACCTTATCCCAGTTGACATTCTGAAGAGCTACTTTTAACCTAGGAAAATTTGCTTTCCTGAAATTAAAAGTCTTTGTTAACCCAGCTCACTTTTCTTTTCGATAACATAGACTAAACTAAACTATTTCATGGTCACTATTCCTTAAGCCTCAAGCTACCTTTATATCTATAATGTGCTCCACGATATTAGATATTACCAGATCCAACAGAGCTTCTTTTCTAGTAGGAACTTCAATCACGTGTGAGAGAAAATTATCCTGCAGCAATTTCAGGAACTCATTGCCTTTTTCTGTGATGGCAGTTCCACTCCACCAATTAATGTCAGGGTAATTAAAGTCCCCCATAATGAGCACACTCCCCAAACTTGCAACCCTTGCCAACTGCATATGAAGCTGACCCACTTCCTCCCTGCTAGCATTTGGGGGCCTATAGCAGACATCAACAATGACATTACCCCCTTTGCTGTTGCCTAATTCCACCCATATTGCCTCCGCTTTAACATCCATATCGCCGGTTATCTCTTCTTCTAAACTTGGCTTCAATTCTTTTTTAACATAAACCCATACTCCTCCCCCTTTCCTAAACAAGGCGTATCCTTCTAAATGTACAGCCCAGTCATGAGAACTGTTTAATTACGTTTCTGCTATACCTATTACATCATACTTTTCATTCAACGCCATTATCTCCAATTCACCCATTTTGTCAGCCAGGCATCTCGCATATGTGATTGTATGGAATGCTGATTTTGTAGAAATGTGTCTGTGCAAGTTGAATTCCTTTTTATAATAGCAATGGCCAACAACTGATTTCTCCTAAATCAACTTAGCTTAAATTTATAAAAGATAGACATCTTTCAGAAGTATATATAAAAAGCTGTGCTATGTTATTAATCTGATCTTTCCATACCTTTTAGATAACTAACATGAAGAGAAAAACCAGTAGAAAAATGAGATCATAACAGTTGTTTGTTGATTACATTATTATTATCCCCTAATTAACTATTACACACTAGCCATCACTAGTCATCACATATAATACAGTAGATTCCATTGAAATATACAGGTAATTTGTGATGACTCACAAATACAACACTTATAGTAGTATGGGTACCCAATGACAAACCAATGGACATCGTTATATCGATGGCCATACACTAGGCAGGCATTAGATAAATTAGACGTTTGTCCATAGTCAAACATCTAATCTATCGAATGTCTAAAGACCGAATTTTACAAGCAGTGGTTCTTATCTTAAGATAACACAATTTTGCCTGTTCATTTTGTGTTCTTAAATTGATTGCATAAAAGAACAGGCTAGGCTTCTTAAGGTTCACATACATGTGCGATCGCAGGTGCCGACCCGCAACGCACGATGTGTAAGAATACTCTTACAATAATCAATACCAATAATCGGCCCGTGTATGGGCATTTTATCAACCGTAATCGCCGCTCGGTCGGGTATCAATGAGTGCCCATTTCACCCAATAAAGTTCTCATACACGGGCTGATTATCACCCGAGATGGACGTTCGTACATATCGTGTGTTGAGGGTCACCACCCGCAATCAGACATGTGTAAGAACATTTAGATAGATTAGCATCTTTATATACGGTACATACATACAGTATGTGTGACACATACTGGGTTATATTGCTATACATATTGCTAGTGCAATGCTACTGTACTTAATTACTTAATTCTGAGGAAGGTATAGTTATTTGATTATTTACTTGATGGTACAGGGGTAGGGGCAGGAAAAGTAAGCTGGCCTAGGGGAGAAAAAAAGTATAAACCCGTCCCTGTAGATTAGACATATGTGCCTATACACAAATGTCTAAAGTAGTGTATGGGCACCTTATGGGTGCCTTTAAGTCCAGTCCATTATTTCATGCAATCAATTTGAGATCACAAAATGAAAGGGCCAGATGGGATTATCTCAAGTTAAAAAACACTGCTTGTAAAATGCAGTCTTCAGACATTAAATAGATTAATCATTTGTCTATGGACAAATGTCTTATCTATCTAATGTCTGCCTAGTATATCGCCAGCTTTTGGCTTGTTTACTCACAGAGAAAATCCAAAAATGCTACAGAAAACCTTTATGTGCAAAATGAAATATATTGCAAAATGAAAATAAGAGAACTAACAAATTCAGTTTCTGTCCTTTTTTGTGCATTTTCAAGGTACATTGTTATTGTATATCCTCTGGAACCTCGCATGATGTTGCGAACAGCTTGTGGAGTGCTTCTCACCATTTGGCTTACATCTCTCTTTATTGCAGCTCCGACTGCCTACTTCACTACAGAAACAGCATTCGATGCCACATTTGATTCCGGGGGAAAGATTTTCTGTGGCCAGATCTGGCCGGCTAACATGGCCTTATTCTATAAATCCTACTCCATTTTTCTGCTCAGTATAGAGTTTTTGATCCCTGTGATTATTATGAGCCTGTGCTATATTCGTATCTGTTATGAGCTGTGGTTTAAGGATCTACCAGGGGTGCAAACAGAGCAACTACGCGGCCGTCTGCATGCAAGACGAAAGGCTGTGTTGGTGTTGGTAGCTGTCCTTTTAGCATACATTTTCTGTTGGTCACCATTTTATGGTTATGCCATAATAAGAGATTTTTACCCTGCTCTCTTGCTAAAAGAAAGACATGCCATTGAAGTCTATTACATTGTGGAATGCATTGCTATTAGCAACAGCATAATTAACACTCTTTTCTTTATGACAGTAAAGGATAGAAAACAAATCTTCTTGAAGGTGCATTATGGGGGAAGAAAGTCTTCTATAGAAAGAAATACACTCCAGGAATGCAAATCATATAATCCACCTACTGCTGTGTGATTTTCAGCCCTTTACATTGTAAGCTCTTCGGGGCAGGGATCTCTTTCAAAATATGTAAAGGTACACCCACTTATTATATATATACAGTATATATATATAACCTACAGTGAAGTCACTCACATATTAGACACATTATATAGTACCTTACAGGAAATTACCTCATCATTCAGACTATAAATTTTAACCCCTTAATGAATAAATATCAAGCTAGAGTGACTTTTTAAAGCCAACTTTCCCATATTAGCTCCCCCTATTGATATCATAAAATAGCAATGTCACATAATGTAATCACAAGAATATGTATAAATTATAATCCATTAGGTGACAATGACCCCAAATTTTGATCCACCCCGTTTCTCTGCATTTCAGCCTATGTTCTCGATTCCCTTGAAAATTCAATGGCACACCCTTTAGGACCACAAACTTTATGTCCCTTCCTGTGTGCCCCATTTCCATACAATGTTTTGCCAAAGGAAAATTTGAATGCTTCTGTGTCATAGAAGAGTTGTGTTGTGATATATGCGATTTAACCTTCTGTGGGTTCTCCCCCACATAGAGGAGGCCACATGGACAGACAATTGTGTATCACAAAACGTGAACCACATGTATATTTCCCCCTTATTTGTATTTGTTCCCCTGTTCCAGGGTGTTCAAATGCATCACCTTTCAATAACAGATTACAATATGTACAATTGTAACAGGGTTGCATCTCCGGTCTACCCCCCACTAACCAGGAGATCTGAGGTCTATTCTGTCTCAAAGTTCTAGTCCTAGTGGATGTAACGATTCTTCCTATTGTTTCATTCCTTCGATATGACATTAGTGGAGGCTTCTCAAACTTCTTTACATGGGGATAAGCCTGTCTCAAGATGTCTCCCCAAAATACAACCAATTTGGGGACTTAAATGAGTATATTGGGCTCGTAGGAGGTTGGCACAAAACAAGGAAATCACTATCAAACCATCTGACAAAGGCGGGGCGATAGTGATTTTAGATACTACATATTATGTACAGGAAATTCTAACTCAATTATCTGACACTGAGGTCTATTTATAATTGGTTGGGGATCCAACCTCTAAAGTTAAAAACTTTAAAAAAAAAATAAAAAAATTAAAGACCATCTAGATACATTTTGGAAAATGGGGGTTATTATCACTATGTTGGATAAGGTCCTGGGGCCACTGACTCATAAAAAACCTTCATATATAAGGGATAGCTCAGATTTCTTAAGAATAATTCTTTATTTAAATGTGGGTGGAGTGTCTGCAAGCTTATACACCTCTGTCCCCCACATTGAAGGGAAAATGGCCACTAGGTGGCTATTAGATACTGAGGCAAAGTACCCTGAAGAGCAGATAGAGTTCTTTATGGAGACTCTAGATATATTACTGACTAACAATTATTTTCAGGATGCATTCTATTTACAGCTCAGGGGGACCGCAATGGGGTCCAAAGTTGCCCCAGCTCATGCCAATGCATTTATGGCATGGCTGGAGGATGGGTTCATTGTGTGGCCTGGTGGAAATTTATAAATGATGTGTTTGTCCTCTGGCACTGCGATGTTGAGTCCCTGTCATGGTTCCACCTGGAACTGAATAGAATGCATCCTTCTATATCTTTCACTATGACATGTGACATCCGGGAAATTAATTTCCTGGATATCAAGGTTTATGTAAAGAATGGTCTGTAAACCAGGTTATATCCAAAACCTACTGACCGCAATCAGATTTTTCATTTTGCTAGTGATCACCCGAAACATGTAATATCTTCCATACCAGTGAGTCAATTGACTAGAGTTAGTCATTTATTAAGTGAGCAAGGAGTAAGGGAAAAACAAATGGGGGATATGATAAGGAAGTTTGAAAAATGGGGATATCCCAGACATATATTGGATAGGGCAAAGGACAGAGTTAACAGTGAGGAAAAAGGGGGACAAATGGGACCAAGGAGGTAGAAAACACCCAGATTGGCTTTTGTTTCCCAATTTACTAATTAAAGTCCCCAAATCAGTCGTATTTTGGGGGAGACATTGGCACATCTTGAAATAGGCTTATCCCCATGTAAAGGAGTTTGAGATGCCTCCACTAATGTCACATCGAAGGAATGAAACAATAGTAAGAATCGTTACATCCACTAGGACTAGAACTTTGAGACAGAATAGACCTCAGACATTCCGGGTTGCCGGGGGGGGGGGTGGGTGGTAGAAAGGGGGTGCAACCCTGTTACAATTGTACATTTTGTAATCTGGTATTGAAAGGTGATGTATTTGAACACCCTGGAACAGGGGAACAAATAAAAATATGGGGGAAATATACATGTGATTCATGTTTTGTGATATACGCGATTGTCTGTCGGTGTGGCCTCCACTGGGTCCTGGAGGGTGTGCCCCTTGAATTTTCATAGGAAACAAGAACATAGGCTTAAATGCAGAGAAACCTTGTGGATCAAAAGGTTGGGGTCAAAAAGATTATAATTTATACCTATTCTTGTGATTACATTATGTGACATTGCTATTTTTATGGATACCAATATGGAAAGATTGACTACAAAAAGTCACTCCAGCTTGGAATTATTCATTAAGGGGTTAAAATGTATAGTCTAAATGATGAGGTAATTTCCTGTAAGGTGCTATATAATGTGTGTAATATGTGAGTGACTTCACTGGAGGTCACATGTTGCTGGATATAGGGCGCTGTGATGCCCGAAACATTGCAATTTTTATGTGACCATCCAGTGTAAACTAATACAAGCTTTTGTGAATGTGCCTTGTTTTTCTATTTCTATATTATACAGATGCACGGCATCTGTTTGAGAGCCTGCACCTTTTTTTCATTATATGAATCGGAAGTGCCACTGAATTATAACAAACTTTATTCCACAAACATCAACATTTTTCGGCTGCTGCGAATGGAGGAGCACTCGTAGGACCTTAAAAGGAACATGTCCACCCCCAAAACTATAATCCCCCCCACTAATGGCCCCACCATGTAGTGTAATAAAATCCTTACCTCACATCCCAGCTCCATATGGTTCTCCTGTAGTTCCCCCCCAAAGTCCCAAAAACTGCCCATATAGGACTCTGCCTCCTGTCTCGCCTCCGGGAGAAGTTTGGCATGCGTACTGCAGCCCTTCTCCCCCTCCCTCCCGTTTTGCGATCCCTCCCCCTATCATAAAACCCCTTGCCCATATCATAGTATATATTCCCCCAGCCCCAACCGCTAAAAAATAATTTTGAGAAAGACCCCCGAACTCTACTTACCTTCCCTCTCTCCCCCAGCATTCTGAGAAGCCGGCAGCCACGTCCGTGATTGGCTGGCTCTCAGCCAATCACGGACGCGGCTGCCGGTCCCACCCCCTGCTTGCAGTGTCTTGCAAGCAGAAGGCCTGGCCAGGTGTCGGAGGAGAGAGGGAAGGTAAACATTGGGGCACTTTCTTAAATTTATTTTATAGCGGTTGGGGCTTGGGGAAGATATACTATAATATGGCAAAAGTTTATAATAAGGGTGGACATGCACTTTAACAAACTTTATTCCACAAACATCAACACTGCAGCAGCTGAAACATGTTGATGTTTGTGGAATAAAGTTTGTTAAAGGTCCTACGAGTGCTCCTCCGTTCGTTTTTCCCATATGGTATTATTGGACGCACCAGGGCGAAGAAAAAACAGGCGAGAGTGCGAGACCCATGAACTGTATTTATATATATATATATTGCATTATCTTTTACAGCACTGCGTACCCAAGTGGCACTCTATAAATAAAATTATACATACATTCATACATCTTTATTAGGTGATAAGCAGTGGGCACATAATATGAAAGGACAGGATCACTTCCTAGAAGTCATCCAATGGTGAGAAGCAATATAATTGTGTTGAATTTTTCTGTGAAGGTTCCATAAATATATGTTGAATCATAAGGGAGAAAGTTTTAATTTAGTTTCTCTTGTTTGTGGTAATATGCATTACTTGTTAAATGCCGACACAGAGGGGGCAGGACCACAATGTTATTTATCGACAGCTGAAAATTCAATATTAAATGTTAATTCCTCCAGTTGCTTCTCTCTTGCTTTCCTTATTTTATTCCAGATGATTATTATGTAATTTTGCCAACATAAAGATAAACAAAAATGATCATTCCCTACCTCCATATACTATTCCAAACTGACCAGACCCCAGAACTTCATCTGGAAAGATCTGATACATATGACTGATGTCCTTGCATGATATCACAAGAATATGCAAGCAGCTTGTAAACATTCTGCTGAACCAAGCACTGACATTGCACCAAAACATTGTGCTTATAGGAGTGAAAGTTACTATTCACACCTATGAACTGCGATGCCCGCAGTGTTACAGGAGCCTAGTGTGAACGAGCCCTGAAGGGGAACTATGGTCTCCATACAAATGTAACAGATGGAGGCAACATAGGTATATGTGCCTTAGTAAAAATAATATTGAAAATTTAGGGGAATTCTTAGAGTTGGATAGAGAATCAATGCAAGAAGAAAAGTATTAACTTCTTTATGGCTATCCAGCGCACGGCAGTCCTGTGCATGTTTGATTGCGCCCGCGATATTCGCTAAAATGGAAATGGCGGGAACACGAAAATTCCCGAGATTTCCAATGCGCATGCGATTGCGCGTCCGTTCGCGTTTTGGTAACGCATGCGTTCACCATTTTTGGTGCGTTAACACAGCGTTTCCATAACGTGAAAGGCGAAAACACGTGCTCAAAACGCGAACGCAAACACGAACGCACAAGAAAAGCGTGCACAATCACGTGCAATAACGCTCGCAATTTTGTGCGCGATTCCTGTGCGTTGCAGTGTGGCCTCAGCCTAAAACCCCATAGGATTTCATAATATCGTTCACACCTGCTGTGTTATAATCCGTTCCATTCCAGTCTATGGAATATACATTGTAAAAAAAGATAAATGTATGAAAAAAATGGATACAAACTGACAGAAACACATGCTGTGTGTTTGTCAGTTTCTGTCCGTTTCTAGTGTGAACGCCCTATAGTCCGTGCCACAGTCAGTGATTTACAGTATTTATATTTAAAGGGAGGCACACTCAAAAAGCTTTATAGCATTAGATTTATTAGGTGCTGAAACAACCAGGTACACAAACATTTCGGTGGGGTCCAACCCCTTCCTCAGTGTAACTAGAAAATACAAAGTGCGGCTATTTTTATAAAGACATCAATCTCATAGTGTGCAAAACTCCGCCCTCAATTTAGAGGGCTAAAAAGTGCCAGTGCATTTCAAGTGCTACAGGATACAAATACAAATTAAAGGTACCATCAATATATGATCTTTCTTACGCAATTAAAATGTGTTAATTACAATGTAACATCCATATTTGTAAAACATTCTGTATATTTAAATATTTTGTTAAATAAAAACATATTGTGTAATAAAAATATATAATCTGTGCTAAAAGTGCATATTATCCATGTGTGAGGGTAAAACCATGTGAATAAAAGTACTAAAACTCCATTTTGTGTCTTATCTTAATCCATACTGTAACATAATATCGATTTTTTTTGTGATACAATACTTCTTGAGGACAACTCATTCTTTTAGCAAGCCTTAGTGAGTAGTTCTTTTGAAGATCCACTAGATGGCATATATGCTCCTGTAAAGACAGGCATTGCAACAATGTAATTCTCTATTGTTACACATAGGACACATTATATAAAACATAATTACAAATTAAACTATAAATTCCACATCTGTTCAATGCCTCTGATGTTTTCTTTCCAATTGTTTCCACTGCATGCAAATGTCATTGTTAGCCATATTTAAAAAATATCTGCGTGACCAGTGCCAATTTTGATACATACATTTGATGTAGCACTATTCCAGATTGCAAAACACATCAAATACCAAGGTAAAAATAGCAGTATTATTTAATATTTTAAGTATTTTTCGTTTTTAGATGGTCTCTGCCACTAGTATGGTGGCACCTAGAGCTGCCCTTTAACCGAGTTGTTTGATCATGAGCTCTGTAGATGTCAGATGCGTGCCAGATGAACTGACCATTCATGATTGTTCCCAACAATGTCTATACAGAAAGGCTGTTTGATGGATAAGGGAGGGGGCAATGATTGACCAAGGTTTATTAGTGATAAGGCAAAGTAGAATGGGGCAAAGTAATAAGGTTATTAAACAATGCTTGTGAAGGTTCTCATTCATCCAGGTCATGGTATATCTGTTGTATTCAATTAGATCAACTGGACTTGAAATGTAGTTCACTGGCACTTTTTAGCCCTCTAAATTGAGGGCGGAGTTTTGCACACACTATGAGATTGATGTCTTTATAAATAGCCTGCACTTTGTATTTTCTAGTTACACCTGAGGAAGGGGGTTGGACCCCACCGAAATGTTGTGTACCTGGTTGTTTCAGCACCTAATAAATCTAATGCTATAAAGCTTTTTTGAGTGTGCCTCCCTTTAAATATAAATACTGTAAATCACTGACTGTGGCACGGACTATTAGGGCTCGTTCACACTAGAAACTGACAGAAACTGACAAACACACAGCATGTGTTTCTGTCAGTTTGTATCCATTTTTTTCATACATTTGTATCCATTTTTTTTACAATGTATATTCCATAGACTGGAATGGATTACATCTTCAAGAACTACATTTCAAGTCCAGTTGATCTAATTGAATACAACAGATATGTTATTAAACAATCTTAGGTGGCTTGTGAGTTTTAATTTAATACTTTAGTTTTCTCTTTTGTAAGATCTGAGGAAGGTGTCATACGAACACCAAAATTCCATGTGTTATAATAAATACACTTTATCTTTATAAGACTGGTGTTAACTATGGACTTCACCTTTACTTAGTTTTCCCTTAAGTAATAATAAATTATCTGAATAATTACCCCATTGAATTAAACCAAAGCCAAATTACCTGTCCAGGTGGACTGTTATATTAAAAGAAATGTTTCTATGCAGGTAAATATTTAATTATTCCCACACTCTGGGCTCTATTTATAAACCCACGTTATTGGACATGTCTGATACCACGAGTTTATTGTAAAGTTACAACCATGGTCGTAGAGGGTATAAAGGTTCAGCTTGACATAAATGTCTTTATTCAATCTCAATTACTGTGGGCCATATTTATAAAGGCGCAGTATTGCTTTTCAGCATGTTTACTACAGCTTGGTATTCTACAAATCAATGTTTGTAGAATAACGATCGTTCGCTGTGACTTATGATCATGGAAAAAATTGATTTACCTATGATTATGATTTACAAATGTGATCATACATTAACTGTCACGGTAATGATCGTTAAAGGCACGGCATCGCTATTTTGTATTAATACGGCCCTATGGAGCACATGGGAAAGTGAGACTGGCTTATATAAGTAAAAAGACTAGGTAGAGCTGGGCTTTCTTTTTCCATGCTCAGAACTAATTTTGCATAGTATAATTACAATATTGAGAATTATTCGTATTAATACATATACTGTAGTCACCACATCCAATGGAATACAGTTGTGAATGCCAGAATTGGCTAGAGGTCCGGGCCTGTCTCAGAACCATTTTATTTTGTTCTAGGTTATTAAAGCATATTCTATTTTAAAAATACATTCTACTTCTCTATATAGTCTAATTGTGAAGTTAGGCTTTTTTCATGCTGAATTAAGAAGTCATGTGCTGTCTCGTCTGCTAGTCATGGAGGAGTGAGATGTCTCCGGAAGGGGGTGGTTAACAATCAATCAAAAATGTAATTATTGATGTACCATACAATATGACCAATAGAATGTTTTGTATAATATGATGGTACTAAAATTATAGGGAGAATAAACAATACAAACTGATGTAACTTTCTTAATAGAGAGAGCTCTTAATGCTGTCATGAAGTGATTTATTCTGTGGTAAACAACAACAATAAACTTCCTTCTCTGCATTCGAAATTGGCTTTGTCTCTAGATTTATACTGGTAGAGTACCTACAAAAGTGCCTGCCTTTACACAGCTCCAGTTTTACAGAGAAAATCCCTTTCCAAACTTGAAGACAAAACTTATTTTCTTCCAGTCTTAAAGGGCACATCCAGCGGTACCTGTAGGTGCAGCACGTACCTGTAGATTTACAATCCCCCATAGACAGGGCCGTCTCGTTAATGAGCCACATTGAGACAAAGTCGCAGAGTGGCACATTGTCTAATGTGGCTCAAGAGCTGCATTTTAGTAGTTAAAAAAAACACACTAGCTTACCGGCGCCGAGTGAGAGGGAGAAAGCGCCGCATGACCGCATCCTGTATATTTTGAGAGGTGGAGGCTCGGACGGAGCTTCTGTAAGCACTGCAGCCTAATAGCAGTAGCAGAGGATCCAGTCCGGTGATGCTGCGTTGATGCGTGCAATTTGTCCAACCAAGGCAGTGGATTTTAAAAAGTATCCACTGCCTTGGCATATATATACGTGCGGCATATCCAATCAGCAGCGCGAGTCTATCTTTTAATAAAAGTAAATGGCCCAGCCAGAGTGTTGGTGTAGCCTGTTAGAGATTGTTCACTGGCTGTTTCTATTGGCTTGCTTGACTGAGGCTTGTTATTATTACAGACACAGTTTTTCCTGCTGTAAACAGTAGCCTGTATCTGGAGGTTTGTGTGTCAGTGTATGTGGCTAGTGTTGGATGTGGGGGAGGGCATTTTTGGGTAAAGTAGGGGCCCAGGGGGGGTGGGCTCACCTGGGATGGCTGCTGAGTGGGGCCTTTTCCTGGCCTGGGTAGGGGTTGTGTGGGGACTGCTGGGCCTAAGTGGGGGCTGTTCATGGGTAGGAGTTGTGTGGGGGCTGCTGGGCCTGAGTGGGGGCTGTTCTTGGGTAGGACCCGAGTGGGGGCTGCTGGGCCTGTGTCATTGGGGGTTGCTGGGCCTGAGTGGGGCTGCTCTTGAGTAGGGCCTGAGTGGGGGTTGCTGGGCCTGGGTGGGGGCTGTTCTTGGGAAGGGCATGAGTGGAGGCTGCTGGGTCTAAGTGGGGGTTGTTTGGGGGCTGCTGCTGGGTTTGAGTAGGGGCTAATTGAGTGGGGGCTGCTGGGACTGTGAGTGAGGGCCATCTTCTGTGGAATGCCGCTGGACTTCTGGGGACTGTCTTCTGTGGGACGCCGCTCGACTTCTGGGGACTGTCTTCTGTGGGACACGGCTGGACTTCTTGGAACCGTCTTCAGGTATACATTATTAAATTATATTTATCCATAATGTGTGTTATTGTATAGAATATTTTATATATATATTCCATAAAATATTCTATTTGTAAATAGTAGATTCACTTTTCCATTCTTAAGCTTTGTACACATGTGAATGCATGATGATGGTGTATGACGGCTGTTACACTGGTAAGTGTATAGGCACTCGGTCGGGCCGTTTCCACCCATACACTTGCCGATAGTCTCCCAAAACGTCATGCGTTGCGGGTTGGGCCCCACAATTGCACGTGTGAACTTACCTTAACTTCATCATGTAGTAAAAAGGCTCACGGTAGCTCTCATTGTAGCTTTTTGTTTCTTTTTCAGGGTGTCCAGATTTCAGAAATGAGCAGTCCAAAGTCTCCACCTGCTGTGTGTCTTTCCATCCAAAGAAAAGGCTGCACTCTCCAACCAAGTCAGGAGGGGATCCAGCAAATAAAGGCTGGATCCCCTCGGCAATCAAGGTAAGTAAATTCTGCATTCTCAAACATTCATGCACATCCACTATTTGACTAAGGTGTCTCTTTTCCAGGGTGTCTACACTTTAAAGAGCAGAGTAGAATATGTCTCTACCTGCTACAGTCCTTATGGCCACATATAAACTAAGTTTTAAAGATGTTCCTTGAACTGGAGCTGGTTCGGATGTCAAATACTGCATCCCAGTCACAATCACGGTAAGAAGTTCTGCATTATTTAACCCTTTCCCTGCCACAGATCGTATATTCACGATCTGTGCAGAGAATGCTTTAACTGCCACAGATCGTGAATATACGATCTGTGGCTTCCCTGCAGCTGAAAAAAAATTGGCCCCTGCTAGGGGCGATCGGGGGGCAGCATTCAACTGCCCCCCTAGCCCCCTCGATCCCCCCTCGGTTTCGTCCAAATCCGAGGGGGGGATCGGGAGATTTCCCTACCTTTCAGTAGGTCCGCATGGAGGAAGCAGGTCCGATGCAGAGAAATAACAGGAAGCGGAAAGGGAGACCCCGGTGACGTCACGGAGCTTCCTCCTTCACCGGGGTCTCCCTTGAAGTGGTAGGAGACTGCCCCTGGTGGTCTAGTTGAGGTACTGCAGCTTGATCCAATTTGATCATGCTGCAGTACCTAGTATAGAAAAGCTGTCAAGCTGCCAGCTTTTCTATACATTTTGTGAATGGAACTCAAAGTTCCATTCACAAATAGGATTTTTTCTAAGTCTTTGCACTTAGCGAAGACTTAGAAAAAAAAATGGGGACAGAGATCAATATTTGGTGATCACTTCTGATCACCAATTATTGATCTTTGCCAATGAATGAAAATCACTTCCTGGAAAATGATTTCCGGGAAGTGATTTTTCCGATCGGATTTCGAATTGGAAAACGGCATTTATGCCCGTATTCCAAGTTCGGTATCATTCCCTAAGATGATCTGATGATTATCTTGGAATGATCGGGGAAAAAAAGGGGAAATACACACAAAAAATTCTTAAAGTGATACACACACCCTTTTTTTTTTTTACCCTAAAACTATAAATTAGAAAAAAAAGTTGTCTTCTCCAAGCTCCCCAATGTCCCCAGTGATATCGGTAAAGTAAAACGCGGATACTTATTTGTTCGATTTCAAGGGAAACAAGCCTATTTATAAGGAAAATTTGAGAGAGTACCAAAAAAGACCGTATTGAATTTTTAGGATCAGTAAAAGTGTGCAAAAAACGTGTGTGACTCTCCATACTAACCGACTTCACTAAAATACCACAAAAGGGGGAGAGTGTGTGTGTGGGGGGTGGGTTGTGGCGTTTTAAAATTTTTCTTGTAACTGCACTTCTAATGCGTCCCATTTGAGCTAGTTGGTGGCCTCGTCTCTGTTGCACCCACGCAAATGGCACACCGTTGATTCAGGACATGTGGGAGATTGCTATTTAGTGGGTTTTTTTGCTGGTCAAGTGGGTTTGGTTAGAGGATTTCAACCCTTGAATCATTCATTTTATTTTTCACAAAATCTCGTAAAAACACCGAGTTCTTTGGATCGCTGGTCTGGAATTCTTCATGCATGTATGAAAGCATGGCACCGTAACGTAGCTGAAGGCGTGTAGATTCCAAAAAATATAGTTTGTGGAGGGGAATTTCATGTTTCGGGAGTTTCCTTAGAAAAAGTGTAGGCTGTTCAAATTACAGAGCACTTTGATTTTTCTTGTAATTGCATTGTGGCATGCGTCCCATTGAGCTAGTTGGTGGCCACGTCTCTGTGTGCATCCACGCATATGGCATACCGTTGATTCAGAAAATGTGGGAGATTGATATTTAGTGGGGGGGTTTATTGCGGGGGGCATTTCAAAGTTTTGGGCTGTTTGAAATTACAGAGCACTTTGATATTTTTCTTGTAATTAACATGGTGCATGCGTCCCATTTGAGCTAGTTGGTGGCACGTCCCTGTGTGAATCCACGAATAGGCATACCGTTTGATTCAGGGCATTTGGAAGATTGATAATTGACAAGTTTTTTTTACATGACATGGAAATTTGCCATGATTTTTAACTTTGAATTGTATTTTTAAAATTTTTCCTGAAAAATCTGGTAAGAAAAGCGAAATTGTACACAAAACTGCACCACACACCATTGGTGGTATGCTAAAAGAATCACCATTGGTAGCTGAAGGGTGTGTAGAGTCCAAGAATATATATTTTTTGGGGGTATTTCTAATATAGAGGGGTGTTTAGTCTGACAAATCTGAAAAGTTGCTGTAATTGGGCCACTGTTTCATTGGCTCACTTTGTGGCTAGTTGATTCCACGTCTGCGTGTGTAACCATACATAGGGCATACCGTTTGATTAGAACATTTGGAAGATTGAATTTGGTAACTTTTTTTACATTCCTTGGGGTTTTGCATGATTTCTACCTTTTGAAGTTGTTTTGTTCATTTTTTCAGACAAAATGCGAATTTCTACGAAGAACTGCGCCCACCCATTGATGTGTGAATGAACAAACTACAGCGTTACGTAGCTGAAGGTATGTAGATTTGAGAATATATAGTTTTGCGGGGTATTTCCAAGTTAGAGGGGTGTTCAGTTTGGAAAATCTGGGAAAATGGTTATTGGCTCAGCGCATTGTTTTACATTGACTAGTCGCTTCCACGTCAGTGTGTGTAACCACACATATGGCACATTGTTTGATTCAGGACATTTAGGAGATTGATATTTGGTAAGTTTTTTTTACATTACATGGGGTTTTGTGTGTGATTTTGTAACTTTGAAATGTATATTTTTCTCTATTTTTTCCAGAAAATTGTGTAGAAATGCGAAATTCTAGGAAGAACTGCGCCCACACCATTGATGGTATGAATGAACGAACTACAGTGCTACATAGTGAAGGTGTTTAGATTTCAGGAATATATAGTTTGTGGGGGGTATTTCTGAGTTATCAGGGTGGTGTTTTGTGGAAAAACTGCAGACTGTCCAAATTCGGAGTTGGCTAAATATTTTCGCTGTTCTGAGCCATCGTGCATTGTCTCACTTTGTGGCTTTTCGCTTCCACGTCCGCATGTTAACCACACATATGGCATACCGTTTGATTCAGGACATTTGGGAGATGTATATTTAGTAACTTTTTTTTAGATTCCATCAGGTTTTGGCATGATTTCTACCTTTTGAAGTTGTTTTTGTTTCATTTTTTCAGAAAAGTGCGAACTTCTACAAAGAACGCGCCCACACCATTGATGGTATGAATGAACAAACTACAGCTTTACATAGATGAAGGTGTGTAGATTTCAGGAATATATAGTTTGTGGGGGTTTTTCTAAGTTATCGGGGTGTTTTGTGGAAAAAACTGCAGACTGTCCAAATCGGAGTTGGCTAAATATTTTCGCTGTTTCTGAGCCATGTGCATTGTCTCACTTTGTGGCTTTTCGCTTCCACGTCGCGTGTGTAACCACAATATGGCATACCGTTTGATTCAGGACATTTGGAGATTGAGTATTTAGAACTTTTTAGATTCCATCAGGTTTTGGCATGATTTCTACCTTTGAAGTTGTTTTTGTTCTTTTTTCAGAAAAGTGCGAACTTCTACGAAGAACTGCGCCCACACCATTGATGGTATGAATGAACAAACTACAGGTTACATAGCTGAAGTGTTGTAGATTTCAGGAATATATAGTTTGTGGGGGTTATTTCTAAGTTACGGGGGTTGTGTTTTGTGAAAAAACTGCAAGACTGTCCAAATTCGGAGTTGGCTAAATATTTTCGCTGTTTCGAGACCATCGTGCATTGTCTCACTTTGTGGCTTTTCGCTTCCAAGTCGCGTTGTAACCACACATATGGCATACCGTTTGATTCAGGACATTTGGAGATTGATATGGTACCTTTTTTTACATTCCATGGGGTGTTTGGCATGATTTCGACCTTTTGAACGTTGTTTGATGTTCATTTTTTTTTAAAATCTGGTAAAAGTGCGAAATTCTACGAAGAACTGCGCCCACACCATTGATGGTATGAATGAAACGAATACAGCGTTACATAGCTGAAGGTGTGTAGATTCAGGAATATATAGTTTGTGGGGGGTATTTTTGAGTTGGGGGGGTTTGTGTTTTGTGGAAAAACTGCAGACTGTTCAAATACAAACTGGCTATTTTTTTTTGCTGTACTGACATTTGGCACTGGTCCCGCTCTGGGTTAGTTGGCAGCCATGTCTCTGGGTACACCCATGAATGTGGCATACCGTTTTATTCGGGAGGGGGTTAGGCTTCATATTTGAGATGCGTTTGAACTTTCCTCCACCGTTTTTAGCTGAAATTCGCATTTGATTTTGTCTCTGATTTTACAGTTGAGGAAAAAAAGGAAAATGTGAGAAAGTAACTACAATTTGACAAAGAGCTGCGTCCGGGTATCTGCATTTTGATCGAAACTAACCTCACTGTAAAATCCTGCGAGTGTGTAGTTTCAAAAATATCTCACTTGGGGGGATATTTTAGATAATTTGGTAGATATTCTATGTTAACTGTCAGTAGTGGTTACACATTTTAATTTGTGGTAATATTCTAGGAGGTGCAGTTTTAGTTTGGGGGGGTTCCTGTACAGGAAACGTTGGGTACCTACATATATCTGGTATCGTTGTACTCGGGAGTATCTGAGCTTTTAGAAACAGTAAGATTTTTGTGGTAACCTTAAGATAACTATAAGTAAAAATGGGAAAAATCCATGAAAATTTGCAAATTTTTCATTTTTTTTACATATTTTACCCATAATTCCAGTAAAATTTCCAGAAAGTTACAAAATTTTGTTACCATATTAAAGTAGACTTTGTGCTGAAAAAAAACATAGTATAATATCCTGATTTACTGCAAGGTTTCCTACTGTAAAATTAGTCTAAAGCGATTGAGGGGCAAAATCCTGAAAATTTTTTTCTGGCAGTTAACGCAAAAAAAAATGAAAAATCTCCTGGCAGTGAAAGGGTTAATACATAATAATAAACAGTTTATATATATTTGAGCAGTTTTTTATATTTTTTAGGGGGTGCCTGGGAGCTGATCAGTCTGAAGTCCTTGTGTCCATGAGAATCTGCTGATGTTGAGGATAGCCATTTTACTGGTGTGTAGAAAGAAGATAATTAAAGTGGCAATGGTAGTGGCTCAGATTTACTGTACCTCAAAACAGTTAAACTTGATGCCCTCTTGCTGAAAAGAAGATGGCACCAGATAAGATTTCATTTTAAATAGATATCTTACCCATTGTATTGAATTTGTGTTGTAATGTGATATAGTAAGAATAGCGTTACACTGTTTTATTACAGTTTATGGATTTTAATTGTTTGCACTTTTATTTCATAGATAAGGAGCCACACAGCTACTGGAGAGGAGCTCCTGATTTACATCTTATGAAACATCAAAGTGGATTACAGTGAGTTACCTTTTTGGAGCCAAGGAACTCTTTTTCATCAAATGGACTTATTCTTTTAAGGACTTGGACTTTGACCAGCATATAAGTATTTTTCCCTTTTATCCCTTTATTTTTACTGTTGCTTGTTTTTATGTCTGTTTACTAATTATTTTTGTAATCACTATTGCACCGTTTTTGTTTTTCTTTTATTAAACGATATTATATAAAATCGTTAAGCTGATTCTCCTAGTGCTCTAACAAAACTAAGTAAGAATCCTGTCCTCTGAGATGCTACATATAATAATTGCATTTATTATTTGTTGTATTATCTGGTACTATTCCTGCCTGAATGTGGCAGCGAGTGATACAGGTATTTAGTATTATTTTAGATTTGTAGCCATTAAGGCTGGTATCGGTTTCCACGGCCGTTAATAAGTGGGTTTTTGCAATAGTTTATATACCTGTTAAGGGGTATATGTTAGTGACGACAACCTTCAACCTGGTTTTGACCCGGTGAGCTGGGAAAGCTTTGTTTGGTCTGAGGTTAAGAGTTGTGGTATCGTCACTAGTATTGGCTCCCACAGCCATTAGTGAGTGGGTGGTGGCAGTGTTTTATATACCTTGTAAGTGGTATATGGTAAGTGACGGCAGCAGTCAACCTGGTTTTGACCCTGTGAGCTGGGAAAGCTCCGTTTGGTCTGAGGTTGAGAGCTGTAGTTCCGTCACATCACAGTATTGAAAGCTTCTGACCAAAAGATTGAACTAAATGACTCTTATTGAACTTGCCTAGATTGCTCAACCAAACATACTTTGCTTCAGATTTAATTTTTTTCATATTTCTCTTGACTATGTGTTAGAGGTTGTTTAAAAGGCATTTCATAGGGTTTGTTTAGCTTTAGCTAGAGTTTGTTAGGTTAGACTGGTCCAAAAATGACTTTAGGTAAATTGATAGGAATTGCTCTCCTGAGAATTTTTGCAATTTATTTTTCATTGTTTATTTTACATAGTTTTGAAGATATTTACATTTTTGTGTGTGATATGGCAGCAGCATCACTAGGTCCCCTGCACTTCCTGCTCTGAAACCATATCAGTCAATCTGCCCTGTGTCTCTTCCTCCCCTTTGCAGCGCCCCATGTCCCTCCCACTCATGGACCCCATGGTCCCACCAGTTGCAGGCCCCCCTTGGCCCATTCTCTTACAGCTCCAGGTGTCCCCGCCCACCCATGAGTGCATAATCCTTGCCCACCCGTGGATGAACAAGCCCACCCACAGGTGCACAAGCCCCGCCCACCCACGGGTGCACAAGCTCCGCCCCACTCACAGGTGCACAAGCCTCGCCCACTTGCGGGTGCCGTGGGCCACTCAGGACCCCCCCTACAGAAAACTCTGTGGAAAAAGCATTTTCAGGCAGAGTGAGAACTCTTACCTTCTCTGTCAGGACTTCACACAGCAGAGAGGAGGAGGGACTTTCTGTCTCCCTCACACACTGAGAGAGTCTGAAGCTGTGCTCGCTGGCGGCACTGTGCAGGAGAAGCCTTAGGAATGTCACGTCAGCCTCCCACCCATTAACTTTCTGGTCAGTCATTTCTTTATATCTTGGGCTGTGGAGCATATAGAGAGGTGGTTGATGGCTTGTTTTAAAGGTAGGAAACTGGCCTTTAATTTAAACTCAACTTAATTGACACAGATCGTATATACACGTTCTGTGGATAAAAGTACCAAACTGCCACAGAACGTATATATAGGTTCTATGGCTTCCCCTTTAAGCTAGGGGCGATCCGGGGGCATTCAACTGCCCCCCTAGCCCCCTCAATCCCCCCTCGGTTCAAATCCGAGGGAGGGATCAGTGTGACAGCTTTATTATACTTTTACTCATTATTTGTTCGATTTCAAGGGAAACTAAGCCTATTTTAGTAGAAAATTTTGCAGAGGTACCAAAAAAAAGACTGGATTTTATTTTTAGGATCAGTAAAGTGTGCAAAAACTTGTGTGACTCTCCGTACTAACTGGTTTTCACTAAAATACCACTAAAAGGGGAGTGTGTGTGGTGGTGGGATGTGGCGTTTTTTTATTTTTTCTTGTAATTGCAATTGCGCATGGGTCCCATTTGAGCTAGTTGGTGGCCGTCTCTGTTTGCACCCACGCACATGGCATCACGTTTGATTCAATACATGTGGGAGATTTACATTTAGCGGGCTTTGTCAAGTGGGTTTAGGTAGAATTTCAACCTTTGAATTTTATTTTTCACAAAGTCTCCTAAAAACACAGAGTTCTTTGGATTACTGCGTCTGGAATTCTTCAAGTATGTATGAAAGCATGACATTACGTTAGTGAAGTTGTGTAGATTCCAAAAAGATATATAGTTTGTGGGGTGTATTTTCAAGTTTCGGGCCGTTTTCTTTGAAAAAGTGTAGGCTGTTTAAATTACAGAGCACTTTGATTTTTTTCTTGTAATTACACTTGGGCATGTGTCCCATTTGAGCTAGTTGGTTGCCACGTCTCTGTGTACACCCATGCATATGGCATACCGTTTGATTCAGCACATGTGGGAGATTGATATTTAGTGGGGTTTTTTGCTTGTCAAGTGGGTTTAGATAGGGTTTCAACCTTTGAATCATAATTTTATTTTTCACAAAATCTCCTAAAAGTTCTTTGGATTACTGTGTCTGGAATTCTTCATGTATGTATGAAAGCATGGCACTGTAACGTAGCTGAAGGAGTGAAGGAGTGTAGATTCCAAAAATATATAATTTGTGGGGGGTATTTCCAAGTTTCGGGGGGCTGTTTCTATTGAAAAAGTGTAGGCTGTTCAAATTACAGAACACTTTGATTTTTTCTTGTAATTGCACTTGGACATGCGTCCCATTTGAGCTAGTTGGTGGCCACCTCTGTGTGTGCACCGAATAAAAGAATGACACCATTGCGTAGCTGAAGGCATGTAGATTCCAAGAATATATAGGAGATTGATATTTGGTAACTTTTTGTTACATTTCATGGGATTTTGGCATAATTTCTACCATCGAAAGTGTATTTTTGTTCATTTTTTTCCAGAAAATCTGTGAAAAGTGCGATATTCTTCGAAGAACTGCGCCCACACCATTGATTATTAATATTGATAATTAATATTGGTATTAATGAACAAACAACAGCATTCCGTAGTTGAAAGTGTGTAGATTCAAGGAATATATTTTTTGGGGAGTGTTTTGAGGGGAAAAACTGCCGACTGGTTCAAATTCAGAGTTGGCTGAATATTTTTGCTGTTTTTGAGCCATCATGCATTGTCTCACTTCGTGGCTAGTCGCTTTCACGTGCACGTGTATAACCACGCATATGGCATACCGTTTGATTCAGGACTGATATTTAGTAACTTTTTTTTTTACATTCCATGAGGTTTTGGCATGATTTTTACCTTTTGGGTTGTTATTTTTTTCAGAAAAGTGCGACCTTCTATGATGAACTGCGGCCACCCATTGATGGTATGAATGAACAAACTACAGCATTACAGCTGAAGGTGTGTAGATTTGATTTCAGGAATATATAGTTTGTGAGAGGTATTTCTGAGTTATGGTGGTGTTTTGTGGGAAAAACTGCAGACTGTTCAAATTGAGAGTTGGCTAAATATTTTTGCTGTTTTTAAACTATTGTGCATTGTCTCACTTTGTGGCTTTTCGCTTCCACGTCCGTGTGTAACCATGCATATGGCATACCGTTTGATTCCGGACATTTGGGGGATTGATATTTGGTAACTTTTTTTTTTTTACATTCCATGAGGTTTTGGCATGATTTCTACCTTTTGAATGTTGTTTGTTGTAATTTTGTTTAGAAAATCTGCAAAAAGTGCAAATTCCTCAAAGAACTGCGCTCACAAAATGATGGTATGAATGAACAAACTACAGCATTACAAAGCTGAGGTTGAGTAGATTTCAGGAATATATAGTTTGTGGGGGGTAATTCTGAGTTAGGGGGGTGTTTTCTGGGAAAAACTAATTTTTATTTTTTTTGCTGCGACATTTGGCATTGGTCCCATTCTGGGTTAGTTGGTAGCCATGTCTCTGGGTACACCCATGAACGTGGCATACCGTTTTACTCTGAAGGGGTTAGGCTTTCATATTTGAGACGAGTTTTGAACTTTTCTCTGCAGTTTTTAGCTGAAACTCGCATTTGATTTTGTCTCTGATTTTACAGTTGAGGGGAAAAAAGGAAAATGTGAGAAAATAACTTACAATTGGACGAATAGCTGCGCCCAGGTATCTGCATTTTGATTGAAACTTACCTCATAAAGGCAAAAATATATATATGGCAATATCCCAATAGTGAGACAAGTGCCACGACCTTAAGGCCAAAACACTGTGTACATCCTGAACTTTGTATACATTCTCCATAATTTCAAAAAGCAATAAGCTAACTTTTATCACGGTGTGGTCTGGGTGCCTCTGCCCCAGACCCTCCACTCAGCTCACAAAACGACTCCCCCGTCCACCTAAGTGGCCCAGGTGCTGCCAGCCCCGGACCCTTCGCTTTGTCCGGGGCTGGCAGCACCTTACTCCCCAAGTTGGCATAGGCGCACTCCGGAAAAAGAATCGCTGAGGTGAGGTGAGTGAATCAAACAAATCTATTATTGAGCCAGAAGATTAAAAAACAAACGCCCTCTGGCCTTACACGTTTCAGACCGCAAGGGTCCTTATTCATAGGCACAATGAGCGAGTGTGAAACTTACCTCACTCATAAAATCCTGCGGGTATGTAGTTTCTAAAAATATCTCACTTGTGGGGACATTTAATTAATTTGGAAGATATTCTATGTTAACTGTCAGTGGTAATACATTTCAACTTGATGTAATATTCTTGAAGGTGCAGTTTTAGTTTGTGGAGGGGGGGGGGGGGGGTCTCCTGTACAGGAAAAGTGGGGTACCTACATATATCTGGTATCGTTGTACTCGGGAGTATCTGGGCTTTTAGAAACAGTAAGATTTTTTTGTGTGTAACCTTAAGATAACTATAAGAAAACTGGGAAAAATCCATGAAAATTTGCAAATTATACATTTGTTTGACATATTTTACCCATAATTCCAGTAAAATTTCCAGAAAAGTTACAAAATTTTGTTACCATGTTAAAGTACACTTTGTGCTGAAAAAAACAATGTATAATATTCCTGATTTACTTGGGGGGTTTCCTACTGTAAACTTTGACTGAACCAAATGTGTCTAAAATCCTGAAAGTTCTTCTGGCATTTAACGCACGCAAAGTGGTGAATTCTGTTGGCACTGAAAGGGTTAAAATATTGATGTTGATAAATAGTGACCATGTAAGTGATTTTATATAAAATAAATCTCCTTGCTCTGTTTTTAATTTTAAATAATTAACGAGGCACAGAAACAAAATTACCCTTTTACTTAGTATTACAAAATAGAGCAAATCAGTAAAGATTTAAATCGGATTTTTGGCAAGACTATAGTCCATTGCATGACATGAATGATCAAGGTCAATTATCACGTAAAAGACGCGTGTAAATTAGCTCTTCATAAAGGTTTTCCTGGTGCTTTTTTTTACTTTTATTTTAAACAATTCAATTGTAATATAAAGTACAACTAAAAGTTAAGGAATGCTTTTCATAGGTTAGCAGGGAGGCTCTGTAGGGCAGTTTTGCGCTCTGGTCCAGCTATAGGATAGTTTCTTTCATCCCAGAGAGTTATGCCATCACAGGAGCAAATCTGTTTGTCGTTTTCAAAGAGGCCAGCAGAGCGGGCAATGATGCCACAGGCCAATCTGAAGAAAAGAGTACTTTATCAGTTCAAGGAAAGAAAACGGAGAATCAAAAGGGACAAATGTAATTTTTTTAAAAATTTTTTTACATACATAATTAACTAAATCGTTAAAATAAATAATCCCTTCTATTTCCTGGATAATAAAGGTATACAAAAGTTTATGTCATAAGGAGCATTCATGGCGTTTTCTTCAATGTCCTATTTCACAACATGCAAGATACACAAAACTTTCCATAGATTACAATAGAAATTTGCTTATAGAATAAAGTACACTGTTAAATCAAGTTATGTTCATTTGGAAGCTGCAGCATTAAAAATAATGTTGCCATTTTTTTTTTTTTATCTATGCCCCTTCAGAGCCTAGCTTTGTGCCTTGGAAGTTGCGGACATCTTGTTACTGGTTTGCTGAATGTTAAGCTCCGCCCCTCTGAGATTTCCTCTGCTTTCTCCTGCTTGAGCCTCAAATAGTAATGCTTGTGCACGGAACTCACAAACCTGGTGATGCTGCTGCCATATCACACACAAAAAATGTAAATATTTTTAAAACTATGTAAAATAAACATTGGAAATAATTTGCAAAAACTCTCAGGAGAGCAATTCCTATCAATTTACCTAAAGTAATTTTTGGACCACAGTTCCTCTTTAAAAGACATGTTCACCTCTCAAACAAAGAATTGTACATTTGTAAATCAGCCCCCAAAAACTACAATAGTTAGAAAGCGGACAGACATTGATCCCCAGCCTCTCAAAAAATGTAGCCTCCTTTACCTTCCCAGAGGAGGCAGCTTGGGGATAGCATTTAGCCACTGGATGTGATGTCATCTGTTACATTCACGGAGAGCTGCTAACTGAAAGAACCCAAAAGCAGAAAGAGAGGTAACAGAACAGCAGAGAGATTTTCTGGTTTGACATACATCTCTCTAATTTCCAACTCTTGTAGTTTCGGAGAGTGAGTTTTCCTTTAAGCTGCAAAAATGTGCCTGTTATTTTGAAGAAACCAATCAAATAACATGAACTTCAACAGATTTTCTAACGGCTGATTGGTTGCCGCAGATTGACAGCACAGGCAAAATGTTGCAACCTAATAGTATATTGACATCTCTATTACATGATCTTTCCAAATTTATTCCTGTTTTTTGTGCAGCCTTGTGGAATTTTGCTTGTCAATAACACCCTTGCACATATGCACTGACTCTGACCTTGCGTGTCAACACAATGTTAACACTTCTCATCTCTGACAGCCCAAGAGGATTAAGGCTGGGTACACACAGGCAGATTTTTCATCCCTAATCAACCGATACTTCAGTGTATCAGTGGATTGGGCCAGAAAATCTGTGCCGCTTCCAGGCACCGCGACCGATGTTGATCATTCGGATCGGACATGTTGGTAAATCACAGCCGATGGGACTGCACAATCAGTTGCATGAACTGTCGGCTGCAGCCACTATTGCTGCGACCGGCAGACATTTGTCCCAGATGAGCGCTCGCTCGGGACAAATAGTCCCTTTATGTGTACGCACCCTAAGGTGGCCATACACACGTGATTGCCATTGCATTGCGCTGAGAGCTCATATTGGTATTTGTCAGCACAATGCGATGGGATTCATACACATGGACCTGACTGATTGTATGGGGATCGGTCGCGATCGTCTCTCTTTACTGAAAGTGAAGGGAGCGGATACTGAGCGACGGAAATTTGACGTCTTTCCCGACTTTGGTTATTCGTTGGCATTACAGTCTGTTTCTGCACCCTGACAATATTAGGTAAAGCCCGTCAGTCCACATCAGGATTTACCAAATATCGCTAATGTGTATGACCACCTTTACTAGCAGATCACAGGAAAACAGCATGAGTACTGCAATAACACAGCATGACAGCAAAGAGCAGCAGGCAGGGTAGATTGTCTCTTGGCTTCTGTCTGGTTCCCTTATTGGTGGACCAGATAAAGGCAGCAAATCTGAAGTGGTCAATTATAACATGCCTTCATTATAGTCTGGCATTGATCTTGTTTTTGACTACGACATGTAACTAGGAATTACTGCAGTGAACTCTGAATTAGGAAAAGGTTTTGAAGCTGTAATGGTATGTGCAAAAAAAAAATAAAGCAAAACATAATATTGCAAATGTTATTTAAATAGAGACCAAAACTGTATAAATGATTAAATGCCATGTATTAACCATGACATTTTGGAAGAGAGCAAAATTAAGAGATCTAAATAAATGCTTATTTTTACCTCTTTCCTGTGTTGCCAGTTCCTGTGTCCCCATGGCCAAAGTCATCTTCTCCTTCATCGACAACTAAAGAGCGCCCAATAATATCATGTACCTATAATATGATAATTATGGTCACATTCAAACCCAAAAACCTGACGTCTACTTAACGGAATAGTCCATTGAAAAAGTGAACTATTTCTTTAATGCATTGGTTGAAGAACAAGAGGTAAAGGAGCAATGGCTTACATTCTGTTCTTCAATCAATTTTGCAGGAGCCAGGAACCAAGGTAAATTTACCTTGCTCGTGATCCACTGTCAGCTGCAGTAACAGGTCCCTCTCACTTCCTGCTTCACTTAAACTATAGCGCGCATATAGTTCGTTAAACTGGAAGTGGTCAAGACCTGTCACTGCAGCAGGAGGTGGATCGTAACCAAGGTAAATATACTCCTTTTGTTCCTCACTCATACAAAATTTATTGAATAACAGATGGTAAGCCATAGCTCCTTTACCCCCCCCCCCAATTTTTATATTTTACTAACTGAAAAAAGGAGGGTTTAATAATTGCAAAATAGAGTGGTTAAATATGGGCTTTGGGACTCAGTGATTGGCCTTAGTTAGAATGATTAACACATGAGCTATTATAAAATGTACTAATTGGCTATTAAAGATAACTAAACTATTCAAAAAACTCCCCCAACCCCCAAGAGAACCCAGGGAGAATCTTATCTAGGTCAACATGGGGTTTGCCTTAGTTCCCCCAAATTACTCCTTCAAAGTCTGGATTGAACTACTGGTCTGGCTGGTTTTCTCAATTCAAAATGACATGTACAAGAATCTGTTGGCAATCAAATTACCCTGGAAAAAAACAATTAGCATATAACAGCCAGGTGTTAAGGACCTTCTGATGCAAGGCGTGATCGCATGCTGGCTAAAAGGCGTTGGTTTCTTTATTTTCACATAAATGCCCTCCTTGACACCTCTCTACTTGAATCAGGCATGTTCCTTTGCCAAGATGTCGACATTACAATCTTGTTTTTCTTAAAGGGCATGTCCACCCCCAAAATTATAAGTTAACCCACTACTGGTCCCACTCTGTAGTGTAATAAAATCCTTACCTTACATCCCAGGTCCAAATGGTTCTCCTGTAATCCCCCCTCCCCCAAAGTCCCCAAAACTGCCCACCAGGAGGATAGCAGAGTCATATAGGACTCTGCCTCCTGTCTCCCCTCCGGGAGAAGTTTGGCATGCGCACTGCAGGCCTCCCCCTCCCTCCCATTAAAACCCTTTGCTATATGGTAGTATTACTTCCCCCAGCCCCAACCCCTATAAAAGATTTTTAAGAAAGTCCCCCGAACTCTACTTACCTTACCTCTCTCCCCCGGGGGTTCTGAGCAGCTGGCAGAAGCGTCCGTGATTGGCTGCCTCTCAGGTACACAGCTGAGTCCTGACAGCAGCTGCTGTTTGATCTCCCCCACATACAAATCAGAGCACTCTTCACTGCACTGCGTATATGATGCCGCTCTTCTTGTGTTTTGGTATTGGGTTTTTTGGATGCATCAATTGCTGCCTCAGTGTGTTGTTCGGTTAAAAGCAACATAGTAATTTGAGGTTGAATAAAGACATCCGTCCATCAAGTCCAACATTTTCACTCAACCTTTTTAACCCTTTAAAGCGGACAGGGATTCATGTTTTTTTTAAAATCAACGGATATATGGACTCTTGAAGATAAACAAGGAAGGGGTCCCAATAAGACCTATAGTCAGCAGCATCAACTAACATACAAGGTGGCGAAATACCTAGCCAACATCTTAGGGCCATTGGTTGGAAGTTCTAAGCATCACATACAGGATTTCACCATCAAGATTCAAGATGTGACATCTCTCTTGTATACCCACCAAGGAGGCTGTTGAAATGGGGAGAAAACGGCTAGGCCAAGACAGCACCCATACCAGCAGAACAGGTGTGTTCCCTCCTGGAATTATGACTGAATACCACCTATTTCAAATAAAGGGATAAATTCTACTAGCAAAAACATGGATGTGCTATGGGATCTCCAGTTTCACCTATCGTGGCAAAGTACAAGCCTTCACAGAACACATAAAATTTACAAGGGAAGAGGTACAAAACAAAACACTGGCTTTCTTGGACTGCTTGGTAGCTATCAGGGAAACTGTAGAGGTTTATAGAAAACCAACCCAGACAGACCAGTATTTGATGTTTGACTCCCACCACCCTTTAGATTACAAGCTAGGTGTTATCAGAACCCTGCAACACAGAGCAGAGAACATTCCCACTAGCACAGAGGCAAAGGCTAAAATTTTTTTATAATAAACATCTCAGAGGAATAAAAAATATGAATACCAACATTTAAGGGGCAAAGCAAGACAGGAGAAAGAACATTGTCATCCTATTTGTAGCAGGGGTCTCCGAAAAATCAAGAATTAAAAAAAAAAACAAACCTTATCCCTGTCTGCTATAAATCAAACACACGGGGGCAGAAATTGGTGCATCCGAAAGACTCAATGCTGAAACAAGAGTGGCATCCTATACGTGGTGCAGTTAAGAGTGCTCTGATATGTAACTGCACCAACATATTGGCCAGCACAAAAATCCCAGTTCCTCTGGTCTGGACTCAGCCGTGTTCCAGCATCTTAAGGACATACCTTTGAGGATTGTAATGACAACATTACTTTAACAGCCCCAGTGAGCTAATTAACTGCTACTTGTCTCTACTCAAAGAATGTATGGCAGATGCTTTTATAAAAGTAAAGTGATGAATTTTGGGAATAGCATTCAACCACAGGAAAAGGAGTACTGCAAATCACACAGCATGAGACAGCAAAGAAAGTATTATTTTTTTGTATGTGCACAGATAATATATATTTGTGAACACAGACAATATATAGTTAGTGCAGGGATCCACATACCTTTAAACACACATACCTTTAAATATTTATCCTTTAGCCTAAAGGATGCTCGTCCATTTTCAGAGGCAAAGATATTTCCCAGGTCTCCAACATGCTAGAACAGTCATATGGAAAATAAATCCAAGGTAAAAGGTGTGTCAAACATTTTTTTTTAATAAAATGACATAGGCCTACATATTAATACAAAAAATGGTAGAAAAGGCCTAGAAAGATTACTTTGTAAATGCAATTCAGCTTTAAAACTATCCATAAATCCAAGGGCAACTTTAACTCAAATCCTCATTTTTTAAGGAAGGTAGGAGACAGTTTTCCTTATGCTGTATCCATCAGTACAAATAGTGAGCTGTCAAAAAGGTGCTCATGCCGTAGCTAAAGCGGTTACCACTGCTCACCCACCTCCCTTATTTTGGATGCTTGACTGCGTTACAGTCACAGTCCTAAAGCAGGGGGAAGGGTGGGAAAGCAGTCAGACACTGAGAGAAAATCCCATTTTTGAATGTGTCGTGGATTGTTATGGTGTTGAGAATATAGTCAGCATCTGAACGAGGATGATCTTCACAGCATTGGACAAAAACTACATTAAAAAAGTAGTAAAATAAAATGCCTTCAAAACTACATTACTATGTTAAAGGCTTACCGTGCAATTAAAAGAAAAGCAAAAAGGTTACATTTCCAAGATAGAAAGAATTGCAGAATGATAAGTCATGTAGTAAAATTAAGACTAGAAATTTATTTAAAACCATAAAATAACCTTCCTGGTTGGGGATCCTTCTACCACATGAAAGCATGGCATATCTTCCAAATAAATAAATAAACCAAGACTGTGGGAGCGCTACTAAGGCTAAAGTACAATTAAGTTACGTGGATGTGCTACTAACCAGGTAAATAATTTGTAGAAACAAAGGAAAGATAATCAATGCACATTCTTATGTCCCATAAAATATACTATCGATGTACTTCATTTTTTTGTTTGTATAAATTATTGACCAGATCAGCAGCAACTCCACAGAACATAAAGGGCATGTCCGCTCACGCCCAGAAAATAACTAACCATTTTCAGGTTATTTACCCCCCCCAAAAGTGGACTTACTTTTCTTGCTTCCTGTTTTGAGACTGTTACGAGCACGCAGGAGCAGAGGGTATGAACGGTCAGACATTGGCAGGGATATCACCCTGAAGGTGCAGGTGGTGAGATTGGCTGTGTTAAAATAGGTATATATGCTTGGCAAATACTGGGTTAAAAAAAAGAAATAAAGGAAGGGAGATGTTCCCCTCCTCCCAAGCTGCAGTGATAAGGCAGGTCTTAAGTAACTGTCCCCTCTCCCATGCCTTATGTAGCAAGTATCTCCAGAACAACGTCACGTAGGAGGATTAATAGGTAAATAGTAATATCTTACATTGTATGGGTGTTCTGAGAAGAAATGCTTTTAGTTTGAGTTTAGTTTCCATTTAACACCAGTCAGGTAAAACTGCCTGTAAGGGGCTGGGGCCTGTTAACCTGGTCAGGAGGGAAAGGAAGGCAGGCAGGTACAGAAGGAAAATGTGTTACCCCTACCAAAAAGATAGTTTTGTCGAGGACAATCACCCAAATATCTGACTAATAGCTTACCATAAAGGGCAACCTAGTTCAAAGAATTGAAATAGTTAACTAAGATAGCAAGCCATCCTTGTTACAGGACATGAGAATCACAAGCATTACAAATTTTTTTTTTCCCCTTTTGTTTCTACTTACCCTTTCCACATCTTCAGGGCCACCATGTAAAGTTCCATGTGGATTATAATGACCACCACAGCTGGATGGATAAAAATATTTACACAGCTTTACTCAAAATATACGTTAATGCTAATCGTAAAATAATGCATCAATTTAGACTGCTACAATGTAAAAGCATACCTCAATTTTTAGAACATTGGTACCTCAGGAACATTTTTGACACAGGCAAAAGGTAAAGACAGAAGGTGAAACGTTGTATTTGCATCTACAGTTAAATGCAAACTAACTTACCTTTCACATCCATCAGATATGTCACCAAACTCATGTACATGAATTCCATGTAACCCTGGACTTAGACCATCTAATGTTCCTTCAATGATACAAATGCTCTCAGATGCTTGGAGGAATCTAACAACTCCTTGTACTTGATCTTGCCCTGACATCATGGCTACAGCAGCACCAAGATTTCCTGAAAGTATTAACAATATACAATCAGTCAAAATAACCTGTGAGCAAATGTTAAAAAGTGACTAATTTAAACATGCCTTCTATGTTTACAATGCAAATGATTGAGGTTGGTAAGCATTAAGGTACTCACTTTTTATTCAACTGTATGCACAGACAATAAGGCTCAGGATATTTGTTAAAAAATTACTTCTTTATTAACAAATAAATATTTTAAAACATGGTGAGCAGAAGCAATAGGATTGGGGTCAGAGCACAGTCGGCAAACCATTTATCAGATTAAAGAAGAATAAAGAAGCCTGATCCAGCGTTTTAAAAGGAATCTCAGCCAAAAGTGGCTTCCATACAAATGTAGTTTATAATAGCTCAAATACAGCTCAACTAGACATTGAGCCTGTTACAATAAAGGGTGCTAGAAGCCCAGAGTGCCCCCTTAGTGTCCCAAGGCTATAGCCCCCCTACTCCATGTCCCAAGGTCAGAGTCGTCCCAAGGTCAGAGTCCCCCCTCGGTCCCAAATCCAGGAAGCCCCCCCTCGGTACCAAATCCAGGGGTGGCCCCCCTCGGCCCCAAATCTAGGGCCCCACCCATCCCAAATCACCAAGACTAAAATCCAGCCCCCGTCCCAAACCAGTTAGGCTTTTATTATATAGGATAGCTAAGATACAAAACATAATATCCCGTTTCCTATTGAACCCATCCTAGTATACCGCTATCTCCAGCTCTTCTCTCTACTCTCTCTTACAGTTCCCATACGCTATATCAGCTACTCACCAACACTGCTCTTCCCTCTCATTCAAATACAAAGAGAAAAAAAAAAACAAATCCTCCTCCCATCTTCTGTCTCTGTTTGTCCTCCTACTTCTGTCTGCTGGTGATGTGTCCCCAAATCCTGGGCCATGTAATATCTTGGTCTGCCATCGTCCATGCTCTGTCTCACCTTCTCTCACCCACTGTCGTGGTTCAATTCCGTCCAAACTTCTAGCTATTCCTCTGATTCTGCCATCTTGCCTGTCCTTCACCTATGCTCTACTTAATGTTCGCTTGCTAGTTAACAAATTTACCCTCATACATGATCTCTTCTGATCTAATTTTCACCTTCTTGCCCTTACCAAAACCTGGCTTTCCCAACATGACTCTGCTATCAAGGCCTTGCTTGCTCAAGGTGGGCTCTGCTTTTCACATTCGCCTCGCTCCTCAGGTCGTGGTGAGGGTGTTGGTCTTTTACTTTCCTCCTTCTGTGAATTTACCAACATTACCTCCCCGCCTGACTTTTCATTCACATCTTTTGAGGCTCATTCAATTCAGCTTTCGCACCTCTTGTCGCTACGAGTAGTTGTGGTGTACAGAATGCCATCTACAGCAACTCAGGTCGCATTCCTCTCTGACTTTGAAACTTGGCTTACTTTCTTAATCTCTGCTGACTGCCCTGTTTTGACTTTAACTGTCACATTGACAACTCCTCCCCATCGCTTCCTACACTTAACACCCTCCTTCGATCTTCATCAATAGACTAACGCTAGTACACACAAGGATGGCCACTTCCTGGACCTAGTATTCACTAAAAACTTTTCTGTCTTGTCTTTTTAATCTAACCCCTTCCTGCTTACCTCTTACCACTTTTCAGGCTCAACACCCTCTTCTTCCTCCTGTCCCTCTATCTTGTGTGTCTGTTTATAATACTAGATCCATAGATCTCCCGGCACTTGCCTCATTCATGTCCTCTAGTCTCTCCTCCCTTTGACAGTTGATGACCCTGACTAGCTAGCCAATTCCTATAATTCTATCCTGACTAACACAATACTCTTGACCCCCTGTATTTCCCTAAGATGAATAACCTCTAATCCTCGTCTGTGGCTCAATCCCACCTCCCGTTTTATACGCAGCTGCATGCATGCTGCTGAACGTGCGTGGAGAAAGTCCCGTTCAAAGACTTTCTCCATTACAAGTTCATGCTGCAGTGTCTCGTCTCTGTGCTCCTGCTGGCAAAACAGAACTATTACTGGAAACTTATAAATAACAAATCTAACCCACTTCACTTGTTCTCCATCTTCAACTCCCTTCTGCGCCCCTCTCCCGCTGACCCTCTCCTTTCTCCGCACTCTCCACAGGAGCATTACTTTCAACATAAAATTGACTCTATCCGCATGCAGATCTCTGGTCCTCGGGATGACGCTCAGATTAGGTTGCCCTTGTCTCCCTCATCTATTCTTGGATCTTTCTCTTAAACCCATGCCCTCTGTATTACTGAAGCACTGTAATCATGTGCTTACTTCTATACTCACCCACATATTCAATGCCTCCCTTACATCTTTAAGCATGCCCATGTTAAGCCCAAACTAAAAATGCCCTCGCCCTTTCCTTTTGTTTAGCCAACTACCACCCCATCTAGCCTCTAAACTGCTAGAGCGATTAGTCTCGTATCACTAACTACCTTCATGCTCATAACTTATTGGATTTTTTGTAATTTGGATTCTGTCCTGCGCATTCCACCGAAACGGCTCTGTGTAAGTTTATGAATGATCTGCAGGTTGCAAAGGCCAATGGTCACTTTTCTATTCTTATCTTCCTTGACCTTTCCTCTGCTTTCGACACAGTTGATCATTCCCTCCTAATGCAGATACTTCACTATTTGGGCATTCAGAATGAAGTGGCATTCTGGTTTCTATCCTATCTCTTTAACTGAACTTATTCTGTATCTTATGCAATCAATGCCTTTTCTCCAGTTCCTCTTGGTGTGGGGGTACCGCAGGTGTCTGTTCTTGGACCCTTATTGTTCTTCCTCTACACTATCTCCTTGGGAGATGTCATTAGCTCTTTTCGCTTCAAGTATAATTTATATTCAGATGATACACAAATCTACTTGTCCACATCTACGCTAACTCCTGACAACCAATCACGCGTCTCAGACGCCATCTCCTCCTGGATGTCCCAACGCTACCTCAAATTAAATCCTTCTAAAACTGAACTGATTATTTTTCCACCTAAACCTGGTCCTGTCCCCAAATCAACAACCTGGCTCCCCGTTAAACAGCACATTGTATACAAAATCCTTCTCCTAATATTTAAATCCCTTCGCTCTGCTGCTCCTGCTTATATTTCCTCTCTATTGTGCCCATATTTTTCTGCCTGTACCCTTCGATCATCACAGAATCAGCTCCTGTACAGACCCCATCCTCTCACCTTAAACCTCTCTCTTGTGGCCCCCATCCTCTGAAATTCTATTCCCCTCTCTCTATGTCAAGAAACCACAAATAGCAGGTTTAAATCTAGCCTTACATCCTACCTATCTGGTAACTAGCACAGTATATGATTGTTTTATTTGACTGCATTTGTCTCACTCCTGCACTTATACCCATTCCATCGTATCTGAATGTTACCCATCTAACTAGACTGTAAGCTCTATGGGGCAGGGACCTCCTTTCCTATTGTGGCAAAGCTCTAGCACTTCTATTTTTATAATTCTAATTTTTAATTCCGTGCACACACGTCCTCGCCGCAAGCACGAGATCGCACTGCGTCATGCTGTACACAAGCATGGCACAGAGCGATTAGGTCGTGCACTGCCGGAAGAGGGAAAATGTTTTTTTACAGTGTACTTATCCTTTAACCTTTCATCCCTATATTTATCTCTTAAAGGAGCATACAAAAAAAAATACTAATCAGCACAAATGTTTCATAATATGTAAATAGTTTAATAATTTAGAAATGAATTTGATAATTAATCAGCTCAGGAATAACAAATATCTGTTTATAGATGATGCAATACAAGTAAATTCCTACTGAATTTTGCAGATGTTATATTAAGTAAAACATCTCGACTCGTAGAGTCCTGCGTGGGGGGTCTAATTTTTCACACCTGCAGCCAACCCGCAAAACCACTACCCGCACCAACTTTCCTACCCAGCTTCAACAACAACTCGACCTACAAGTTTTGGACCCACAACTTGACCCGCTTTTAATTTTTTTTTCCCTAAAAATTGAACAGGGAATTTAAAGTCAAGTTAAAATAACAGATTTATTAGGGTTTATAGGTTATTTTAAAGGGCAAGTCCAGCCCCAAAATGAAAACTTACATACAGGTAAAACACCCCCCAAAGCCCTAAACGGTAATAGTTTGAAATCAGAGATATACAAGTCTAACCTGAAATCCTGCACAATGCCCTGTTCGCCCTGTTTCTGCTTCCTAGTTCTTCCAGTTAGAAACTGTCAGTTGTGGATTTGACAGTTGACATCACAGCCAATGACAATGTTAATCCCCTTTCTGCCTCTTCTGAGCATGCCCAGGCTCAGTACAGTTTCTAAAGTGCTCAGTTTCCATGAGGCACCCAGAAGCATAGCAGGCATACAGTAATGAATTCATAGGACAAACTATGATATATCAACATATTTTAAATAGGCCTTTCTTTCTAAAAGATGTTATTATGAGGGTGGAGTTGTCCTTTAAATTGACCATAACTGGAAACTATCATTCTTCCCAACCACCGCTGTATCATTTTTTTGTTGATCTGCCCCCTTTCTTTAGATATCCAATCCAAACTTCTTATATTTCAGCTGTCAATCAAGTTCATTGCTCTCAAAAACTATTCTTCCGTTTTACTGTAGCTGGAATAGTGACCGTTTTGACAGTTGGAATGCTGTATGCAGGCTTGACAGTTGGTTTGTGGGGAAAAGTCAGGTCGGATGGAAGTGGGAGTGGTTAAAAGAGGGAGTGGGGATACTGCTCCTAAACAATATGTGCGCTGGATTGAAGGCATGCACCAACACGCAAATCAGAGTAAGTGCTACTTACATGTATTCAATTATAGATTAAGATGAGGCAAAATCATGTTTTTAGTATAGTGTTCCTTTAACCACAAATGTTCATAGAAACAAACCTACCATACCAACAAAATATATAACAGGGGTCTTCATCTTGCAGGCATCCAAATGTCTGAAAACTACAACTCCCAGCATTACCTGGATGCCTTCTGATATTGTAAGTGCTGGGAGTTATATTTTGAAATAAATGTAGGCCCACAGGCATGGGTGATCCCCCACCCATCAACACCAAGTTAAAGGCGAACTGTGGTCTCTAAACAAGTTAAGTTTAAATGAAAGGCCAGTTTCCTACCTTTAAAACGAGCCATCAACCACCTCTCTATGGGCTCCACAGCCCAAGATATACAGAAATGACTGACCAGAAAGTTAATGGGTGGGTGTCTGACTTGTGACATTCCTGAGGCTTCTCCTGCACAGTGCCACCGGCGAGCACAGCCTCAGACTCCCTCAGTGTGTGAGGGAGTCAGGAAGTCCCTCCTCCTCTCTGTGAGAAGTCCTGACAGAGAAGGAAAGGCCATCTACAGCCCTTCTGTTTCTGTGGGAAAACAGCCTTTTCAGGCAGAGTTCTTACTCTGTCTGAAAAGGCTGATTCCCCAGAGTTTTCTGTAGGGGGTGGGGGTCTGAGTAACCCCCTGCACCTGCGAGTGGGTGGGGCTTAGACACTCGCAAGGCCACATGGGATATATGTAAGATAATGGGCCATGGGGGGCTTGCAACTGGAGGGACCATGGGGTCCATGAGTGGGACGGACCAGGGGGGCTGCAAAGGGAAGGAGGAGACACAGGATAGATTGGCTGACTGTTTCAGAGTAGGAAATGCAGGGGACCTGGTGATGCTGCTGCCATATCACACACAAAAATGTAAATATCTTCAAAACTATGCAAAATAAACAATGGAAATAAATTGCAAAAATTTTTAGGGTAGCAATTCCTATCAATTTACCTAGTCATTTTTGGATCACAGTTCCCCTTTAAGGAAACTATATCCCTACATTTTAACCAATTTCCTGACCCGGACTTTTCCTTATTGGCTGTGCGGCCCATACAGTTGAACGAAAAGAGGATACCTATTTTGTCAGATGGGACGTCAGAGGGTGTGCATGCTGCTGGTTAAATGATCAGAGGAGCGTGGTGAGTGGAGTGAGAGAGTGAACCTGCGCTGCTAACTGTTATTGATTTTTTTGGTTAGAATTTACCTATACCATTAACCTCATTAATTATAAATAAATTAAAACTATAAAACATATTTACTCTGTAAAATGTGATCCAGTTGTGAATCATTACTTACATGTCTGGGCTACAGTGAGGACTATTCTTTAAAATTGGCATACAGCTACCAAATCATTTTTAATTACAAATCATATTTTTATATAAATACTAAAAATATACTAACTTGAGTCAACAGTCCCCATCCCCTTGAGAACTGCCCTTCGGCCAGTGCTCTCCAGCAGTTGCTGCATTTCATGTGCCAACAGTGTGGTTTCCACCAGAACAGACTTTGATTCCAAGCTAATGCTGATCTCCTTCACATCTAAAAAAAAGAAAACCAGGTTCAAACAGAAAGACTTTAAAAGAAAAAGTTCTGCTTTATTCTGTGTAGCCACATAAAGATGACAACAGGGCGCAGCGCTGGCACTGTCTAGTAGGGATGGTAGAGTGATCCACACTTCCAGAGGCAGGGACCCAAACACCCTGCCAGGGCCCTTATAAAAGGGACATTTGTGGGGGAGCCTCAATATCTTCCCGGCAAGAATACAACAGATTTATAAATAGCGAAATAAAAGTGATATTACGTTCTTCTCAGTTTCCAGTAAGAGGACATTCGACCCATTGAGGCGCTGTTACTCGGCGATTAAAGGGTATGTCTACCATAAAAATAAAATATTGTAGAGGACTCTAGCCCACCCCAACCACTAGGTTTGTGAATTAAAAAACGTACAATCCTTCGAACCTCCAACGATCTGATCTCAGCCCTCTGCTTGCCGGAACTGGCTGAGAGGCAGCCAATCACAGACATGGCTGCCGCAATACAGAATGCCAGGGGAACAAAGGATTGTAAGTAGAGTTTTGCAGCTTTTTTTTAACAAACGTGCTTAGTGGTTTTGGGTGGGTTATGGTGTCCTACCATATTTTTTAGAGGTAGGGCACCCGGCAGCAAAGAGGGCTTCAGAGGGATGAAAGGAGGGGGGAGAAAAAGAGGCGGAAACCTTTCACACAGGAAAACAAGTCCTACTCTTCAGTTTCCTGGACAGTCACTGCAGAAGAACTATTTGGAGCAGAAAGGCAAGGTAAGGTTTTTTTTAACACTACACAGTGGGGCCAGTATGGGGTTAAATTTTAGTTTTGGTGGTGGACATGCCCTTTTTAGTTTGAAAAATTCATTACTAAGTAAATCTCTGTTTGGGGTTCTAGTACACAAGACTTCACTGAAGCAAACATTGCCAGACCGCAAGCTAGCAAGATCTTGTCTTTTATAAAGAAGGGTGTAGATTAAAAGGTAGAAAAATATTATTTCCCCCTCTTTACAGAGCACTGGCATACTGCGCTGCAGTTTTGGAATACCATATATAAAAGGGAAAAAATTCCAGGAAGGGCAACTAAATTTATAAGGATAAATAGGGGGCTTGACTATGCAGACAAGTAAGGGCTGTTTACACTGCAGAGGCGGCACTTGCGCAGGGATTGACCACATTATACAAAAATATAAAGGTGCCCATACAATAGCGTTTACCTGCAGACCGATCCCACTACATTCAATCAATTATGGAAGATCGCCTTTCCGGATCTTCTTTGCGGCAGACATATGATTGAAAGGTCGGTCGCAAAGAAGGCGGTTCCTCCAGAATTGATTGAACGTCGCGGGATTGGTCTGCAGGTAATCACTAATGTATGGGTACCTTTAAAGGTCTGTACAAAAAGTTCAAGGACTAGTGTACATCCTTTAAGATAAGAAGAAAAGAAGTTTTATCTTCAGGTTAGCAAGACTTCCTTTACAGTGTGAACCAGCAGTGTAGCATGATGTGTACCGAACTGCCATTTCGGCATAGCATTTCTTAATGCATGGACACTCAGTCTGGATCATCAACGTTGCCCAAACGAGCACTCGTACATTAAACGATAGTCGCCAAATCGGTCATTCGGAACACATTGTGTGTTGCGGGTTGAGCCCCTGATCGCATGTGTGTACGGACCTTAAAGGGTAACCCTTCCCCCAACTAGTAAGGTTTATATAAAAAGCCTTCAGTTGTACCTACAAAATAAACCATGAATCGCATCACTATTTGTGATCAGTTTTGCTGGAAAGGTCCAGCAATATTACTTCCTGATAAACACTTCCTGTTTTCAGCAATGTGAGCAGCTTGTAGTCATGTAACCAGCTTCTACCTGCGTTAAAAGGCTCCTCCTTAACTGTCAATATTTTTTTTTTCATGCCTCTGCAGTTACTTCCTGTGTTCCTTAGAATTAAGTCTTAAAGGGCAACTAAAGCCCCAGAACAGTGAATCAGTAGGAAGAGTATCTTGATATAAAAGCAGTAATCGGGGGCCCAACTTTCGTTTTGATGTAGGTTCTGGAAAATCTACATTTTCAACATGGGGGTGAGTTATTTCCCAGCATTCCAGTATAGCACAGTGTAGTCACAGACGATTGTGTTCTATTACATGCTCAATTCTAAGCTTTCGCAGGAAGTTGTTACAGCTGGCCCCACCCACTGGTAGCCTCTAGCCAATCCTGTTACATTCCATTTGAATGCAATTAATGTCAGTAGGTGTGCACATACAGACAGTTATCTTATTCAGTTTTTCAGGGAGTTACTTTGATGACATTTACTGGCATGGTAATTTACAGTTTATTGGTTTTCTTGAAGGAAATGCATTCAGCTTATGGAGTATAAAAAATTCAGTTTCATTCTCCTTTACCTGAGCAAGCTTCCCCCTGGGGCAAAGGGTAGAGCAAGGATAATTTTAAAGGAAAGACTGCAGGCTTTTAATTAACCCTAACTTGTTCAGAGACCACTGTTGCCCTTTAAGGTAGGATAAATGAGTAGGCTTAAAGGAGAACTAAACTTCAGTTTTTCAGATCCTAATGTGAAAGATTTTCTCCCCAGAACACCTACACGTTGAAAGATTTTTCTCTAGTTATTTGCATTTAGTAGATATAAGTAATAGATTCTGTAACAAAGGAGGCTTCCATCTTGTTGCCAGTACAACTCATAGCCCATGTTGGCTTCAAAGAGCCACGCCCCCTGACCCCAGGATTCACTATCTATGTGCAGAGTTTCTAGCATCTCTTTCTAGTGAAAGAAAGTTTCTAAATGTACCTGTGATCACAGTTAGAGTTGCTGGTGGCGCACCATGTAAATGCTGTGTGTTTAGGAACAAACAGACCAAGAAGTCACAAGTTCAAATCCCCTAGTTTACTTATGAAACAATATAACATGGTCTACTGCCTGAGTTTAGTGCTTTTTCTGTTTGTTTGTTTCCATGTTTCTAGAAAAATATGAAGTTTCTACATATGTACAAACTTTATATATAGCAGCTCTGTTATTTATTTACCAACCAACATGAATTGCTGACAGTCTTCCAATAGCAATACAAAATAGTGTACTGATTTTACTTGCATTTACTTCTATCGATTGAGAGTTCACCTGTGGCGTGTTCTGCTAAAGTGCTGGGTTAGGGAAAAAAATCAGGCTATTGGGACACAGGTTCGATTCCCCATGTTCCCTTTTTTTGTTTCTATTATGTGTCTAGCAAAAGATAAAGACTCTTGATGTACAGGTTCATTATTTGTAATCCCTTGTGGCCTAGTGGTAGAAAGCTTTCTTTTTAGAAAGACACAGTATAGAAGGTTGCTGGTTCGATTCCCCATACTGAATGCTGAAATGTTATATGTTCTGTTTCTTTCATCCGTGCTAGCAAAGACATACACTGCAAAGATTACTTTTCTTTTTTGTATGTAAAGCATAGGAATTTATCATTGTTAGGGACAGGAGCATTTCTAATGTGTTTACACAAAAACTGCACTGATATCTGTGTTCTGTGTCAGAGGGAGGGATCTCTGAGCTGTGACATGATTGGCTGTCAGCTTCCAGGAACCAAGACTGCAGTTTCCTGTGAAGTGTCCGGCGGACACTTAGATGGGTGTTCCCAGATAAGGTGAATTATGGTAGCTGACCCTTAGTACACACAGGTTATTTTCATAAATCACCCAGCATCCACAGCAAAGGGAGACATGAGACACAGCTTGTTGTTCGTTTGTGAATGTGCTCTCTCTATTGGGACAATGTTTTCTTGGGACTTTAGTTCTCCTTTAAAAGTTTGGACTAGATCCTGACAGTGACATAGTAATTGAAGTTAAATAATGATGTCCATCTAGTCCAACCTTCCCCTCCTCTTCAACCCTTACCAACAGTTGATCCAAAGGAAGGCAAAAAAAAAAAAAACAACAAAAAAACATGCAAACAGCCAAAAAGCAGGGGAAAATTAAATTGTTTCTGGTAATCAAAGTATTCCTGCATCAACCAAAACGTTGATGCAGGAAATGTGTAATACCAGTAATTCTCACATTTTTTAGAAACGTATCCTGCCCCACATATCACGTATGTCTTTATTCATCCTGAAATAATAACAAAAGTTCAATTTATGGTTCTATAAATTTGCTCTAATGCTTATTCTAGTCAGAATTTTCTATATGGCTTATTTCACAATATTAAATGATTGTATTAGTACTTGTACATTTCTTAGCATTATAACCAAGATACTCTTTATTTACACCTTACCTTTTATATCTTGTATAGCTTTCCTCACTGCATTAACACAATTTTCACAAGTCATCTCCACTGCAAACTCCAACTATCACAAAACATTGAACAGGAGTTAATGATTTTAATTATTATACAATTCACGTTTATTTAGGGTGGGCCAAATGAGAACATTGTGCAACACATTCCAAATTTTAATGTGGCAACTTAGGGGAGCTACCTGGGAGCCTCACTTGTTGGTGCCTTAATACAACATTGTGTAACATGCTTTCACCTGGTCAGAATTAGAAGTTCATGGTTTTTATTGCCAACCAGAGGTCTGTGGACCACTAGGGTTTCCTACGAGGTTGCTAGGGGTCAGAAAATATCAGGAAAGAAAATCTAGCCACGCCAATCCTGAGAGAAAATATCCATTGCATGAAAATTTTAAAAAGGAAGGATTTGTGGGATAATCACAATATCTGAAATCTTGTTCTGCAAATGTATAAATCTTAAAGAATGTAGAAGGAAAACTTCCATATTCAAAGCACAAGGACCATTTACCTTTCTCTGTGGATTCAACCTGTGAGTTAATATGAGGACAACTCAACCTGCATATTAACATGTGGATTCTAATTCATTATATTTATTAGATGGTCCACAAGATCTGGGTCTACAATTGCACTAGATGTGGCATACTGTGCTTATTCTTTCAGAATCTATTCAGAAAGGATTTGTTGGAATGTAGTCCTGATTGGTGCTCAAAAGATTGATAAAGAGTGTCAGACATAAGGTGCCCATATATTTATCAGACATTGCTATTCAACATTTTTGGGTTGGATTAAACTTCAAATCTATGTAATATCATGCAATAGTGTGTCCAGTATAAAGGTAAGATAAGATCCATAATACCACCTAACCTTTTCCCCTTTATGCTGTTTTTTATCTTTGCCCTGGATCAAAGGTAAGGTAGGCTAAAGAGTTGGAATACATGGATGCAAGTCTTTGTTCAACCACCAATACTATGTTCTAACTTCCTCTGGTACAGAATCAGGGCCTGACACCACCAAATCCAGTTCATAGACTGTCCAGGTCCCACCAAGACCACCTATGCCCCACTACAAAGACAAATATGGCTTTCCAAGGAACTTTCATGAAAAACAGGACAGTTGGCAAGAAGTCAACTTTAGGGACATTTTGAGTCAATCTGTGGAAGTAAAAATGGAACAAATCAATCCTTACAAAATTTCTTGATAGGGTCAGAATAGTCAAAACCAAACAACCTTTTCACTTAAAATAAGATATGTTGCTTCTGTTCTCACATCAGTGGAGGGGGACTCTAAATAATAAAGGAGAACTAGTGTGTGTAATTTTTTTTGTAAAAACTTTAAAAAGTAGTTGGACAGGGATATAGGACACTTAATTCCTACCTCCCAATATTGTTTCCGAGAGGAGCACCAGCCCAAAGAAACCCGATTCTGCAAGTCCTCCGCGCTTCAGCACTATCTTTAATACAGAAATAGTCCGGGACTAACCTGACAAACTGTACAAGCTGTAGCTCATCAATGAAACGATATTGTGAGGTAGAATTTATCAATCCTACCTCCCTGCCCCAGGAACTTTCCATTTTTAAACAGTTAAACAGTATAGTTATCCTTTAAAGTCTATATAGAAAGAAACTTAAAGTGAGCATTTCTATCCCTGCTAATTGGGAGGTAAAATACTATTGATTTAACAGAAAACACACAAGTAATAAAATAACATTTAAAGGGCATGCCCACCCCAAAAACTAAAATGTAACCCCTTACTGGCCACATCAAGTAGTTTAAAACAATCCTTACCATACATTTCTGCTCAAAATAGTTCCCCTGCTGTGCCCCTCCAAAGTCCAGGAAACTGCTGTGTAGGAGCAGTGTGTGACTCATGCTGTGCCTGAGACTTCCTCAACCTCGTCAAGGTTGAGGCATGCTCAGTGCATCCCTCCCCCCCCCCTCCCTCTCCCTCCCGTTTTTCTCTCCCTCCCCCTACCATTCCCCTTTGGGTAATGCTGTAGGGCATGCTCCCCCAGCCCCAACCGCATTAATATAATTGTTAGAAAGTCCCCCGATACTTACTTACCAGCCCTCTCTCCTCCGCTGCAGTGTTCCGGCCCTCTGCTTGCATGGAATTGCAAGCAGGGGGCGGGACCGGCAGCCGCGTCCGTGATTGGCTGAGGGGCAGCCAATCACGGTCGCGGCTGCCAGGAGTTCTAAACAGCGAAGGAGAGAGGGAAGGTAAGTAAAGATTGGGGGACTTTCTAACAATTATATTAATGCGGTTGGGGCTGGGGGAGCATGCCCTACCGCATATCAAAAGGAAAATTTTGGGGCGGACATGCCCTTTAAACAGACTGTCCGGGCCTTCCTGTTCATAATAAAGGCAGACTACACAGGAACAAGCACTCCAGGATCTTGTATTAACTTTTCAGTCATTTGAAGCCAGCCTGCATAATTCTATGGTTATTTTCCTTGGGGTAACATCATTGCACATTCTTAAAGTGTAGTAGGATCTACCTTTCCAACATCTATATCATTTCTATTTTTCATATACGCAGTTATTTTACTATGATTAAGTCGAATATTATTAGTTACAGGAGCAATACTCTAGACAAAGATCCAAAGGTCAAGTATTGGTGAATTATTTAGTTTGAAAAAATGATTTCTATTTCCTCCCCATTGTTATTTTAGCGATTCTTCTAACCATAAAAGGAGAGAGCAAACATTAAAAGTGAAAAGGAGTAAACTACCAAGGAAAATCTTGCTCTTCCTGGGAACAGATTCTTTTGTGATTGTCTCTTTGTGGAGAACGAAAAGTCAAACAAAAAATGTCTAGCCATAAAAGAAAAGTCCACAGCCAGTATGATAGAATCCATGGTTCCCAGGGGAAAGTTGGTATAAAATAGCAGTTTTCATTTAATAGAATAAAGAATCCAAGATAAACCATGATCTTATAATCCAATATTGTTTTTTTTAAAAAAAAAACTATCATAATTATGATTGCGAAAGTTGTTTTTTTAAGTAGATTGGTTAAATGATTGTAGCTGGAACAAATTGCACTCTTAACTGGCTGTCCCAGGAATGGACTGTCCGCTATTGGCTGTGACAACACTGTCGCGGCCATGACAGACAGTGCATACCAGGAAGAAGTAAGGAGGTGTGACTACTAGCAAGGGATCGGCTGAATTAAAAGTATGTATATCTCAGCATGGGAGTGTCAGATCAAGATAAGTTTAAAACCCAAGTCACATTTTGGGGGGTAATTAGACTAACCAGCCTTACTTATTTTATGAGTGGACATGCCGTTTAAAAGATGCTGTAGAAAGAGGTGACTATGAGCAAGAAATTATGCATGGCTGAGGCAATATTAAACAGGATGCCAACACACGTTACCATCCATTTGCTCTGCTATTTGTGCAATATTCCGAAACGAGATGACATGCAATTTTCAAAGAAAAAAAAAAGTTATCACGTGCACTCTGAAAACCCTCATTAACATGCACTACCATGCATTTCTCACACGCCAAGGGACCAAAAAAGCAATCGAAAGCGCATGAGAAATGTGCTAGTGTGGCCTAGCACTTAAAATCTGAACCAAAATTCTATCCAGTGGCCTCCTTGGATAGTCTTAAGATTATTGGCCTACACTATGGCTCTAACTGTGATATCCAGAATATTGTTGTGGCTCCACCAGTGGCGGGCTGATTTACCATCCTAGCACGAATGTGCTTTACATTTACCTTTTGAAAAGAAAATTCAAAGATGCATTTAATTTTGCTGAAATGGTATTTTTTTTTGTCACAATCTAAACATTTATTTGGAAGAGGTTTAATTTTAGCCCCAAGAGCTGTAAAAAAAAATTGTTCATTAGACCATAGTCAATTCAAATCGGGGCAAAAAAACATAAGGATTTGAAGGTCTAACTGGAGCTGTTGATGGAAAGTAGACTGTCTCACTTTGCTTTCGCTCAGTCTATTGGGTCCTACAAACCACTGTGCTAGCTAAGGCCAGGTATACATAGTGGGTCGGCAGGAAATATCTGTTGGTGTGTATCCAGCCTTAAAGGTTCGTACACACGTGTGATCACAGGTCCCGACCCATGATGTGTATGAACAATGTTTTGGCCGATAACCGGCCCATGTGTAGGCACTTTATCAGCCGAAACTGATGTTCGGACGCGGATCATTGCCCGACCGACCTGGCAGATCTCCAAACTAACGTCCGTTTCAGCTGATAAAATGCCCACACACGGGCAGGTTAATTGTCCAAAACGTTCATTCACGGCGTGGGTCGGGACCCGTGATCGCATGTATGTACGAGCCTTAAGGTATAAGCTATGTTCAAATCTTTTCTTCCTTCAAGATTTGGATTCCCATTGTTCCTATAACAAAAGAAGCAAATTTAGACCTGCAATGGGTTTTTAGGAGCTTCTGTCAAAAAAAGAAGCTAGCACCAGGGGAAAAAAATGCTCACACCTCTTCTTAGTAATAGTCTTCTAGGCTGTTTTTGTAGGACATTTTTAGCTAACAAGTATCTAAATTCCTTATTTAAAAGTACAATCTTTAAAAATGGATACTCTCAAAATTGTTCTTATTCACATCAGAAAAGAGGACTGGTTAGCAAAGGTGGCCCTTTATTATGGTTTCTCCATTTTTAGATTTATGGCCTTTAAAGGGGAAGTTCAGCGCAAATACATACATATTTAAGAAAAAAAGAGCAGTATTTTTCCATCCTAATGACCTTAAAGGCAAGTCCATCCCAAAAATGAACTAAAACTTACATACAGGTAATCTAGTTGAAGATAAGGTGCTTCAGCTGTCTATTAAGTACCTTATTATAAACCTGCTGTGTGCAAGTACTGGATTTTGCTGTAACTGTACGGGAATAACTGCTACTTGATGGGTGACAGATGAAGAATTTCATCTCTCAGTGCTTGATGATAGTGATTGCCAAGCATGCTCAGTTTAAAAAAAAGTCAGGTCCGATGAAAGCAGTCAGTTGAGAAGGAGGGGGGATACTGAACCTGAGCAAAACTGGTAATAGATTGAAGGCATGCAGCAACACACACACCTCAGAGTAATTGCTACTTAATGTATTTAATTATAGATTAAAGGGTATCTCCACTTTATTTTTTGTCTTGAGCTGTGTCTTACCTCCCTTTCTTCAATAAAACCTGCAGATTACTCACTCCCCAATGGACTCTGTCTTCTATGCGCATGCAAAAAAAAAAGGCTCAGTTGAGATGCCCTTTAAAATAAGGGGAAAAAAAATAAAACTAAATTTAGTGTTCCTATTTTTAGCATGAGGATGAGAATTCTAAGGCCCACATTTTGTTGGTCTAACCCTGCATGTATATTTTAGCATGTAGGACACTGCACTAGACCAAGCATAAAAGAGGAACAATGCCAATATCACAAAAAAATTGTTTCTGGGAAGAGTGGGACTTTTTAATTTTAACTCCAATTTTCTTAAAGGAAAATTACAATTAAATAATAATATTGTCTTTAACCTAACTTTTACAAGTGAAGATGTTTGCAGTTAGCCAATATCACGCACAATTGGAAACTACTACAGTAGTAGTTTTAAACAAGGAAGTTGATCACCTTGCTCGGATTGCCACCACTTCCTGTTACCTCCATCATGATGACCTTATAGACGTCGCTCCTTAACGGCTTACCACGTATAAGTATGAAAACGTAAGGGCGCTTGTTTCGAGCATTCCAGCGTCGCCATTTTGCTCGAGGGCTATTTTTCTAAATTCTTCGTCGAATGACACAAAAAGCCTGGCTATTGTAAAGAGGCCTTTTAAGTGTTGTATAAAGCGATAATAAACATTGGAAATCAGTCCGGTGCGGTGTATTTTGCGCCATTGCCAAATTGAAAAATGACATCGGCACAGCTAATCTAAGCGCCATTTTAAAAACATTTTTGCGTGTTACGCGATGACGTATTTCTGTATCGGATGACGTATTTCTGTATCGGTAACACCAACTGTCCAATAGCGAACGCTGTGTTTAGCGGGCCCAACCAATCAGTAATCGTCCTTTCCTTCGTTTTCTTTGTATAGGTGGACTGCCATTTTCTTTAACTGTTGCAGTCAGGGGAAGCAGAAGCATCGGCTCCTGTGACGGGATCTGCTGTCTTTCATATCGCGCGTCTGCGGAAACAAACAGGTAACGATGTAAAATGGATACTGTTGTCTGTGTACGTTTACTCTGTACTATTTAAAACTGGTCGTTGTGGGACCATTTTATTGATAGCTGAAAATGCTCTGTTATGCAAACGTAGAACTGGGAAGTATGGATTTACACGATTCAATCACAAATTAATAGATGAATGATGTCGAACCTTGGCGTTCCAGATGGTTAGAAATGCTTTGTTTGCATCTCACTAATAAGCCATGCTGGGAGTTGTCGTTTCTAAAACATATAGAATGCCAAGGTTCGACATCACTGCAGTGGATAGTTAAATATAATGATCACATTTTACCCCTCCGTAGAGCTTTTTATTCCTCGCGCATATAATGTAAAATAGGAATGGGTTTTCAGTCGAATCCACTGGTTTCCCTATGCCCCAAATCTCTTTCTTACCACATAACTGGTAGAGTGCCGGTCTTTGTGCAGTACAAAGGGGCTGGTGATGTTTGTCGATCGATCGGCCACGCTGCCTACTACCTAGTATCGGGGACAGTTCATGGCCTGTGTTTCTTTATAATCTTTCATTTTAACAATTGGCTCCGTTGGTATATTTTACGGCACATTTTGCAGCATGTTAACACTCAGGATCAAATTTAATCTAGTTACATGGTGCTCCTAAGAAAATTACCCCCTGCCCTCCTTTGGGCCGTGGAAATATACCAGTGGGTCACTAAGGTATGTTGGAAGCTATATTTAAGCAACTTAGCAACAAAAAAACCCGAATGGCTTAAGCTATGTGCACATGGTAGGTAAATTATGCGTTGAGCACAATTTATCACTAGAACCCTATATAAATAAGATTCTTGTCAATTAGACAAGCACGTTAGCAAATCTTTATAGCGATCATAAATATGGCCACTTGTAGTGATTCACCCATGCCTATTTTTTTTCTTACTGCTGGTTAAAGAATGTCTCTATAGGTAGTCTACTGCAGCCGAGTAATATTTGCATTCGTTCCCTGCCGACCTGTATGTTCAGTGGCTGCGCGTTCGTTTGGGAAAGCAGCCACACACAGTGCCTTTTAAGCCCCAATACTGTTGGGTCCGATGGTATCATGGCTTTATTGCTACTGTATGTACCTAGCTTTAGTCAGACTGATGTTTTTTTTGCTTGGATTTTTTCTCCCCATCTCACCCTTCCTTTTTTTCTGTATTCTCATTGCAAAGATATAGTGAATAATGCACCCCCTACTGTAAATTATAAGCATATTAGAAGTCACCGAGGAGTTCCGTGACCATATAAAAGCACGAGGCCGCAGGCCGAGTGTCTTTTATACAGGGCGCGGAACTCCGAGGTGACATCTAATATCCAAATAATTTACAGTAGGGGGTGCATTATTTATTATAATCCATCCCCTCAATCAATCTGGCCTCTGTGCAGGGATGGGGGGGG